>JAMXBD010001092.1:0-488979 GCA_024138025.1 Combretum micranthum | reverse complement strand
AACTACAGGCCTTATTGATGGTTTTTGGGTTTTGTCAGTTGTTTAAGATGGTACTCTTTTGTGATCAAAATGATGATGTTGGGTACTGTGAGCCGTTGGATTTCTCAATTTGGATAGGTAACACGTTGGGAACTTTTTTTTGTTGCAGGTGTGCTTCCACATCTCAGTCTCAGTGAAAGCAGACTGGGCACTGTTCCTAGATCAGAACCAGAGACTTCAGGTAGTAATCATAAAAAACCCAAGGGAACAATTTTTTCTTTTTCGCTTTTTGACGGTCGATTAACTTGTTTTACGATAGTATTTTGGACTATAATGGAATTTTTATAAAATATATAATTAAGTATTTAAATTTTAAAATTGGTCAATTTAGTAATTAAATTTTAAAATTGATCAATTTAGTACTTGAATTTTAAAATTGATCAATTTGATATCTGAAAAGACTTTTAGTACATGCCAACAGTATTTTTATTAAGTTTTTTTAGGTACTAAATTGATTGATTTAAAAATTTTTCAAATACTAAATTGATGAATTTCAAAGTTTAAGCACCTAATTGTATATTTTATCAAAATTAAGATATCATTCGTGAGATTATCTCATTTGTTTTCGCTTAAAAATTAGTTGTATATCCATATTAAGATAAATATTTACTATTAAGTTTGGATGACTAAATATTAATTATAGGATAAACAATTAGCCATTATTATACTTTTGAGATATTTTTTGTGGGTTATGTATATAAAGAGATATATCTTTCTATAATTTTATTTTATTTTTATTGTACCCAGATAAGATGCCACGTTAAATAGAAAAGGAAGAAATTTAGAAAATATGTTGAATTACGAACTTATCCTCTTGCTAAAACTGCACTTTGTCTATTTAATTGTGTGATTACCATTTCATAGCATTGCTATGTAAATTTTCTCAATGAATTTAAAGATATATTGAAATAAAAATAAATATCAATTGAATAATGAGGGGTTAGCATTTCCATTGAGGGGACATAAACCTAAGATAGAGCAGATAATCCTATCATATTGTACATCTTGCTCCATGTTATTTGTTGGTATAGATTTTATTGGATATTGCAAGGGTTGTCAAATAAATTTCATGTATAGGTTCAAAGGTGTCCTATTCCTATCATGTAGAATTTGGCAACAAAATTAAATGTAGTACAATCCAGTTTATTATAATTAATAAATATTATCGCTTATCGTACATATATACAAAATATTATTCATTATAAGAAATCTCTGAGATTTAAAACAAGATTTCTATTTCTAAATAAAAATTTTGATTACAAAAAGATCATCACTAATTATATTTATAGAGATATAACTTTTTTTACCTATATTCTTAGTAAAATTTCTGTTTTTAAATGTCAATTTTTTTTGTAATAATTGATCGATGATATATTCTTAAATCAACATAATCTATATGACGAATGTATGAGCAAAAATTCTTTTAGCATTATAGTAAAGGCAGTGTTCATAAAACCACCAAAATAAACCATTGGATTGAATTAAAAAATTATATGTAGAACTTCACCGACCCTGTCGGGGTGGTGTTTTTGCACAATAAAATACTGTTAATCAGCTCATTAAGCATCTTTACCATGCTTAATTGTTGACGAATTATTTATAAAGACTAATCTGTACCTTACGTCAAAGTAACCAAATTGTTCGGAAGGAAATTTGATCTATTATGCACAGTGGACCAACAGGCGTCAATATTTGCAAAGGACCTTTTTCAAATATTAATTTTATTTTTACGAACTGTAGGAACATGCTAACGTGCTGCGTACTTTAATTCATCTTCTCCTCTACGTGGTTTTGTATAAAACAGCGGGTATCAGTAGAGTCTTCAGGCACATAATTATAAACATAAATTAAAATGGCTTCGTCACAAGTACGCCGACTGTTCCCCAGCCGGTTTTAGGATATGTACGGATAGCTCGTTCTTCATTGGCACCTATCTCATATTTGTTTTATATCAGTATTTAATTTATTGATTGGTTTATGAATAAAAATATCCATTTTTTATCGATATTTATTTTTTTTACAAACAATCTGTTTGGAAACAATAGAAAAATGATGAAACAAACAGACTTTTGTTTGGTTCATCTTATTGTAGTCATTTTGACATTTTCTTTTTATTATTTTCAAACTGATTGTTTATCAAAAAACGAATGCAAATAAAAAAAAAATGCATATTTTTACTCATAAACAAATCAAAAAGACCAAATACAGATTGAATACAAATAGGAGACAAAAGATACAAAGAAATCAAACAAACAAATTATATATTTCGTAAATACACAATTAGATACCTAAATTTAAAAATTGATCAATATATTACCTAAAGCAACTTTTTATGCATGTCATTATTATATCCATCATATTACCTAACATGTAGAGCTGGGCATACAAGCAGCGGCCAATTTTTTGAGCCCATTTGAATGGGAGCCAAATTGGTCTGGCTGGCCCATGACGTGCTGGACCAGCCTGTGGACCAAGAGTTTAAAAAGAAAAAAAAAGAGAGACAAAAAGTTTAAGAATAAAATAATATAATAAACATATTAGTAATTATTTATAATATATTATGAAAAAGAATAGATTAATACATGTATCATATATATTAAAGATTAATTTTTTTTACCATTTGATTAGTTGTAAATAAAAACAAGTTTTTTAAATGATTTGTTAGATATCATATTACGTTTAAATCAATAAATATATACTTAAAATATATCAATATTCTAATTTTTACATATCTAACATAAAAAATAACAAAAATAATAAATAATAAATTTTCATTTGGCTTGCGGGCCGGGCCCAGGCTGAGAAATTTTGGCCCGTTTAAAAACAAGCCAAAATGGCTTGGCCCATTTAACCCGCGGGCCGATGCGAATAGGTCTAATCCAGCCCGCTAGTCACGTTTACCCACCTCTATTAACATGTCATTCCACGTAGCATTTTTAGTTAATAACAGCTTAATATGAGGCAAAGAAAATTATATGTATCTCATCTTTTTTTTTTTTCCCTCTTCTCTAGCTACAGCAACCCCTTTCCTTTGCTTGGCCAAGCAAGTGAGAGAGAGAGAGAGAGAGAGAGGTCTGCTTAGAAAAAGGGAAAAAAAAATTGGAAGAGAAAGGGAGGAAAAAAGAAGGAAGAAGAGGAAACACAAATCCATATGATTTGATATCAAATCTTGATCCTTTTTTCCAAAAATTGCACAAAGATAACAAATCTATTAACAAAACTTATAAAAATAACAAAGATTTATAGAAAAGATTAAGAAATAAGAAGATTGAAATTTGATAGAAAAATCTAGTATTTCATCTTTGAACAAATTGAATCACTAAAACTTGAATTTGGGTAGATATTCTCGCAAGTTACTTGAAGAGACAAAAATATATTCATTTTTCCTTCATTGACTCCCTTTCTCTAGAAACACAAAAACGTTGAACCACTTTTTCTAGGATATCTTGAATTTTAGACAAAATGGAAAGAAAATGAGTTAAGATTTGAGTTTTAGAAGGTCCAAAAGATTGAAAAAGTTGAGAACCTTTATCCAAAAATTTTGAAAAAATAAAAAAAGTAAAAAACTAGCTTCTCATGATTCTAAAAAGGCATTGCTATAGCCACAATACTTAGACCAAACCACTATTATACTAGTGTCTGCTATCTTCACATACCCTAACCCGAACTCATCTCTGTCTTTACCTTTCATTCTTAGTAGGATTGGGATTAGTTGACATTCTGTAGCCTAAAACATGCAAATTGTTAGCAAAATCACTTTGTTATACTTGTATGGATGTCCTGTGAACGAAAATAAAAGGGGGGGATTTTTCACAAGATGACCACAAAATCTCAAAATTTACTACCTATAGTTCACCAAAATCGACCATTTTTACCAGGATGGGGATTAGTTGACCTTTAAAGTTCTAAAACTCACAAATTTCCACAAAAATGACTTTGTTACACTTTTATGGATTATGTGTAAAGAAGAAAAGGGATTTTGCATAGGGTGACCTTGGAAACTCAAAATCCATAGCCTATAGTCCACCAAAATTTACCATTTATAGTAAAGTTGGGATTGGTTGAATTTTCAAAAAAGCTCGCAAATCTTCACCAAAATCACTTGGTTGCAATTCTATGAAGATTATGTTATGAAGAAAAGGGATTTTCACGAGGTAAACCCAAAAGCTTTAAGTCCATGGTGTAGAAAGTTAAAAATGACTAGGTTTTTACATGCATGTGCGAAAGCAGAAGCTACAAGGCTAGTTTTTTAAACCAATTTTAAGCTCACTTAACTAACTCTTATCTCTTTTTATCAATTATGCCCAATTGATGTAATTACAAAGATAATAATAAAGAGATAACAAAATGAGAAGATTACACCATGATATAACGTGGAGTTCGGCCTACCCCTTAGTCTCCACGATCCATAATTGTGTGATTTAAGGAGAACTTCACACATTTCATTTAACAAACCATGTCTCACAAAAAGGAAAGGACTTCACAATAATACCTCACAAAGAGGACTTTACAAATGCTTACACACATGTAGGACTTTGCTCAAATGCCTCGACACACCAGGACTTCACTGAAACACTCAAACAAAACATGTGAATAGTGTCTTAAATTAATATCTCACTATGGAATTATTCACTTAACGAAAAAAAAATACAATTTAAGAGAGTATTTTCATATAATATCATCTTGTTAAGCTTTACTCTTTTATGTAAAAACACCCTAATAACTTCTATTTATAGGTGCACCAAAAAGCTAGCCATTACACCAAAAACAAGCCTCCAACGGTTGGCTTTAGAAACTTCCAATAGCTATTTTTCAACTCATCGATGAGCCATTGCAACTGCCATCGGCAAGCCAATTTACAAATCAAGCCCTCGCTCTTCACTGAATAAGCAACACACCTCTCCTTTTTGTACCAGTGAGCCAGTGTGTTTCTCTTGTACGTACTGCACTAAAACACAAAAACAAATATGTATAATAACGTTTAAACATATCAAAAAATAGTTTTGTTATTTAAATGTAACTTAACTAAGTTTTGAAGCATTTGTGCAATATATTTTCTCATTAGAACAAGATTGTAACCTCCACATGGTTCAACACATGGCTTACGATCTACTAAAAATCGACCGTTACTAGTAAGGTTCAAATTAGTTAATCATGCAAGGCCTAAATTTCATTAATTTCCATTAAAATAACTTTGTTACACTTGTACAGATGTCATGTGAAGAAAAAGGGAGATTTTCACATAGTAACCATGAAATCCCAACATCTATGGCTTATGGTCTACCGAAATTAGCCATTTTTGGGGGGATTGGGATTAATTGGCCTTTCATGACCTAGAACTCATAAATTTTCACTAAAATCACCTTACTGTGCTAATACAAATTACATGTGAAGAAAAAAAAAAAGGGATTTTCACTTAGTGACCTTGAAAACTCAATATCAATGGTCTATTATTCGTCGAAATCAGCCATTTTTAGCAAAACTGAGGATTGGTTGACCTTTTGGATGCTTATAACTCAAAAATTTTCATCAAACTTTATTACACTTGTGATGATGTCTTGTAAAGAAGAATAGGGACTTTCATAGGGTGTTTTTAGAAGCTCAGGCCTACCGTCCACCAAAATCAAATATTCTTAGGAGGATTATGATTGGTTGACCATTGAAGTGTATACTTTATGAATTTCTACCAAAATAGCCATGTTGCACTTGTATGGATATCCTATGAAGAAGAAAAAGAATTTTCATACAGTGACCTTAGAAGCTCAAAATCCATGACCTATAGTCCATCAAAATCAGTAGTTTTTACCAAGATTGGGATTAGTTTGTGCTTTATGGTATGGAACTCGCAAATTACCATTAAAATAATTTTGTTGCACTTGTGTGGATTAAATGTGAAGAAAAAGGGGGATTTTCATAGGGTAATCCTGAAAGCTTAAAATCTATAGTCTATAGTCTACCAAAATTAGTCATTCATAGTAGGATTAGGATTAGTCAACCTTTCGAGGCCTAAAACTTGCAAATTTCATCTAATCATCACGGTTCGGTTTATTGCACTTCTTCAAATGTCCTATTAAGAAGAATTGGGATTTTCACATGTGTCCCCAAAAGATAAAAATTAATGACCTAAAGTTCACAAAAATAAACATTTTTAAGAGGATTAGGATTGGTTGACCATTCGAGGTCTAAAAATCATAAATCTGCAGCAAAATTACTTTGCTACGTTTGTACAAATGTCTTGCAAAGAAGAAAAAGAATTCTCACAGGTTGAACCTGGAAGCTCAAAATCGATGGCTTAGCCCATGATCAACCATTTTTACCAAGATTGAGATTAGTTGACTCTTTGTGGCATGGAACTTGCAAATTTCCCCCAAAATCACTATGCTATGCTTTCATGAATGTCTCATGATGAAAGAAAGGGATTTTCACAAGGTAACCTTAGAAACTTAGAATTCATGGCTTTAAATCTACTGAAATTGGCCCTTTTTTTTGTATGATTGGGATTAGGATTGGTTGGCCTTTTGAGGACTAGAACTCCAAAATTTCCACTAAAATCATGTTGTTGTACTTGCAAGATGTCCTTTGAAGAATAAAAGGAATTTTTAAATGGTAACCTTGGAAGCTAAAAACTCATGGCGTATGGTTTATCAAAATCAGCCAATTTTACAAGGATAAAAATTAGTTGACTTTTGTGGCTTGAAACCCGCAAATTTCCCCTAAAATATCTTTATTATACCTGTATGTATGTCCTATGATGAAAAATAGCGCTTTTCACATGGTGACCCTAGAAACTTAAAATTCATGGTCTACAGTCTATCGAAATCTACTAGTTTTACCATGATTATGATTAATCAACCTTTCAAAGCATAAAACTTGCAAATTTCATCCAAAATCACTTTATTGGAAATGAACAAATGTCCTATAAGGGAGAAGAGGGGTTTTCATAGGGTGACTTCGGAAGCTTAAAATCAATAAACAATACTCCACTAAAATCGACTATTTTTATAAGGATTGAGGTTTGTTAACCTTTCATGGCCTAAAAGTAAAAAATTTCCACAAAATATCACTTTGTTATACTTGTGTGGATTAATTGTGAAGAAGAAGAGAGATTTGAATAGGGTGACTCAGAAAGCTCAAAATCCATGGTTTATAGTCTATCGAAATTAACCATTTTCAGGAGAATTGCAATTAGTTGACCTTTTGAGGCCTAAAATTTAAAAATTTCCACAAAAAATAATTTATAACACCTGTATAGATGCCTTATAAAAAAGAAGACGGATTTTTAAACGGTGTCCTTAGAAGCTCAAAATCCATGGCATAATCCCTTGAAATCGGCCATTTTTAGGATATTTAGGATTGGTTAACAATTTAAAGTCTATAACTCGCAAATTTTCACCAAAATCACTTTGCTACACATAAATTAATGTTCGTTAAAAAAGAAAAAATTTCATTAAGGTGATCCCATGAGCTCAAAATCCATAGCCTGTCATCAGAATCGACTATTTTCACCAAGTTGAGATTAATTGGCCTTTTGTTACCTAGAACTTGCAAGTTTCCCCTAAAATCACTGTGTTACACTTATATGGATGCCCTATATTGAGGAAAAAAAAAAAAGGGATTTTCCCATGGTGATCCTGAAATCTCAAAATCCAAGGGTTACAATTCATGGAAATCGAACATTCTTATTAGGATTGGGATTAGTTGACCTTGCAAGGTCTAGAACTCACAAATTTCCATCAAATTCACTTTGTTGAACATATACAAATCTACAGTGAAGAAGAAGAGGGATTTTTACTGTGTGACCTTAGAAACTCAAAATCTAAGGCCTATAGACCACTGAAATTGGCCATTCATAGTAAAATTGGGATTCGTTGGCCTTGTGAGGCTTAGACTTTACAAATTTCTACCAAAATTTGCACTCGTATGAATTTCTTGTGAGGAAGAAGAGGGATTTTCACATGGTGAATCTCAAATGTCAAAATCCCTAGCTTATTGTCCATCATGATCCGCCAAGATTTGGATCAATTGACTTTTCGTAGGTTAGAATTGACATATTTCCACCAAAATTACCTTTTTGCATGTGCATGGATATAGTGTGAAGAAGAAAAAAGGGATTTCATAGGGTGATATTGGAAACTCAAAATCATTGGGTTAGTCCACTAAAATCAGTCATTTTTAGTAATTTTAGGATTGGTTAACCTTTTGACACCTTGAACCCCTAAATTCTCACGAAAATCACATTGTTACACTTGTATGAAATGTCTTATGGAGAAGAAGAGATATATTCATTGGATGAACCCAAAAGTTCAATTTCAATGTCCTATATGCCATTGAAATTGGACATTCTAAGTGGGATTAGAATTGGTTAACCTTGCAAGCCCTAGAACTCATAAATTTCCACCAAAATCATTTTGATGCACTCGTATGGTAGGCCATTGAAACTGAACATTCGAAGCAGGATTAGAATTGGTTAACTTTCAAGCCCTAGAACTCACAGATTTCCACTAAAATCATTTTGATGCACTTCTATTGATATCTTGTGAAGAAGAAGATGGATTTTTAAAAGGTAACCTTAGAAGCTCAAAATCCATTGCCTATAGTCCACCGAAATCGACCATTCTTAGCAAGATTGGGATTGGTTGACCTTTTGAGGCAAAAAACCCACCAATTCCCACCAAAATTACTTTGTTGCAACTTTATGGATTAAGTGTTTAGAAGGAGATAGATTTTCCTAAGATAAAATCCAGGCTTACAATCCATAGAAATCGGCAATTTTTGGTAAGCTTAAAATACCTAAAGCTCGCAAATTCCTACTAAAACCACTTGGTTTTGATAATACACTAGGAACACTCAAGGGTTAAGGGCAGAGTGGCGATGGGTCCGAGGGGCGAGGGTGGCATGAATTGAGTATTTTCCCAAAAACTAAAATAATTAATTTGGAAAACAATAATCTAAAAATAAATGGATTTGCAGTGGATAAATAAAAAAAAAGATATAATATGTAAATTAAAAGACAAGAATAGGGAAAAATCAAGGCAATATTTAAACATGAAGTTTGGTCCTCTTTCTACTATTCACGGTCCACCAATACCTCGAATCAAGGTCTTCACCATCACTTATATTTATCTGAAATTAATGCTCAAGCAGAGCAATATAATAGTTTACAGCTCAAAGGAAATAAACTATTTCCTTTTTCTCATTAAAATGCTCTCAAATAGATAGTAAAAATAAAACAGAGCTCTAAAGTATTTTCTCTCTCTATACAAATATTTGCAAATTTTAACGTACAAAAGAGCAAGAAAATAAAAGTTTTGTTTGATTGCAACAAAGAGCTCGTAAATGATTTTAGCACTTCGTTCCCCTTTTTGATCTCCAAGACTTTGTATATAAATAGTCTTTAAAATTCAAAAGTTCGTTAGACATAACGTCTATAACCTGTCAAACATTAAATGCACTCTAATGGCTCTTTTCCTTTCCACATCAGCCTTTGATTTTAAGCCGTCGCACCTAAACCTTACCTTTAACCACTTCTTATACGTGCGTTTTGTTGAGCTTCAAAAATTGAACCGTTGTGCCCTAAACTCCAATGGTTGAGCCTTCGACAAGCTTTGTCAAGCATTTATTCTATACTAGTTGAGCCTCAACTTTTTAGGCGTTGAGGCCTAAACTTAACCTTCAATAAGTCTATTCACTTCTTTAGCTTGTCTTGTCGCATATGAGACTAAACTTGTAGAGCCTTAATCACTTAACTTGTTTAAGACTCCACCGACCCCTGGACCATTGTTTAGGCATATTTGACCTTATCGAGCCTTGACCTTAGCTTTGTCAAGCCTCGACCACTTGCTATGACTTACCCTTGACAATTCTTGCTTCTGCTAAAACCTGCAGAAAGCACTCACAAAGCATGCACGGGCGCGTACACACGCACACATATATATTTGACTAATTAAGTGTAGTTTACAACAAATAAATAGTTGATTATGCATTAACTTGTCTCATCAAAATTCATATTAAACTCTGAAGTTCAACATGTTTCACTTGTATGAAGGTCTTATGAAGAAGAAGATGGATTTTCATATGGTGACTCTAGAAGCTAAAAATCCATTGCTTACAGTCCATTGAAACCGGTCTTCTTATGATAATTAGGATTGGTAGGCCATTCGAGGTCTAAAACTTGTAAATTTCCACCAAGATCACTTTACTACACTTGTATGGATGTCCTGTGAAAATGAAAAGTAATTTTCATAAGGTGACCCTAAAAACTTAAAATTCATGGCCTTGAAATCGACTGCTTTCACCAAGATTAAGATTAGTTGGCCTTTCTTAGTTTGGAACTTGAAAATATCTACCACTATCACAATGTTACACTTGTACAGATTTCTTATGATGAAAGAGAGGGATTTTCATCGAGTGTCCCCAAATTTTTAAAATGCATGATTTATATAGTCTTCTAAAATAAACTATTTTAACATGGATTGGATTATTCAACCTTTCATGGCCTAGAACTTAAAAATTTCATCAAAAATCACTTTATTGCACTTGTATAGATGCCCTTTGAAGAAGAAGAGGGATTTTCACTTGGTGAATTTAGAAACTTAAAATCAATGGCTTATGGAACACTGAAATCAACCGTTTTAAGAGGATTGAGATTAGTTGACCTTTTGGTAATTAGTCATACATAGCAAACAAAATTAATAATAAGTTAAACATATGCTTCAAATCTTTCTATGACCATACAAAAGGCAAGTGTACCTATCAACGACAATAATATAGATTTAAAGCACAAGTTTCGATCCTACAATAACTAATGGGTACCATACTTATTATTCTTCTATTGTTCAACCAACAAAAGAGAGTGATTAAGCAAGTTATAATAATATCACTAGAATTATAACAACACAAGTTAAGCTAAAGATAATCTAAAATGTAAAAGCCGTTTAGATCTTGAATCTCCAATAGGTGATACGTGATTTCGTAAAACATAATTCTAATTTTATTGTTGATTTTATTAAATAGCAGAGATTCCTAAGGCAATTCAATATCTTTATCAAGATTATTGAAACTTTATCATTGGTTAATTAATTGGAATTTCTTCCTAATTAAAGCTCCTGAAATAGTAATTATAGATCTAGAATCGTTTTTTTAAGTTCCACCCTAATCCCAAAGAATTATGTTGTCTTAATTATATGATTGCATTCAACTCCTTCCAATTGTGTAGATTTAATCATACAAACAATTTATCGATTAATTTGCATGAATATCAAATCAAGAATTATTATTGTGCACTATCAATTCAAGATAAACAATAAAGAACAACACAATTAGATTCAAGAATTCAAGCATTATATCAAAATCAATGATGAACAAATTACATAATCATCCTAGAGCTCATCAAAATCTAAACAAAGAGTTTACACCTCCATGGGAGAAGTATTCATTGTCGGAAAGAAAAACAAATAAGCATAACCCACTATTACAATTTAGAGAAATAATCACAAATTGACTTGCTAAGATAACCTACACAAATTCGTTTCACTACTCATCTACTATGTCTCCTTTTGCTCTTGGATCTTGAACTCTTATAGATTTCTAAAGCTTCAAAAGAGGAAATTTCATTTGCCTAAAAGAGGAAAGTTGAGATCTTGAAGAATAGAAAAGTGACGTGTGCTTGAAGAGAAGGATAGGGCTTTGATTTGGAAAGTAGCTTTCTCAATAGTGGAAAGCTGTTAGGTGTTTTTATTAGAAGTGGAGCCTTTGGAACTTTCCAATTTTAAGTGTAGATGCATTTATTTAGAAGTCCAAAAGTCGTTTAAAAAAAAAAGCCTGTTATTGGAACTACACTACTGAAACAGGTTATATCGCAGTCGTGTCCCTTGTTATAGTCACTTCCTTGATACGATATGACTTGTGACAAGTTATGTCGCAATCGTATCCTTTGCTAAAGCAATTCTCTAGACTGACACGGCTTACGACAGGTCATGCCGCAGTCATACCATGCAAAAACTTAAAATTTCACTTGCAAGCACGTATTTCTCGACATGGCTTGGAAATACGATATATTCTTGTTGTGTTGACCACATTTTGCTTTCAAACTTTGTATTTTTTACTTGGATTGCTTTCTTTTTATAAAATATATTCTTTAAAGACCTGAAAGCATAAATTAATGATAAGTGATAAATTCATGATAATTATCAATGTAATGACCAACAAAAGTACAGTTTAGCACTCGTAAAATAGTAATAAATTCGATTTATCGCTTTTTGTGGCCTAGAACTTATAAATTTTCATCAAAATCATTTTATTGCACTTGCATGAATTAAGTGTGGAGAAGAAGAGAGATTTTCAAAGGGTAACGTCGAAAGTTTAGTCTATGGCTTATAATCAATCAAATTTGGCCATTGTTAGCTAGATTATGATTAATTGACATGTCAAGCCTTAAAACTTGCAAATTTCACCCAAAATCACTATGCTGCACTTGTACGGATGTCCAGTGAAGAAGAAGAGGGATTTTTATGGGATGACCTGGGAATCTCAAAATCCATGGCTTACAGCATATCGAAATCGACCACTTATAGTAGGATTGGGATTTATTGACCACTCAAGCCTTAAACTTGTAAATTTCCACCAAAACTACTTTGTTATTACGTTACTTATAAACATGTTCTGCTTTGAGAAAAAGGAATCTTCACAGGATGAGCTCGGATGCTCGAAATCCGTTGCCTGTAATTTATCAAAATCGCCTAATCTTTGTAATATTGGGATCATTTGACCATTTGAGGCTTAGAACTCACAAATTTCCACAAAAATCATTATATTGCACTTGTACATAGTGCCCAATGAAGAAGAAATGGAATTTTCATAAGATAACCTTAGAAGCTCAAGATCCATGACGTACGATTTATGAAAATTGGCCATTTTTTATAAGATTAGGATTTTTTTGAACTTTCAAGGCCTAAGACATACAAATTTCCTTAAAAATCACATTGTTGCACTTGTATGAATGATGTTGTGTGATAGTGAAAAGCGATTTTCATTGAGTCACCTCGAACTGAAAATCCATGACCTATTGTCTACAGAAATAAGCCATGGCTTGTATGACCTGGATTTTACTATTTTGAGGCCTAAAACTCGTAAATTTCCACTCAAATCACTTTGTTGCACTTGTACGAATATCTGGTGAAGAAGAAGATGGTTTTTCATAAGATCAACTACAATGTGTGACATTATCCTAGTTTAATAAATTGATAATGTGTTGGATTGATTTTGTTATCAAGTAGATACTTTCCTTTTGGATTTGGTGAAAATAAAAATAAGGGAAGAAATGGAAAACAAAAATTGTAAATTCTTGGTTCTTATTTTTATTTTATTTTATTTTTTTTTATTGGATGATGTCATAACTATTGGCATATAATGATTTAATCATATGGATAGTTTGAAGGAAAAATTTCATGTCCATACTCAACTTCTTGAGGAAGTGAGGATGGATGGATAATCTTAAGTACGATGACATCAGCACTTCATTAATGAGCTTGATGAGATCACATGGCAACAATTTTTTCATTTACAATTTCCCCCTAGCTAATTGACCCTGTGATTTGCAAAAGGTAAAATCAAATTGAAGGGGTAAATGTCAAACCACATTAAATACTTGAAATTTGAGGGATTTTCTTATCTTTTGTTATTTGAAATCCACTTATTGAATTTCCCTTATGAGTGTTACAGCATTATAAGGGAAGATGGGAACGAATTTTCAAATGTTGATTTTTAATTGGCTTGCCTTAATGCATATAGGACAAATTACTATAGTGTTGTAGCAACTTCTAATGGATATGAGGATAGATTTATTTATTCATACGGAATTTAAATATTTATATTGAAACTTGGGTTCCCCATTTTTATTTATCATCCTTTTTATAGTTTTAAGTTAATGTTTAAGGTTTTATACTTACGCGGTTGAAAAATATTAGGGTTTTCGTTTACCCGATTAGGGTTTAGGGCCTTAAAATTTAAATTAAAGTTTATCTACCTATAATTTTCAAATTACTACTTATTTGATATTTATAATGTTTAAATCTTGGTTTTGATTATTTATTTATAAATTAGGCCTATTATCAAGTCCCATGTGTTTATCCCAACCCTATTGATTCATCTTTAAGTTATTATTTGCTAACCAATCGACCATAGAAATATAGCGATTTACCTTTAATCTATCGGTTAAGGATCCATAACTTCTTTTATTGAAATATTATTAGATTTGGAAAATATGTCGTACGATTTTTATCTTTGGTGTAAGTCACTTCTTAGAAGGTCATCCATCTTAGAAAGTGCTCTTTTTCAAAAGATATTTTATCTAGTTATTAGTTTCTTTTAAATCAAGGAAATTTTACGAATGTTACAAGTCACATGGATAAAATCCCTATAATTCTAGAGATGAAATTTTATAAATGTCATCCAACAATTTTGGTGGAAAATTGTGTACTCCATACCTAAAAAAATAACAAAAAAAAAATCATAATTTTCCTAAAAATGGCTAAGTTAGTAGAATATAAGCCATTGATTTTGAGCTTCTATGGTCATTTGGTCAAAAGCCTTATTTTTTCTTGGGAGGACAATCGTACTAGTGTGATTAAGTGATTTTGGTTGAAAATTGAGCTTTATATGTTTCAAAAAGTCAACTAATATAATTTTTACTCAAAATGACTGATTTTGGTAGATTATTGGCCATGGAATTTGAGCTTCCATAGTTGCCTTATGAAAATCCACCTTTTCTTGATAGAACATACGTAAAAGTGCCACAAAAGTAATTTTGGTGGAAAACCACGCACTTTAGCTCTCAAAAAGTTAGCTAATTCAATTTTTGTCCCCAAACATTGGCCGATTTCAGTTGAATACAAGTCATAGATTTCAGCTTCTAGGGTCGCCTCACTAAAATCTTTATTGTTCAAGAGAGGACATTTGTATAGGTATAATGAAGAGATTTGTGAGAAAATGGTGCTTTTTAATATTAATGAAGTTAATCAAATTTAACTAAAATTGGCCTAATTCAGTGGATATAGACAATTGATTTTTCAGTTTTGGGTTCATTTGCATAAAATCCCTTTTTTTCAAAGAGAAATATGTATAACTATCATTGATTGAGTTTAGTGGAAAATTGCATGCTTTAAGACTCAAATATTAAGCCAATCCAATTTTGGCTAAAAATGGCAAATTTGAATGGACTATAAGTCATGGATTTTGAGTTTTCAGGGTTACCTGGTTAAAAACCCTATTTTTCTTGAGAGGATATCTACACAAGTGTCATTATGGGATTTTGCTAGAAAATTGCATGCTCCATGCATCAAAGTCAACTAATCAAATTTTTTCTCAAAATGTCAATTTCAGTGGACTAAGGCCATGGATTTCAAGCTTTTGGAGTCACCTTACGAAAATCATTTTTCTTGATAGGATTCGTACGTGAGCCATGAAGTGATTTTGGTGAAAAATGGCGTGCTCTAAGCCTCAAAATATTAGCTAATCCAATTTGTTTTCAATGCCCAATATTGGTGGACTATAAGCTATAGATTTTGAGCTTACAGGGCAACCTAGTTAAAATTCCTATTTTTGATGAGATATCCATAAAAATGTCATAAAAAGATTTAGGTGGACAAGTGCATGCTTTCGGCGTCAAAATGTCAACAAACACAGTTTTTTAGCAAAAATGGCTCATTTTTGTGGACTATATATAATGAATGTTGGGTTTCTTCGGTTACCCCGTAAAAATCCTTATTTTTTTAGAGAGAAAATTCATCTAAGTCTCATATAATGATTTTAGTGGAAAATTGTGTACTTTAGTTTAAAAAAGAATCCAATTTTTACTAAAAATAGCCAATTTCAGTGGACTATAAGCCATGAATTTTGAGCTTCATGGGTCTTTCACATAGTTGTTAAATTAATAGTTTTACCCATATGAATTTACGGGTTTACGATTTTAGGAGGCCCTTAAAAGTTCACCCGTGCATAAAATCGCCTTTTTATAAAATCTTATGATATCAATCGAATCTACACGTAAACTAGGTAGAATCTTATATTTTTAATCGAGTTTCTTGATTTTTCCTATTTGGGTCAAATTGACTAAAATATAAAAAATACAATCATGTTTTTATAGGCTCATCAATTATTAGGATGAAACATGTTTGTATCTCATTTTAATTTTGTTTTTCACATAATCATTCTATCTCTTTCACTCCCCTCCCTTAGCTTCCTTATTCTACATTTGTAGAACTCATTGAAGTCAAGTTACAGTTGTAAAGTTTATGAGAAAAGTTATTTATTTCATTCATATAATTTAAAATTTAATATAAATCGAAAAGTTTTATTCTCTTTCAATTCATAACTTCTTTTAAACAAAATGATAGAAAATAACTTAGTTTTTACTATGTATGTTATATTATGGATTAAGAGTTATCATGAAAAGAGAACTCAATTTCTTTAACTTTTTTTTTTTTTTTTTTACATTCATTATATATTTTAAGTTTTATTTACGAATTTTGTAAGTATATCTATAAAGCTATTTCGCATAAGTTGTAGAAACTTACATTTCTATGTTTCGATTCTATGGAACCTTTGATGATTCTGCATAAAATCGTGAGTTTGATAACCTGGTCTCTTGCTTGAAAACCCTTTTTTCTTAAGAGGACATCTATATAAGTGTTATTATGTGATTTTGGTGGAAAATTCTAGACTCCATACATAGAAAAAGGTTCACCAATCCAATTTTGGCTAAAAATGGATGATTTTGTGGACTATTGATGATGGATTTGAGCTTCTTAGATCACCGTGTGAAAATCAATTTTTTGTTTAAAAGACTTTTATACACGTATCAGTTAGTGATTTTGGTGGAAAATGGCGTGCTCTAGGCCTTAAACTGTCAACCAATCTAACTTTTTCAAAAATGATTGATTTTGGTAAATAGGTCCTGGATTTTAAGCTTCCCTTATAGCATGTTTAAAATTCTTATTTTTCATGAAAGGACATCAGCACAAGTATCATGAAGAGATTTGGGTGGAAAAGTGAATGCTTGAGGCTTTAAAAGTCAACGGATCCAATTATTTCTGAACATGACTACTGACCTTGATTTTTTAGCTTCTAGAGCCACTCATATAAAATCTCTATTTTTCAGAAGATGAAATTCGTATAAGAGTCATTCAGTGATTATAGAGAAAATCACTCTAGTTATTAACCCTATTTTTCTTAAGAGGAAATTTTTACAAATGCCATTATATGGCTTTCGGTGAACGACCAGGGATTTCAAGCTTCTTGTATTACCCAATGACAATAATTTTTTTTCTCTTTTTTTCATGAAAGGACATTCATACAAGTGCCGTAAAGTGATTTTAGTGAAAAATGAGTTGCTTTAGGCCTCAAAAGGTAGGTCAATCCAATTTTTTCATAAAATGACTAGTTTTAGTAAGTCATATACCATGAATTTTGAGCATTTTGGAGATCACCTTGTTATAAAGTCAAGCAATTCAACTTTTGTTCAACATGGTTAATTTCGATATACCATAAACTATTGATTTCGAGCTTACGGGGTTAACATGTGAAATGCCTTTTTATTTTACAGACGCTTGTACAAGAGACATGAAAGTGATATGGGTGGAAAACAACACCCTTTAGTTTACCAAAAATCAATCAATATAATTTTTTTTGCAAACGGTTGACTTTAGTTAATTATAAGCTATAGATTTTAAGCTTTTCTGAGCTACCTGGTTAAAGTCATTATTTTGCGTGAAAAGACATTCATATAAGTTTTATAATGAGATTTAGTGGCTTTATACGCATTAGGTCTCAAAAAGCCAACCTATCTAATTTTAGCTACTAAATATCGCAGATTTTGATGGTTTAGACCATTAATTTTTAGCTTTCAAAATCATCTTAAAATCTTTTTTTTTTTCCAATAAGAGGACATTCACATAATATATAAACTTGATGGAGAGAAGATGCAAAATTTATAGTAATATGAACAAAACACCATTTGCACATCGTATAACATTATAATAATAATATAAATTAAATATGTAGAAATAAGCAATTGTTTCTGCACCATATTAAAAGAAACTGATAAAAATAGCCCTAATATTTGAATACATTTTTATTGTTTTTGTTAAAATAGATGCCTATATTATTCTCTTCAATCGCATTTGTCTTCTTGGTCCCACTCCCGAAAAATATTTTAAATAATATAATAATTTCACTCCATTCTCACAAATCACAATTTCTCCTAAAAACTTAAATCCACCTTACACCCGCCAAGACCATTTCCTTCTTCCTCTCTCCCTCTTGCTTCCCTTCCTCTTACATTAAAACAAAAAAAAAAGAAAAAAAAAAAAAACACTGAATACGTTGAATGTCCACCCATTACTAAGCGAAAGATTACATCAATGGATACTGAAAACCATAGAAAACGAAGAAGAATTAAACCACCAACCCAATTCCCAATTTCCACTCCCACAACAACAACAACAACAAAAACAGCAAGAACAAGAAGTAGCAGTAATAGTAGTAATAACAGTAGAAGACCACTTTCCGATTGCACTAATAACCTAACCCCTCTTGCTCTCTCCAAATCAAAACCACCTCTTCCTTCCAACATTCCCAAACCCACCACTCCTCCTCCTCATCCAAACCCTAATTCAATTTCTGGTAATGTCTTGGTCCTCCACGTCTCCTCCTTTTTTATATTCTGAGTTAGGGTTTTTTTTATTTTTTTTTCTTGTTTTCGATTTATCCGATGGTGTGGTGTTGTGTTGGGTATAGGTTTATGTTTTTATTAAGGTTTTCTTATGGGGTTATTGGATGAATTCGTTTCAATTTTAATGTGGGTTTCGGTAGTTTTTTTGATGTCTCGAGATGGATTAAATAGTAGGAACTTGTGTGGTAATTTGCTCATGAAATGTGAAATTGGGTAATGAATAATTATATAATATATTCTGCAATAAGGATACCTAGTGGAATGTTGGTATGGCTTTAAAATGCAATCAGAATGTCGTAATAATTTTTCCACATGATTAAGGCTTTAATGGAAGCAAAATTTGGTCATGTACAAGCAATTACTATATAAGTTGATTATTAGGTATGCATGTTCCATATCAACTGTTTGATCTGGATTTTGAGCCGCTTATGTGTAAGTGCCACCTTCTATTGGGATGCAATTTGTCTCAATACTTGAATGCACTTGAACCAGCTAAGGTTTATGCGTCATAATTGATTTGTAGCTTAAGGAAAATCGGTTCTGAGATGCGTGATGATTAGCAAATCTTGTAAGTTATCTTATGTTCCGTTTGTATGCTCTTGATCTATATAATGGTTTATTTTGTGTTAAGGTTCTAAAGATCTCGAGGTCTCTGAGCCCCACACGGTTTATGGTGAGAGGCAGAATGCAGAGAAGAGGAAGCTTAAAGGGAAGGACCTTGCTGTCTCCATGACTGCTTTTCCTGCTAAAAGGAACCATATGTCCAGGTATTAGTTTGAAATGTTTGACCTTTCTTTTAGTATCTGTAGTTGAGTAATTAACATATGAAAGGATATTAATGCAATTTATGGTATTTGAAAGTATCATATGGTCATTTCGAGCGATAGATTAGTACAAGTACAGCATATGGGATAAATATCAATCGTGTGCTGTTGAAATTAACGGATTGCTGGGTGGTTTCTCTTGCGGTTGGAATCTAGCACTCATATTTGTCCTTTGCCTTCTGGGTGATGGATTTGATCATAGAATTCTATTATCATTGGCTTGCTTCAAGTAGAAAATTTGCTAATTGAAACTAGGAACAAGCCAAGATGATCATATGTGTTCATTCCTGATTTTATGTTGTTGTTTATTTATTTTTTCTTTTTTTCTCTTTTTTGGTGCTAAGGAAAACTCGTACTGTAATTATGCTGAAAGCTCGACCCTCCTGAATTTGCCATCTTGATTGACTTGTTCACCCTATGCATCTTAAACAGGGGAATGTCTAGTGAAAAAGGAGATGGTGCCATTTCCAAGTCATGCCCTGTGCCAAACAAAAAGGTATTCAAGAGATTTGTTGGGACAAAATCCTTGCTGTTTTTATGCCTGGCATTTAATTTACACTATAATCTAAGCAGCTCCCCACAAGAGAACTTGTTGTTTGATGTGATGGCTTTATTCCTTCTAATGCTATATTAACTGGTATAATATTAGGATATTTCAATTTATTTGGTGATATGACCACAGTTGGTATTGTGCATCTCTCTTTTCACCATTGTGATTACATATTCCATCAAGCTATAATTTTCAACACTGGTTACATGTCTTAATCTACTTCTGCTGTTGGCAGAAACGGCAATGTCTACTTTCAAAAGAAGAGTCATCTGATCATGATTTACAAGATTATATCAGGCAGCAACAATCCTATTTTGCAGAGATTGATGCATTTGAATTGCCAGAAGAGGAGGTAGCATCTGTAGAGGATTTAGATTAAACGGAAGAGATCAATTGACGGTTGCAAATAACCCACCATAATCACCATTGTTGTTGTATATGCGCGTCTAACAATGACAGTATGGGATACTCATCTTGTCTTGGTCTTTTGTACTCACTAAACATACATGCTGATTTTGTAGTCCGATTTAGTGCAGGGAAGTTTCATTGTCACTTGTAAAATTCAAATGCCTTCACATCTACAAGGACCTCCCAGGCAAAGGTTCTTTCGTATTACGTAAACAACTGTGCTGTCTTCCTGAGAATTAGCAGCTTTATGTAGTCTTACTGTGAGATAAAAAAAATTGCATTTCCTAGTCTATATAGGCTTCAGTTTGTGAGAAGCGTTTTAACTTGAGATTCATTTCTTAAAGATTTGAGCTCAAATGATTATGAAAGAGTTCGATTTATAATTTGTTTATATATATTTGATTATTGCTTTTAAGCATTTGATGGTGGTCTCTGGGCAAAGGCTTGCCTGTTTGAATAACTAAGGCAGGATGAAAATCAAGCATGAATAATAGTCTGGTTTTGGTTCATTATTCTAGTCGCCGGGGCGTTTCTACACTTGAATGGACAAGAAGGAAGTGAGGCTTATCATGGTGGTGTTTTTTCTAATTCAGCCAACAGATTAAGAAAGTTGAAATTGTGGATTGAAGTACTACTTGACTCCCAGATTCCTTCTGTGATTTTGTTCATGGTCGACAACTCGACATGTTACCTTTATAACATTTAAAATAAGCTAAATATCAAATTTGGTATATATTTAATCAAATTTTTTATGTTTATTTTTATTCTCTTCTTAATAAAGTTTGCTCTGTTTGCAAAAGTACAAAATATCATATATCTTTGAAATTTTACTAAAACTTTTAATATTATTTAGCATTGATAGGTTTATTTATTTATTATTTTGCATATTTAGAGTAAATAGTGTTAGTAGAGTGGTAAAAATAATTACAAAAATTTTGATCGGGTATAAATTGATCATTTTAAAGTTTAGTTCCGAATCAATATTTTGTGCAAAGTTGAAATACAAGATTTGATATTTTTCCAAAATATTTTGCCCTTGCTGTTTAAGGATTCCAGGGGAAATTTGGTATACTATCCCATGCTGCATATTTCTGGAAGCCATGAATTCATTGGTATACCCATGCTTGAAAAGCAAATATCCTGTTATCACCCGCCGATTGCACAAGTGATTTTAATTTTGTTTATTTGTATATAATCAATTTTACTGATTCTAATGATTTACCAAAACCATACCACATGCAGCTACGCATATAGGAATCTTATTATAAGCCAAAAATAAAGGTGTAAATTGCAAAGTAACAAATAACAATTTTTTTGGGGGGTAAATAAAGCTAGATGTTGTAGGATTATTATTTGCTAGGAACTATACGGAATCTAAGTAATTACATTATCTCAAACTTTGAGGCTCAATTATGTTGGTTTTTTTTTTTTTTTTTTAAATCTTTGTCCTAAAATGGTTTTGACTTTTGATTTAGCTCTGTCTCCAAATAGCTTTTTTATCTCCTCTAATCAACGTTGCTATAGTAAGAGTTGAAAAAAAAAAAAAAAGAAGGTAAATTATACTTGGAATGTTTGTGAAGTAAGTTTATTTAATATATGAATATTTCAAAAAATTCAAAAGATTTTTTTAAAAAATGCCTTATAAGATTTAATAAAATATTTTTTCCAGTTGATACATGTCAATAAAGACCTTAGAAGAAGGGTCTTCTAAGTTTTAGTTAACTTTTTTTTTTTAATGATATGTGTTGGTGAAAATATCAATTGACTTACTTCTTCAAACGTCGGGACATCTTTTTGAACCACTAAAAAATGTTGAAACCTCAATTAACCCTTTTCTTCAGACGTTGGGATGTTAAATAAACTTATCATCAAATATTGAGACATTTCGGTGTAATTTATCTAAAAAAAAAAAATTTAACTCATAATATTCTTTGAATATAGTAACATATGATTGGTTGGGATAGCAATGGAGAAACTATCTTAAAAATAGAGAAACTAATCTAATTATATTGATCTGTCCGATGTTATATCACAATTGTTTAGTTTACAGCTGATATAAGAGTTAATCTAATAACTAAGCTTCCAGGGAGACGGTGATTGGCTAGAGCATACCACATTATTTGAAATGTCAAAAAGAGTAGTCACTATTGCGACTTCCTAGGCCAAACTTCTAAAAATTGGCACCCATGAGTTGGTGTTTGAATTAAATACTGACTTTCCTTCAAGGGGCGAAAAAAAAAAAATAGTGAAATGGGTGGAGGCATGGAGCAATGGATAAATTTGCTGCAATAGTGTTTATAAATCCTACAAATTTTGAGTTTCTAGGCTTTTTCAATATGATATATGTATATTTGAATTTGAAACTTTTTTGTTTATGTAATTAAATTTTAAACATATTTTAAATTTTGAAGTGTTTCCATTCACCCGCTCCATTTTGGAGTGTTCTCAAATTATTTATTTTTCCTTAAAACAAAATCATTTAAATTCTTTTTTTCCCTAGGAAATTCTTTTCCTGCGACTGGCTTGCCTATTAATGACATTTTACATATATCATGTTAAATAATGTTATACAACATGCTAGATTTCACTATTAATCACTCTTAAATTTTCTTGATTCATTTCCTTCACAGGTAGGTGAAAGAGTATAATTTTATCCACGATTGAAACAGGTAATCAATTGATTAAACCCTTTAAATGGTTTTGGAGACGTAAAATTGTTTGGAATTCAGAAACACGAAATCGTGGTTTTTCAAAATTCTTTATGTTTGATGTGGTTGTGGTCCATATGTTTTCTCAAAGCCACGCAGATGGCCCAATTCGGTAAGGCCTATATGGATAGTTATGCAGGATTTTTGGATGATTTTTAATTAGAGAGATTGCTGGGCTTGGAGATGTGGTTTGTTTTCGCTTATCTCACTTGGTTTGTTCCTTTGGTGTGGCTTGTTCTGCAATTAGGTTTAAACTTTTAAGATCCATTCTTTTTAATATAAACCAACAAATTTTGCAAAAAAAAAATTACATATATATAAAAAATTATTTATTAAAAATCTTCATAGATGCTTCAAAAAAAATTATTTATTAAAAATCTTCATAGATGCTTCAACGTCGGTTACCGGTATCCTTCAACTTCAACCAATATGACTAATGACATATAGAAGCCAACAGTCATGTCATAAGATTATGTGTGTCATTGGCCGTTCATTGCAATAATAATTGATTTCTCAAAGTCCTGATTCTATATGATAATATTTAGTAATCTGAATTGTTAAATCAAAATAAAATATTAGATGAATTTATTTTTTATTGAAATTTAGAGGAATGATGTTTTGATATGTTTATATTGAAACTGGTAATTTTCTTGATTTTGAGAATCTTTTACTATTTTTAAAAATTAATTTTATTTCATTTGACAATTTATTGTAATCTGATTTGTTAATTTTAAATAAAATATCAAACGAATTTATTTTTGAATGAAATTTTCCAAAATGATATTTTAATATGTCTAGCTTCAAACTACAAATTATTGTAATTTTCGAAATTCATTTACTATTTTTAAATATAATTTAAATTCATCTAACAAATTTACTATCTTGTTTTAAAAATTAAAAAAATTGCATGTTGTGGCTTGAATAATTAATTTATTTGCCAAACCAACTTAATTAATGTATAATTAGATATAATCAGTTAACTTAGGTATTTTCTAAATTATTAAATCTTTTACAAATTAAAATTGGATAAAAATAAGTTAATGGGCCAAATAAGTTAGTTTAGGTATAAGAGAACTTATGGTTATAAAATTGAATGAATAGACACATTATGGGCCTAAAACAAATAAAATGATTTATTGTTGGCCTTGACATGTTTAATGGCCTTTGTTGGCAGTCTAAAACTCAAGTAAATTAAATGAACTCAAATTGGCTAAATATGTCAAATTGGATTAAAATAGGCATTTAGCCATATAAGGGGCTTAAATTGAATAATTAACAAATAAATGGGCTTTTATAGATTTTGGGCTTAAAAGAACTATAAAATGGAATCATTAATTGTTTTATGTTTAAATGAGCTAAAATAATTTAACAGGACCTAATTAGTAGAAATATGATCAATTTGACATCAAAATGACCTAAAACAGGCCAAAATAGTAAGAATATATTCAACTTGACCTAAATAACCTAAAATGGACTTATAAATTAATTTAAGTCCGACTTAGCCAATATTAATAATTTTGGGCTTTAATAATTGGTTACGGGCCTAAATACTAAAATAAGACCTAATTTAACTAAATAACAACAAATGGACTTAATTTGATAAAATTGATTTAAAACACAACCTTAGGCCCAATAACATAATTTCTAGTCAACTAAGCCTCTTTGTACTAAATAAGCTTAAAACTAAATCCTAACAAGTCTTCCTTAGCCATTTAAGGCCCAAAGTTTCAAAATATAGATAATACCTAATTTTAGATACTCTTTACCTATTCCAATTGGACCTATTTCTAAAGTATTTAAGTTCATTATCGATTTTAGATATTGAAATATCTAATTGGGCTTAAATTCTTTACCTAGGCCCAAAAACCCTAAAATACCTTCAATGGAACTAAACAGGAAATTAGAAGGCTCAATAGCTAATTAGACTGAAGTTCAAAATAAAGCCAAATTCTACCTAATTTGATATCTTTATTCTTTAATGGACTCAATTCTTAGTCCCTAAAACCTCTTACCCTAAAAAGTGAAAAACTTAGAGAATTTCTTATTGGGCTTAACCTAGGAACTCTAAAAGCCTAATACATCTAAATTAAATTCAATTTCTGAATTTAATGGGTTTAGTCTAAGTCACCTAAGCTTAGTTACCCTAAATGGATGCAATTCAATTATATCTTAAAGGCCTTATACTATATAAGCTCTTAAGTTAATTGATTAATTAATATGATATGAATCATTAGTTTGTATACCCTATTCCTATACAAATTAATCTTCCTTGAGTAAATATTTGATCGACATATTATCTTTCGTGTGATCCTTTATCGTTTACCGATTCGATATTAAGTACGTAGTGATATGCATCTTGCTTGATTAGGATAGACATCCTAAATGAATTAATAGTTAAAGACAGCTAATAATAATTGAGTGATTGATTGTGCATGGTCATTCTTAGACCTAAGTTGAAGGGCAACAACCTTGTAAGAGATGCTAGTACATTAGTTAGGCATTAAAGCCATCAAGGATGGCTCGGTTGGTAGCTGATAGGGGAAATAGTAGTGGGATAACATCTATCTAGATCGATAATAAGTTGCACTTGTACATTTTAGGATCGTGGGATTGGTTAAACTAAACAACGTGATGGATTGGGATAGGTAGATATATGTAACAGTTGTAACCCTCAGACGAAGCTGTCACTTATTAGAGATAAGAGATATATGTATTTGACCTACCTATATGCTCAACCCCCTAAGCAATTACTACTACTCAAGTTCCCAGTGTGTTACTGAAGTGTGAGTACTCCATTGTTGCATGTTTCGCTTTAATTAAAAGATATAAATTGTTGATTGATGCATTACATATAGTCTAGGTACGTATGACGTATCATGTATGATTTTGTTGCTGTGTACTAAGCTTTAGCTCATTTTTTTTTCTTTTTCAGGTGCTGGTGATTTTGACTTTGATGCTTATGTGTGTCTCTAATATAGGACATATCAGTATGAGCTTATTGACAAGCGGAGTGGCTAGGAATGCAAGATTATGTGCTTTCCTTAAATAAAAGTTGTAGTTATTTTTTCAAACTTATATTTTCTTTTGAGGGCCTAATTTTTACCCAAGGTTGTAAAATCCTTCATTAGATACATCATATTGATATTTAGGTACCTTTGATACATTGATTTTTTCTCGCTGCTTAATTAAATATTTTTAAAACCTGATTAAACAATTTCAGAATCTAAAACTGGATAGCAAATGATTATGATAAATAAATAGTTTAGTATAGTCTTAGCATATAATGCCTTAGTGTAATACATGGCAGAATTGAACATGCCTTGATCCTATTTAGGGTGTGGCACTTTTTATACATTTTTTTAAAATTTTAATAATAAATTCTAAAGCTATATATATTTTTATAACACATCAGTATTTAGGACATTCATTAGTATAATAAAATTAGATCTAACTTAATAGTTGATAATTAGTCCAATTTCAAAATAAAATTTTTGTATGATTAAAATTAAGAAAATGTTACTAAATGTAGAGTTACTAGTGCAAAATATGAAAAAGTTTCGTATATAGATTCAGCGTTAAAATTTATATTTATCTCTTCTCTCAAGAAGAGCTTTCCCATGCAAAATCTTTTAGTGATTGTCTTTAAACATTAGCTCCATTTACAAGTGTTCACCCTAAATGGGATAAATATTAAATTTGATATTTAAACTTCACATGAAAAATTAATTTATTACCTGAGCTTCACAATGATTAGTTTAATACTCAATTACAATTGTTTGTAACTATTTTTATTATCAATTACTTTATATATTGACATTGAAAAAGCAGTTTATCATTGAAATTTGACAACCTTTTCTAATACCATATAGTACTGAGAAGCTGTCTTAGAACAAACGACACTAGTAAGATAATAAAAATAACTACGAAAAGTTTAATTAGATATTAAATTTACTACGTTAAATTTGGTACCAAATTAAATTTTTATGCAAAATTCATATGTTGAACTTTATATTTCTTTTGTAAAATGGGATCTCATGCTAGAAGAAAGTCAAAAGGTATTGCTAAAAAGCTACATGCTCCTATAAAATAGAAAATCTAAACTATACAATCTTACAACATGTATAAAAAAAAATTACCGAAATAAAGATCATATAGTAAAAATTGTCAAAATTCATTGTAAAATTGTGTTTATAAGATAGGATATTGAGATTTCTACAATGATTCGTATGAATAAATTGCAATACCATATTTTAGTATTGTACTTATATTCTGTTTTATGCAAGTGATACGTATATTGTTTTTTGTGTTCTCAATTTAGGTCAAGTATTTCCACATACATCGTTCGTTTCAAACGTGATACATAAGTGTTATTGCATGTTAAACACAAGATATCAAGCTGAAGTTCATTATTTATATATCCCATATTATACATGCAATTTTAAAACTGTATTGTGATAATTAATTTTAGTTATGCCTTAGTAATGTAATCACTTTCAATAAGAATGTTAAATAAGAAATAATTTCGACATAAGACAGTTTGATGACATCGTATAGAAGAGCTCAAATCTTAATCTCAATTGTGAGTCACAAGAAATTTTCCAAAAAAAGATTTAGAACTTGTGGACAATGTAAATGTTTGTATTAGCTGGGCAAAATTTCCATTAGATGGATGGGAAAAATTACCATCTAAACAAGCAACCTTGCTTGACGAGTTACCGACAGCTGGAGGATTTAGTTATTGCGATGAACCACCAAAGATAGACATGATCTTTTTTATCCTTGCTTGGCGTTCATGTTTCAAATATAAGTGGCAAATTAAAAATTAAGATTAACTATAAAAATATGATATGTACATTGATCAATTTATAAATACATGATTTATATTTTTTTTAATAAATAGATAACCCAAGTTTTATATAAAAAAGATAATATTATTTAATAATTTTAGAATGATAAATATCAATATTTTATTGATTATAAATACTAATTTTATTTTTTTTTCAATTTTCTCATTTTTAAAAATTATTTTAACATTTTATTTATTTACTATTATTTAATAATATTTTTCTTAAATTAATTTTTATACCAATAAGGCTCTAACACATATTCTTATAATAATAATTAATTGTAATGATACTTTTATATGAAACTCGGATCACTTATATGTAAGAAAAAAAAAAAAACAAAGGTTGTGTGTTTGCAAATTGGTCAAAACACAGCTTAAGTTTATGTAATTAACCTTTAAAATTATGATATTGATTTTATGTGTCATTAAATGTCACATTGGTATAAAACTTTAGAAAATTCTATGGTCTCGTCATTAATTTTAATTGGACTGTTCCCATCATCATTAAACGGTCACACTATACTCAACCGTGATTGAATCACTAAAATAGTTATATTTATCTTAATGGTTGATTAATGATGGGATGGTTTCATTGACGGGACCATACAAGCTCCCAAAAACTAGATAAACTTTAGCTGATGGAATTAACGTTTCGATTATATGATTTTCATTTGTATTTGTATTTGTATTTATATTTGTATATGATTTTCATCTATATCTCCAATGTATTTGGTCTATTTGTTTATATGAACAAAAATATTTGTTTTTCAACTATATTTGTCTTTTGATAATTGTTTGAACCAAAACGATGACATATCGTTGGCATGCTAGTGAACTAAACAGAATCTTAAAGATATTTATTAAGATGTCATATATATGTGTGTGTATTGATACCAGTATGCTGGTGAAAGTTTGAGGATAGATAAATACCTATGATATTTAGACATATATTATTCATATTTTATAAGTTGTAATTTTATTGATTATTATACAATACGTGCACTTTTATATGGCATTACTACTAATACGACTTACCGTTTGTTGATAAACCATACCCCATGTCTAGGGGTTCCAATTTAAAACACGAGCAAACCAAAAGAAAATATACAAGAAAGTTGAGCCATTCCTGTAAAAAGAGATCTCGAGCGAGAAGAAAGTCTCTCTATCATATTTTGGCTTATGTCTTTTCACCATTAAATATATGGTACCAGCTTATATGTTCATATAAAGATGGAAGATATAGATTACAAAACCTTACAAAAACTTTTCCATCATCTTTTATTTTTTATCGGTAGATATAATACATCCTCAAAGATATTATTGTACTATGAATCTCATCCCTTATTTCTCACCATATAAGGCTAGGTCAATTCGTTTTCAGGAAATATTATGAAATTTTTATTCGCACTCAACCACACATGCCACAAAATCTTTTATAAAGGGATGTCTAGAAGCTGTCCACAACATCATTATTTTAAAAATTCTGGTATTCTATTAATTTTTTTACTAAATCAAATGATTTAGTTTTATAGTTAATCGTGATTCAATTACTAAAATACTTATAATCTTTATAATCAGTTTAACCATCAAATTATAAATTAGTCGGTCTCTAATGAAACTTATGTCTGAATGTTTTTGTCAATCGTGCAAGGTTATAAGTATAATATTTTTAATATAGTAAATGACTTTTAAAAATTACAAAAACTTGCAGTTTATTACTAGACATATCATGCTATCATGCATAAAAATTTCCTGCCAAAATAAATTAGTTTGATACTTTATTCATTTTTCTTAAAAAATATTCCTATTAGGCATTTAAAAATAGTAAACTAAGTTGAAAAATTGTCAAAATTTTCAATTTACATTCTAAAATACTAAATTATCATTTTCATGAATTTTACCAAAAAAATAAATTCATTTAATACCTTAACAAATATCATGAAGCATGCATTTTTATTTGATTATTTTTTGTTCAGCATTATTATATTCATAATTATTCAATTTTATCATGAAAAATAATGAGAAAAATCATATAAACATGTTCAAACCAAATATATATCACACCCTTCTATATTTAACACATTTATATCACACACTCATTAAATCACACATGAACAATGGTAAAATCAACATATTTCACTTAAGATAAACCATACATAATGTTTTACCTAAATCACATATTTTTATTTTCTATATTTTTCTATTATATCCTATTATTTGATAATACGTTTCAGTATTACATAAATTAATCAAAATACTTACTTACAGTAGCAATGCAAGATTAAACCATTCAATACCTTACTTTTGGGAATTTGATGAAGCTCTTTTTGCATCTAAATCAAAATCCCTCTTGATAGTATCTAATTTCAAAAAGAAAAATAAAGATTATTTATTTGTTATTATTATTATTTTATTTTATTTTTTTTTTGCGCGGCGGGGGGGGGGGGGAGTGTTTGTTCGTGGGTAGGGTGGTGTTAGGTGGTTTAAAAGATAATAAAACATAAAAGATCGAGTACCTATTAGGCTTTTTATAAGAAAAATGAATTTATAGTGTTTTAAGGTTTGTTTTGAGAGAAAAAGTAAAGTTGATTTTCTGCTAGTTTTGGAGCCTAAAGTATATGTCTACCTAGGCCATCTTTTAGGGTTTTTGCAAAAGAAAAGTAAGATAGATGAGATACAATAGGTGGCTCATTTATGGAACATTTTAGAGTTTTTTAGGGGGGTTAAAATGGATAAATACAATGAAAAATTTTGCTGAAAAATTAGAAGGATAAGAATAGTGATGTGTTGGTTGTAAAAGATTCTTAGGTGAGTTTAAAGCTAAGACGATTAGTGGATTAGGTTAGTAATTTTGATTACGGTCTTAAGATGTAACTAGAGGTTAAATAGGTTTAGGAAATATGAAGATTTATTTAGGAATTTAAATTTAGTAAATTTGAAGAAAATGAAATAAATTTATCCAATTAGGTGATTGGATATGCATTTGATTAAAATTTAGGATGTTGAGAAATATAGGTATTGAATTCATAGAAAATTATCGAAATTAGAAAAATGGGAAATTGTAATTAAGGTGGATGACTAAAATTGGCATTTTTGTTTGGTTTAATTTATTTGGTATGATGAAATAGGATATTAATGTGGCTTAATTTTTATTTTCATTTAAAATTAATTATTGACTTGAATTTGCTAATTCACCTAACCATACTATATAATTTACTTACTCTACTTAGTTAAATTATCTAGCTCAAATTTCTAGTTTAGGTTCTAATTTGGTTCAAATTTTTATATCATTTAATTCACACTTTCTTAATTAACCTAGTGAAAATTTGGGTCATTTCAAATAGGATAAAGAATTTTTCTTTCTTTCTTCTTTCTCTCATTCTTTCTTTAGGGTGAATATCATATTTGATACATGAATTTTTATCAATTTGTACAATCAACTATTTAAAGTTTAAAAGTACCGATTTAATATCTAAATTTTGCCCATTTCGTAATTAAGTACCTAAACTTTACCAAATCGAGTGCCCAAACTTTGCCAAGCTATTAGTTATCTAAACTTCACTCTTTTTGTAATTAAGTACCTGAACTTGCTAAATTATTTGCTAGCTAAATTTTTACTTATTTTTATAATTAACTACTACATTCAAATGTTATAATTCACTAAAAATTATATATATAATTTAGATAATTAATTGTATAAATTAATAAAATTATGATATATCTACTCCTTTTTTTATTTATTTCATACCTACCCAGAACATTAATTAACCTTTTCTTTGCATTTATAATACACGTACGGAGACAGACAGACAGTCACAGATACAAGACTTTAATCTAGTACGGGCTCTTCCAAACTGCAATGAGCGGGGCATGGTGTTACTCTAGTCAACATCGAAGCATCAATCATTGTACCTATCAACTCTCATATGGTATTAATTCTCCAAAATCGCATTGGACCATGTTTTGAGAATCCAATCTAACCAGTGAGAGAATCTTCCAAGGTTGATTCTACATTGTAGTAACACAAATGAAACTTGTGGACGTGGGTTTTCAGTCGCTGTAGTCATCCGTGTATGATGCAAATTCCATATATCACACATGATTCTAGTATAATATTAAGTAATGATACTTGATAGAATGATTTCGAAAGAATGATGATGAAGAGGAGCATAGTCTTTGTATTTTGAACGAATAAATGATGTATAAGACAACTTGAGAGTGTTGCATATTTCTCTAAATTGGTTAATGATATTCCTCTAAATTGCTTATTTAACCTTTGAGAGTTGACTTTGTAAAATGTTGTCTTTTGAATATTTTCAAAAACAATTAAATATTTATAAGTACTTAGAGTGAATAATGATCGTCAAACAATCTCGATGATTTATGATAAAAAAAAAAAAAAAAAAACAATCTCAACAACCAATGAATGAAATGAGTAATCTCATTTCTTAATAATTCTAAGTGAGTCTAAATGAAAGAAATCGGATGTGAATAGAATCGTTCTGATAATTTTTTATTTTGAGTCTTTTAAGCTAAATCATCTGCAAATATCCTAATATATAATCCAAACCCATTAAACCCTGTGCCTAAGACTAAATGAATAATATGGTAAATATTTAACTCCTTTACAAAACTTTAATAATTCAACTAAGATTAGAGTCTCTTTCTATATGCGGTGGCAGGAAAAAGACTAGGTCAGAACACATAACCTAGCTAGACAGTGGACCTTGGAGCTAGACCTTACAAAAATAGTAGAGTATGGCCAGATGGGTTGGAGTGTAGGATAGAGTTTAATTTGTGCTTTTTCATTGCTGATATGCTCTGCCGTATAGCCTATGCAACAAGATCTTCTTAGATCTTTCTCACCTCATGGCTGTGTCAGTTTGTTTTTGCTTAGTCTCTTTGTAACCATTGTTTCATGGTAAGCTAAAAATAGAAAATAATGCAACCAATGCCGCTGTTCGCTCGAAGGAAATACGAAATAGAGACATTTACGAAAATCTCCTATATGGCATTTGGTGGACGGGAGTAATTATTCATTAGGAATACCTGTATAGTTTGTATACTTCAAACCATCCTTGAGTAGATATACCTTTTTATTTTCCATTATGATGGAATTTTCAACATTTCTTACGATAACATCATGTTATAATTAAAAATAATAAGGCAATTACTCTTTTGTTCATAAATTTTATCAACTTATACAAGTGTATTTGATATTTTTTTCTTCGGAAACGTGTAACACTGCTAAGAATCAACCATTATAATAACTATTTTTTAGTAATAGCTATTCATCCTAACTAAAAAATAGAATAATCCATATGCTAGTGAGTAAACCTACTCGGTGATAGGTGTTCCTCTTAAGAACCAAATGTCAAATTAGTGATAGGTGGTGTGATTAAAGACAATAACACTTGTAGGTTAGCGGAAATGATGTTTAACTCTTAAGGAAAATGCTAAAAGAAAACAAGCAAGCAATGCAACCATTCCCTTTTTTAAAATCAAGATCATTTTCATTATTTTTCATTTATACTTTGATTAATTACAAAATAAAAAAGACCCGTATTTTAATATTTTTACAAATAAATGACTTGAATTTTGATTTTTGACAAATACATCACTTGTGTTTTGACATTTTCGCAAACAAATGACTTAAGTTTTATTTTTGACAAATATAATAACTAGTGTTTTGTATTTCTACAAAAGAGTGACTCGGGTTTTGTTTTCTAAAAAATACATGACCTGTGTTTTTGTATTAATAATAGATAAGAGATATATGAAAACATAGATTATCTATTTGACAAAAAACAAAACTTACATAATTTTTTTTTTGCTAAAGTACAAAATACAGGTTATAAATTTGTGAAAAATAAAACACATATAAATGTATAAAGGAAAAATTATAAAAACATTACTTATGTGTTAGTACTTTTACAAATAAATCATTTGAGTTTTGATTTTTAAAAAAAAAATATAATCGGTGTTTTGATAGGAAAAGAAACAAATGATTTAAGTTTTAATTTTTTATAAGTACATAAGTCTTGCTTTGATATTTTGATACTTAAATTCTTTGCCAATATTTTTGTATGCGTTTAAGCACGACCATTCGTCACTGGACTTTATCTTGGCTCCCACCACCAGCTATATCATTAAAACCTATGAGTAATAATCACAGTTTTTATCAATTGTTTATTTTGGAAGAGCTTCCTACTCAATTTAATTGGATATCATAAACCTAGCTTGTAGGTAGCGCTAGAGTTATTAGACGGACAAACATTAATTGATATTGACCATTGTGTTTGTTCTGATCAATACCAATGCAGGAAAGTGCTTTCCGAATTCTATCTCTACAGTTATACAACAATTAATGGTTTGGTGTCCTTAGCACTTAGCAGCATTGCCGGTGCCTAATGATTTGATGCTTTTTGTCAATATTAGAAAAAGAAAGTTCAAATAAATATACTTTTAAATAATATTTGCTTTGGTTCCATAGATTTATTTCTAAAAGACAATATTGAATTAGATTTTTGCCCGTGCTACATCTTAAGTTGAAACTATGAGAAAATTTCTAGTTTACAAAAACAAAAATACCATTAATCAAAATTAATTACATAAACATCATTGTAATATCATATCTTAAAGATGTGGCATATAAAATGTTAGGGTGTCGCATGTTGCAAATACGATACTAGTGTAAATATTAACATGGATATCGTACTATCAACATGTGATACTTATGTGTATTATATGTGATACTTATGTGTATTAGATGTACATGCTATGTCCATTTTATATTGCACTTCTGATATGTGATACTGTTAAAAAATAATGTGTCATAATTTTAAGATGTCATACATCATTGGTATTTTAGTAATTTTATTTGAATAGTATTTTTTTTTCTAAATTTGATAGGCATGTGTTTTATTCCAAAAATAGTTGTATGTAAATAAATACATATCTTTTAAAAACTCATAAAGAAATGAGGCAAAAGTTAGATGATGCTTGAGATTAAATTTTTTTTCTTAGTATGAAATTTAATTTATTATATGTTTTTTATTTAATTATATATAAAGTTTAAAATTTTTTACTTAAAAATATTTCATACTTTTGAGTCAAAACTGAAAGACGGATTCTTTAAAGCCATGCATTGTTACTTACTTCTTTTTATTATTGTGTATCAAATACATAAATGTGTAGTCGTCCTTCTTTTGCATGCATAATATTGTAGAAATGGCTGGAAAAGTTTTCTATTTTCACAAAATTTTTTTTTTTTTTTTTCATTTTAGTTTTTGGAGTTTAAAATTAATTTTCTGAATTTTTATTTATTTTTAATTATTTCTTTGAATCTATCTTAATTTAATTATTTTATAAATTTGAATTAATAATTTCCGGTAAATGAAAATGTGTCAAGTATAAAAAATTAACATAAAAGAAACTAATAGCATTAAGAAAGTTTTTCATTTGTAAACTTTTACAAAAGTTATGAAAGTCAAATAGAATTAGGATCAAATAGAAAAATAAAAGTTAAGGACTAAAATCACACTTTTCCCTAATAATAAAAATATTCTTCCTATTGTCTTTGTATTGCAAGATTTTAAATGTGACTTTAATGTATCACCAGTGGGTGCTTTTTAAAAGTAAAATTGCGGTTATAAATTGTTAATCGGAACAATTAACTGTCATTAATTTATAATTGCAACACACACATATATATAAATAGATCGATTAGTTTAATTTAAACAACCATGGGTCGACCCTCCCATTCCTTTGAAATTCGAGCTTTGGACTTACCTAGACATCATCATGGGTCGGTTCTGAACCGGGAACCGACCTGACCCGTCACCGGCGGTTCCTGAACCGGGAACCGGCCCGGCAATGGCGGGTCTGAACCGTAAAGGACCCGTCGGTTCTGACGGGTCCTTACGGTTCCATCCCTAAAAACCTATGACTCGGCGGTTTTGGAACCGTCGATTCAAGAACCGGCAGAACCGGCGGTTCTACACCATAGAAATTATAAAAAAAAAGTAAGAAAAAAAGAAAAAAATTATAATTATAAAATAAATATTTAAAACTTTTTGCATAAATAATAAAAAATTTATTTCCTATTCACAATATTTAATGTGTTATTATTAACAACGTAAGTAATAATTACATTTGAAATCATATTGTTAAATTTATGTAGACTTCTAATCAAACTATACTTTCTTTCTTAACAATGTGTGATTCATTTTTTGTTATTGAGAATTATTTATATCTTTGAATATTTTATAGTGTCACATTGCTAATATAACAACTAAAAAAGTGCAAGTGATTGTATATAAGTAAATACATAGTTATAAAATTTCTTTTAACTAATACCATGAATAATTATTGTTAGGCTAATGTTATTTCAAGTTAAAAATTTATTTTATATTTTTTCTTAGTTAAATTAAGTAAATTATTTAATTGATTTTTTATTTTTTTTCATGGTTCCGGTTCCTCTAGAACCGGAACCGAACCTTGAGAACGGCGGATCTTAAGAACCGAAAACCGGACCGGCTCCCACGGGTCCGGTTCCGGTTCCACCACTTTTGGAACCGGGAACCGGCGGTTCGGGTCCGGTTCCAGACCCAAACCGGACCGTGACGATGACTAGACTTACCTTCAAGCCACTTTTTTTTTCTTTTAAATATTACCTTCAAACTCGAGGACCTCTAGCATAAACCGCAGCCCAAGCCAGTACCGTCACGTGCATCATATTCTAATTACTGTGGGGGTAGTAATTTTAGTATTAGGAAAGTGTATTTATTGCACTACTTTCTTACTCTACTCCACCACTAGCCTTTAGGTAGTTTTTGATTGTATAATTTTTTATGATACTGAATTAGGTAAAAAATATTATATCATATTTGATTCATAAAATGTAGTTGGGATTAAACAAAATTTTTTCCATAAGATTATACATAACTTTGAATTTTTATCATTTATATTTAATGGCTCAAAAACATTGGATAAGGACAAAAGTTCAATTTCTTAATAAAAAATTTATCTAGTGTAATCTAATATCGTGCATACTAAAAATGATATAAAAAAATTGTATCGTCAAATACTTTTTAAACCATGTTATCCAATCCTCCTTATTTTATCTAGTTCTTATAACTAAATGCTACCTTAAAATCATAATAAATTAGATAAGATACTTTTTTTTTGCCGTAACTAAATAAGATGCCTTGTAAAAAAAAAAAAAAAAGATATCCTAAATAACAATGCCGCAATTTGACTATATTATTATTATTATTATTAAGACCTAAGAATGTTGAAAATTTTAAAAAGAATATGATCAAGAAATGTAATATGCACGATTACTATCACTAGTGTCACGGAACGGGAGTTTCACCCCTCAAAGAGTTCTCGTGTGGTACTCAACCATCCCTTTTATCATTGTTTGTTGCTAATCTGGATGGCGAGCCAGCCTTCTCTTCCTTGATTTCTTAGGTTTGTTCTGAGCCCTACATTCTCATAAGGAGCACCCTCCTAGCTTTGCCATGATGCTCCACATGTTTGGGAGGTTCAACTATGTCAACTGGTTTCGGCCTGCCTTGGTCTCATCAGGAGAGCGGCATCAACTCCCAACCAGTTTGTCCACGGGAGGCTAGACCCCCCTTCAGAGACCCACACCACGAAAAATTTTTTTGTTGATGCCACTCATAACTCAATATGCTTGAGTTAAACATCCCCATAAATACCTTAACTCTTGGACCGTGACACTCTTCCCCACTTAAATTAATGACGTCCTTGTCATGAGGCAAATTTGCTGCAGCTACTATCCACTCTCAAGCTCTCACCCCTTCTCCATACACGTTGTCAACACACTCAACATCATCTCACCAGGACTTCAGGCTTCCTCTCACCCTCGCCCATTCATCCATCATCCGAGATCGCCTCTTGTTGAGTTGCCCAACGATAGGGTTTGAGCATAAAATCTTGCTTCAACCCTAACTCGCAACACAACTGTCCTCAAGTAACGATGTCCTCACTCTGGTGGCTGCTCCGCTTGAGCTTCATCCACACGAGTTGAATTGACAACAAGATTGAGGAGAATTCTTGTCTTCACGACTCACGACACTGCTACCTTCTAGCAATAACGTCTTATCTCTGGTGGTCGCTCCTTTAGAGCTTTACCCATACGAATCGCATCCACAATGAGAATTACCCATTCGTTAAGAACTTTGGGTAGCATTTAAGCGGTCTAATGGAGCTGAGAACTTTAGCTCTGATACCATTTGTCAGGGGACGGGAGTTTCACCCCTCAAAGAGTTCCTGTGCGGCGCCCAACTATCCCTCTTATCATTGTTTGTCGCTAATCTGGATGAAGAGCCAGTCTTCTCTTCCCTGATTTCCTAGGTTTGTTCCGAGTCCCACATTCTCATAAGGAGCGCCCTCTTAGCTTTGCCACGATCCTCCACATGTTTAGGAGGTTCAACTATGTCAACTGGTTTAAGCTTGCTTGGCCTCATCAGGAGAGCGGCATCAACTCCCAACCAATTTGTCCACGAGAGGCTAAACCCGTCTTCAGAGATAACCCACACCGCGAACAAACTTTCTGCTGATGCCACTCATAACTCAATATGTTTGAGTTAAACACCTCCATAAATACCTCAACTCTCGGACGGTGACAACTAGAGCATCGTATTTGGGCAATAAAAATTTGTTGTTCCCATGATATTCTTTCGTTTCTGTTTCAATAAATGAATATTTGATACGTGTTTTGAAGAGATAATTATTGTTTGTATTATTTTATAATTTTTTTATATTTTATAATTATCAAACATTTATTTGCTGGATCACGAATGGACAATACGATTCCAACCGTACGATGGAAACAGCAAATTCCAACCGTATTTGCGATTGCCTCATCATGAATTTTCAACGTGCGCCAAAGCTTAGCCTCTCATGGAATCAAAAACTTCTCTCTTTAGCTAATTAGATGTGCAACAGTACGTCTCATTGTCTTGCAGTAATAATATGGGGGAATAACATTGATGGACTTTCGTTTTGGGCTATGTTTCATATATTTATCGTTTTAATATTTTATTTTTATTGTTTTATCATACGGTCAAAGAGGTGATAGTGCCTTATGTAAATTTGAGAAAAAAAAATGAATATTTATTCGTTCTTTTAATTATTTTGATATCCGTAAACTTTTTAAGAATTGTAGACTTTTAGGAATTTTTCCTTTTAACAATTTTTTTTTTCATATATAAATGTATGTTTTCGGGCAAAAGAATAATTGATTATCATCATAATACAAATTTGAGCTGTACTGCTCTGTTTTTTCCTAAAATCTTTAAATCATTACATTGTTTTTGAATTTTGGATACTAATTATTTAAGTATTCATAGAATTAATAGATAATTGATTATCACTTTTTAAGGTATTCTTAGAATCAATAGATCGTGATAAAAATCTTAATTATTTCGATGCGTCATTTTTAAACAGATATTTATCAAAAAATAGATTTTTTTTTTTAATTTCATAAAGGAGCAAATAGATAAGATACAAATACAGATAAAAATTAGATAATTTAAATTCACTCCCACGTCTCTCTTATCAATTTCCATTGAGATATGCTAATGAAAACGAAGGTCACTAGGAAACAATGACGACCACGATGATGATTTTATCAATGTCAATTGTAATGTGCCGTTGTATTATTAGACAAATCTCGAAGAAGAAGCTACGATTCTTTACTTAGAATTCAAGACCACCAATAGTATCTAACTAACCTGCCTACAATAGCTAGTTGTTTACCCTTGAAAACGACTTGTCTGGGTATCCGGCATAAGAGGGCGAAAGCCATCCCTATCGCACTAATGTGATTTGAATATAGATTAATTAAGACACCACAGGTCATGGTTTATGATTTATAATTTTTTTATGAAGTCAACATTGTACATTCATGGGTTGGCGCATCTATAGTTAGGTTATATTGATTTTTGTTAGACCGATCTCTTTTCATTTGTCAAGCGAAAGAACAAAAAGAAGTATCTGTTTTATATTGATGATTTGAGTAAGTCTTTCAATGAAGCCTAATTCTATTTTCGTTATAGTAGAGTAATGACTCTATGGCATGCTTTATATATCTAGAGATTGAGATAAGTGTTATAGAGATGGATTCTGATACTGGTTAAGTAATAAATATAAATCATATTAGATAACTTTCAACCTTTAGATATCCTAGTATCAAAGTATGAGATTTAGAATTTTACTTTTTACATAATCTTTCAACCCTTATTGTTATCTCAAGCCATCTATTCGAGGATAAAAGTATGTTATACTAAACTTCATCCCATGTCACTCTTGATGGTCAAAATACAAGATTGGGGATGTTATGCCTTAGATGTGGTTCTTAATCTATGTGATCCTTAGTTTTCGTTGTTTCTTCTTATACTTTCATAACTAACTTGTTCATACTTTTTGTATTTTGATTTGATTTGATTTTTATTTTAAGACCTCCAATGTTGGTAATACTTCTTCCTTACACCATCTAATCCATGCCAAATATTTTTTTATCACATATGTCTTATATTAATTATATTGAGAATTTAGAGAAACTCTCAAGAGGTTAAGATTTAAGAGGAACCTGTGATCTTAACCATTGAAGAGTAACATGAAAAAGGAGGGATCATCTTAGGTGTAGACTATGAATATGGTTCAACAAAAATCTATAAATATTTAAGATTTTCTCTTCATTTGACAATTTAGAGATTTAAATGACATGACATCGTATTGTTATGTTGTTAATACAAAATATTAAATAAACTCTATTAACTTCTCGACCTGTCATGTTTGTGTTTGGGTTTTTGAGATTACTTACTTCTCATTCTTACCTTTATTCTTTAATAATCATCTTCATGTGTCATTCCATGTCACTCTTTTGAGGGTATGTATAGTGTAAGATAAGTGTTGACCGTCACATCTAGATCATCTCCTCATAGAAGGCAAGAATAGTAGGTAACCATTAATGATAATGGTTTTTTTTTTTTTTGTCATTATAATAGAGGATGGATGAATCAAATCTTACATATTTCACTTGAGAGAACGGTGATGATGCCACTCAGCTATAAGGTCATTGACTATCAATGATAATGGTTAGTAACAAGAAAATTAGGAATGCAAAATGAGATTAATAATTTCCCGTTTTAAAATGCAAACCATATTTTCATCATCTTTGATTAACATTTTTTTCATAACGATTAAGTACTACCATAAATCAGTGGCTATAACCAAGCTATCACTTATTAACAAAAACCACTAGTTGTGATCACTCACAATGTCACACTCTTTCATCACACCAAATGCTACCAAATTAGAAAAAGATTGTTTCCTGTGAGATGAATTCCAAACACAATTTTCTTTTAAATCCACCTCAAAATTAGCTCATCATTGGAAGGAGCCAAGACACAATCAATTACATTGAGAAGACATGGAGAAAGATTCTTTTTCAGTGGCAAATGGCAACAACTCATCATTAATGTTAATTGGCCTGCAATCTCAGTCAATTTCTTGGCCATCCATTTTCATCGGACATCTTCCTAACTTGTTCTTAACCAAAATTCGAAAAAGATCAGCGTCCAACATGTAACCGTTTACTTTGAACCGTCCATGTCCAGACCCTAGTATTTCACAGCGGGTTCCTCATTACTTAAGTAAGGGGTGGTCCATTCTCTCTACTCATATATTATACGAAGTTGACTAGTTTTGCATTATTGTATCATGAACATATCCACAATGTTGGCGACAGTAATGCGTAAAGGTGTGAGAAATAAATTCAACGTGTATTGCATCTGAATTTTATGCCGTAAGCACTTACGACGAGCTGTTAGCCGCTGTGCAATAATTGCTGAATTGGAAAGCCTCTTCTCGGAGGAAAGATTTATGGGATATTACATGATCTATACACGGATATGTGATATATATAAATATCAATGATATCTTGACATGGGCCTGTTTGGATTATTAACTTTTTATTTGTATTAGTAACTTATCGGTATCGGTTTAATATCGTTTTGGTTTGATCAGTTTATGAGTAAAACAGTTAATTTTTCATCGGCATCATATCTTTATTACTTCGGTTTAAAAATGATATTAGACTAATACCAAACCAATGTAATCATACAGGCCATAAAAATGCAATTAGATTAAACCAGCATGAACTAAGACCTGTCTGGAATTACGATTATTTCCCTCTTAGATTCAAGCAATTCACAAAAGATAACATATTAGATCTAAAGAACTAAAAAAGAAAAAAAAACTAATTTATACTATCACTTTTCGAGCACAGGTTGTAATCACTCCATCAGAAACATCCTCTCTATCTTCTTTGTCTCAATTTTCAAATCAATGGTTAAAATAATCTAGATAGTTAAACTTCTTTCTCTCAATTTTCAAAATCAATGATTAAAATAATCTAGATTGTTAAATCATCGTATGACAACATTGCAACATAATTTCTTTTCTTTTTTATAATTTCAACTATAATTTTAATGAATATTAATTTTAACTATCAATTACACGAAGTAGTATTTAAATAAAGGAGAAAATTGGAGAGGACCCTGTTTCAAAGGGTTATCGTCCATTATATATTCTGACAATCAACTCAAGGTCTCAACCTTCGATCAACTGCTAGTAACATGTTCAACTTGAAATGTAATGAATATTTTACGTAAGTCCTAATAATCCAACTACTGCTAATCATATCCACTATCAAATCCATTCCCATCCAACAAATAAAAGCCGAACTACTGCTTATTATTGCATGTAAAAATTCTAATTTTTAATGGGCTTTAGATAAACCTGTTGATAGTTGGAGTAATAAATCCAGAAGGGGGGGGGGGGGGGGGTGGTGGGTCGCGATCGAGTTCTAGACTCCTTTCACTTAAAAAAAAGTTTATTATAATATATTTAAATAAAAAATATATGTTAAATTTATATTTGTAATAAAGTAAGTTTGTCTCCTTAGTTATATGGTTTTGTGTCCATCTCTATTTGAGTGTAAGATTATGGATGCTCTCATTGGTTGTGGAAGGTGAGTTTTCAATGGTTATTGAGAATGTTGAGAACAATAGAATAAAAAAATCTCCATTATTGAGATTGAAGGAATATTTCATGCAGCTTTAGTGAATAAGGGTTGGTTTAACTTTATCCAAGAAGCCAATCTTCTCGTTGACAACACCAATGAACGACAATCACTACAAACTTGGTCAAGCAATGTGATTCTTATACAATTTTTCGAGAATCAATTGGTTATAATGAACCATGCTGATAACATATATGATACATGGATGGGATCAAGATTATTTGTGTAGGTAAATGTCTACATTGGATGGAAAAATGGTAGAAACTTGATTGTTGTATATTGGTTTTGATTACGGTAGTCATATAAAGCAGTTTAACTATTAGATTTAAGAGCAAATCTTTACCATCCCAAAGAATCTAGTAGGAATCAAAATTGATTGATCATCCTAGAAGTTATGAACATAGAGGAGAAAAGCTAGATAAGGCAAAATAGTTGCAAAGTCTATTATGATCAATGAAGCCAAAATAAGTCGACTAGATTCATAATTAGGACGAGTACAATTAACATTCTCAAGATTAGGTTAATCGAGTTCTAGATTTGGCCGGCCTAAATGCAAGTAGGCTTGCCGAAATTGATTTGTTTTAATCTACCGTCATTTGCTAAGTTTGAATTTCGCCTTATTTTATGTCCTTTCTTGTTGAGTTAGGTTTGCTTGGAAATAGGTATAAGCTTGTAATGAATGACAACGTAATAATTTAAATTTGGTTGCTTTGTAAACTTGCGAATTTATGAAGGAATTTGTCTTTATATGACCCTCATTTAAAACTCATTTTTAACTTTGATTCTTGATATACACAATAAATGGATTAGGGTCTTATAATTTTTTTTTAGTTTTTTTTTTTCTTTTGGGTTTGAATTCCATTCAAATGTGTTGAGTTTCAAGATTTGTTCTTAGGGTTCACTTAAGTTAGGTATAGGAATCCATAACAATATATATGTTGCTATGTGTATTTGGTCATGTATGAAAGAGAGGAAAAAACATAGGAACTTGTTTGAGGTATGAAGTACTCTCACATCTCATAAGATTCCTTATACAATTATTAAACTACAGGGGATTATTTTGATCTTACTCTTTATTTTTTACCCGTATTATTTTAGTGCTTTTAACATCAATTACATATATTATACATCTTTCTTTCTTATATCTCTTATGATTGGCATCAATTAAAAAGGGTCATTGTTTTTCTTTATTTCCATGTTAAGACATCATATTATTATTATTCAAAGGACATGAGAATTGACTTCACTAAAACTTTGCTTGAATGCCCTCCACTTTGCTTGAATGAGACGGGTCAATATCCAACAATTTTAAGCTATCTTAACATATCATTCGATCTTGCTGCCATTTTGATTAATTGATGCCATATGATGTCCAATCAATGTTACATGTGTTAATACCGCAGTTAACAATCTATATACATCTTCAATAGAGGCTATGGCTTCATGAATTAGTATTGCTTGTGTGTATGCTTCGTCATGTTGAGAAATATTGTTCAATAGTATCACCACTAATTGAAATGTTGAGGAAGCTTCTTGAGCCAAAAAACTTAACAACCAATTGGAGCTTTCATTTCATTACCCAAAAAAAACCCATTTTCATTGGCTGCTTTCATCTTGAGAGCACCACAAAGTCATGGAGCTTTCATGTCATCATTATCATCGCTAAAGACCGATTTTATAGGCTTCTTGAGAGCACCACAGAACGATTTATACAAAAAGTATATTCGCTCTCAAGGCATTGGTGGGGCATGTGATTAGATTTTCATCTTTGTTGACCCGTTTATTTTGTATAATTGTTTTCAAATGAAAATAAACAGTACAATCTTGTTGGATATAAAAGTGAGTTAGGTAAGAAAAAATCATACATTAAAAAGGTATGAATTAAATAAAGAATACATAAATGAAGAAAACCTAAAAACCTAATACATTAAAATTTTAAGTTTGATGTTGAGCCAAATCTTTGAATGCACTTCCTCACGAGGTCAATAAGCAATATGTTGCTGCCAACTTATCATGCCTCCTTTTATTTTCCCTTTTTGTACTCTTTTATTAATTTTATCCTCGATTGATTTCTTTCTCTTCTGATATCTTGTCACCTGTTACTTTAAAAGAAATTTGTTTTTGTTAAGATTTGATTATTTGTAATTTAGAACATCACAAAAATACCATTTTTCAAGAACAAGATTCACCGTAAAATATCTTAAGTTTTATTTATTTTTGAAAGTTTTATTTATTTTTTAATATTGGATCACTAGTTTTTACTATTTCATCACTCAAATGTAAAAGTCACTACTATTATTATTATTATTATTATTATTTTAATGGTTTTGATTATGGTCTCTCTCCACTTTTAAATAAAGCTTGAGAATCAAATTGTATAAAATGTTTAAAAGGTTGTATGGCAAGTGTTGGTTGAAGGATAAATGTCAAATTTGGTAATTAATCTTTAAACTACCTAATTTAATACCCAATCAAACTTTTCACAGCTATTTGTGTTACTTCCTTCAATCCATTTGAGAAGTTGGAAGATACAATATATCATTGCACTCTTATCACTTCTTCTTACACTGTCTAGTGTTAATAGTTGTTTTTTTCATATTAAAAATGAGGAAACAGTGTTCATAAAGTGGTAAAAATTGATACAAAAAGTTTTATTAGGCACTAAATTAATTACTTCATATTTTAAATACAAAATTGAACCTTTGTACAAAGTTTGATTATTAAAATTGACAATTTTTTTTAATAGGAGAACTTGGGATAATGATAAGCCAAATGCTCGTACTTCCATTTTTTTTTTAGCAATTTGGGTACATTTGGTTTGTTTGCTTGATGTTGGTTTGATATCTATTTCATATTTGTTTCAATCATACTATATTTTAAAAACAAATATAAATAAAAAACAGATATTTTTACTCATAAAATAGACCATACAGATTAAATACATATAAAATATAGATGCTATTAGGATGCAAGTATGATGTTGAAAAAATCCTACATAGGAAATATGTGACTCATATGAAAGGTTTATAAGAGGGAGCACCCATTAACCTAATACTTTAAAGCTTTGGGTTATAGATGGTGTCAAGCCCATTAGTGTATTCTTTCATAAGGTCCATTTGAAAAATTTCTTACCATCGAAGGCTTCCTCCTCTCCCTGTTTATGAACCCTTCATGTATGGTATGGAGTGCGAATCACTTATAAGACGGTTTAGTGAGTCAATTTGACAAGCCATTGAAAGATCGTGAGGGTTGCTCTTGATGGGAGTAAGACCAAAGTCCATTGTGGAGACTCATACTTGACTAGAAGTGAGATTAAAAAAAATCCATATGGAAAATATGGGACTTATATGCGGGGTTTATAAGAGGGAAGATTCATTAACTTAACATCTTAAGGTTTTTAGTTATAGATGGTGTCAAGCCTATTAGTGTATTCCTTCATAAGGTCTGTTTGAAGAATTTCTTCTTGTTGAAGGCTTTCTCTTCTCACTAATAGATGCATATTAGATATAGATAAGATACAAATGAATAATAGACCATCGAAATAAATCATACTGTTCCATCTTTAAATTATGGAAAACTAGTACTTGTATTTTTAAAATATGTACAATAAAATATCTTTGTTAAATATTATTTAATAGAATTTTATTTGTTTATAGAATAATGATATGTCAAGTATCTATATTTTTAATTTTTTGCATTTTTTAGTAGTTAAGTACTACATATCTAGATTTTAATAATCTTTATCCAAATATTTATTATTATCTTATCATCAAAATAAATATATGTTAAATATCATTTAATAATATATTAAATTACATATACTTTAAAGTATTAATACTAATTTATCAAAATTTAAAAATAATTACTAAATTGTTAAAACTTAAAACTATAAGCTCCTCGCCTGTCTGTACCCATACTATTAGGAGAAGTTTTGGATAAGGCATCATAATATAATAATACTATAATTTCTTCATTGGTTGCTGTGTTCTGTGAGTGATGGTGATGGATGCTTTGTGCTTTGTCGAGGAATATGAGCCATGAATCGGATAAAAGTCGAAACATATATATAAGCTCTCGTCCTAATTGCGCGGTTACTCCAACAAGACCCACCAGACCACAAGGAAGAATCCCATGTTCTTGACAACGTGCGTGTCCTGTAGGCTATGGCGATGAGCTTTTAGCCTGTCCTCTACCTATTAGCCAAGGGGCTGCATTTCTATTCCTGCTCAATTAATTGTACTACAGGCAGTGCCAGAAAGATTCCGCATTCTTTGTGGACATTATTAGAAGGGGAAGGAGGGACAAAAAAAAAAAAAAAAAAAAAGACCTAGATTCCTTTTCCATGGCCGACCAAATAAATTCTATTTATCCACTGCTGACCTAAGCACAACATATACTTCTACATACCTATTCAATAAATTACAGTCACATAGTTTTTCTATAACCTGCATTATTGGTCATTGGTAGTTGTAGAATTTTTATATGGTATCGTCATGTTTGGAATTGTAGAATCTGACATCTAGTACTGCAAAGAGTGAAGCTACTCATAAGTATTTGAGTTCGATTGCTTTAAATTTTGACTTAGCTAAATAAAATGAGCTTGAAGTCAGACTAGTTAAACTAAATGAGTCGAGCCTGAACTTGTACTTAGAATTGCGAGGTGGCCGCAAATAAACTTGTCAAATGCTTGTGAGTTAGGCTCACAAATAAGTTTATCACAGACTTGCTTAATATATATATTAATAATATTATTAAACGGCCAAAATTAAGCTCATTTTATTGACGAGTTTAACGAGCAGAGCTCGGATAGGACCTAACCTGGACCTATCTATTTAGGTTCTTTAAGAACCCAATAGAGCCTTAAGTTTTTATACGAGCCGTCTCCTTACTGACATTTTACTCATCAAAATGAAGTATAAATATGTTGAGGTTCATTTGCCTAATACAATATAAAAGTACATATGATATTACTCTAACGTGATCCCTCAAATTAAACGCCAACTTTCGTGTTTCATAGTATCACATTTTTATAGGTATTTATGTATCAATAATAATGTATTCTAATTTTATTATTTAAATGTTATATAATCGAGTTTTTTATTTTGTTGACGTGGCGTTCAACACCAATATTTGCATGGCATAGCAAATTTTTAAATATATAACTCGCAATTGTCAACAGATTATTCATCAAAATAATATATCATACAAATATTTTAACTTCTTATTCGATTGTAAATTTGCTTTCTTATTTAATTCTCCTTTTATCGTTGAAACAGTTAAAATCTAAATAAGTATATCAAGAATCCCACATTTGTGCTCACAATTTTCTCTCTAAAAAGTCCATAAAATTCATATTTTGCTTTTATTTGTAAATATGCTCAACAGTTTATAAAACTCTTAATATATCTTTAACCCCTACACTATTATTGTTCGTAAATATGTAATCACATAAATTCTTAGGGGAATCAATGGTTATTTTAGTGTAAATTTGACTAATATAACGCATGTGTGTCTTTTATAATATGATTTAGAAAATATAATTCTTCTTATATCTTGTAGTTTTCCTCATATGAGTTTTTATCTCCGGTTTTCGATAATTATCCATGTGAAAATTTGATTTGGACCATGTAACTTTTGCATAAAAATCATTCTTAGAAATTTTTTTAATAAGTTTATTTCTATATATCTCGTAATTTTGCTTATACCTTGTAATTCATTAGTGAAATTTCATATGTACTTAAATTTCGTTATTTTGATATATCTCTTAGTTATAGTTATACTATGCTATAATAATGTAATTGTACTTTAAATTTCTTAAGATAATCTTTCAAAGAATTTGGTTGCTTAGTTTTGAGGTAGTTGTCTAATAATTTTGTAATTACGGGATGCTTGTTAAGATGAAATCAAAGTAGAAGAAAGAAAGAAACTTAGAGAAAAATCTGTGTTATTATGAAATGAAAAGCTGGCTTATAAATAGCCTTAACATAACAGAAAGAACAAGAAACATAACTCAATGCTAACTAATTTTAGACTAATTCAAACACTTAAAAGAATCCCATAAAAATAGATTATTATCTAACCAATAACAAATTAGCTGAAAATATTATCTAACCAATAAAACTACCTAACATATCTCCCTTAAACAAATGCTACAAGCATTCAATTTACATCAGTATCTGCACAATCCCCAACGATCCATGTAACTTCAAGAAAACATCCAACTTAAGAGCTTTAGTCATGATATCATCCAATTGTTCATTGTAGTGCACTAATTCCACTGTACTAGCCTTAGTAAGATCACGAAAGAAAATGGAAACGAACATCTATACGCTTACTTCAACCATGCATCACTGGGTTCTTTGAAAGCTTGATAGCTGAGCTATTGTCACAGTGAATGACAATTGACTTATCTTGATTATGCCCCAACTTTCCTAGCACCCTCTTTACCATACAACTTGGCAAGTACAAGAAGCTATAGCAATGAACTCTGCTTCGGTAGTGGATAAACTCATGATTGTTTTTTTCGATGACCGATATTGCTCCTGAACTCAGTAAAAATACATAGCCTGAAGTGCTCTTCCTATCTTCCAAGTCACTGCATAATCCCTATCTAAATAAACAACTAGTTCTTCATCCTCCCTTCCTATAGAAAATTCAAAACCTAATTGTCCTTTTAAATACCTTAACACTCGTTTTGCAACCTGCAAGTGTAACTCAGTGGGATTTCCATATACCTACTGATTAAATTCACCACAAACATCATGTCTGACGAGTTGCTGTGAGATACATTAGACTACCCACAACTTGCTTGTAATAAGTTTTGTCACTTTAACTCCACCTTCATCCTTTGTAAGCTTAACACCAGGAACAATCGAATTATGCACAGCATTGCTATTATCTATCCCAAACCTTCATAGAAGTTCTGCTGCATACTTCTTTTGACATATGAATATCCCATCCGGCTTTTGCAATACTTCAAGACTAAGGAAATATCTCATTTTTCCAATATCAGTCATATCAAACTCATGCTTCATGGAATTTTTAAAATCTGCAATCATTAACTCATTATTTCCAGTAAAGATAAGATCATCAACATACAAACTTACAATCAGCATTCTGCCTTCTTCCTTTTGTTTTAATAAACAAAGTATACTCGTAGTCGCACTTCTCAAAACCTTCCTTCATAAAATAAGCTTCTATACGGCTGTACCATGCATGTGGTGCTTGTTTGAGCTCGTAGAGTGCCCTTTTTAACTTGCAAACCTTCTGCTCATCTCCTCTTTTCACATATCCTCAAGGCTGCTCTACATAGACATTTTCATTTAGCTCACCATGTAAAAATGCAGACTTTACATCTAGTTGATAAACAGTCCATTGCTTTTGAGCTGCAAGTGCAATGACTAAACAAATTGTCTCCATACGTGCCACAGGTTCAAATACCTCAGTGTAATCTATTCCATGTTCTTGAGCATACCCCTTCACTACGAGTTTGGCTTTGTACTTGTTCACTTCTCCATTTTCATCAAACTTAGTCTTATAAACCCACTTCACTCCAACCTTCTTTGATCCTTTAGATAATTCCACCAATTCCCTTGTACCATTCCTTTCTATTGTCTCCATTTCAACATCTATGGCTTTTCTCCATTTCTCACTTTTTACAACATCTTCAAAACAAATAGGATCAACTGTTGCAAACATAAGAAATTGAGCCTCTCCATCATCTTCAGAAAGTCCCTCTCTTGTCACATAGTCTCCATCCATACTGGTGGCATTCTATTCTCTATTCATTTGAGCTAGTAGAGCCCTTCAATTGACGAATTAGAATCACGATTTTCTTCCTCTCAGATGTTCTCCCATCTTCATTCTCTTCTAGGGCTGTCTCCTCGTTTGAATGATCATCCCATTCTAAATTGCATGTGATGACTGCTTCATACTTCTTATCCTAATCCCAACACTTGTCTTCTTTGAATACAACATCTCTACTGATTATAATCCTTTGTGAAATTGGATTATAAAGTATGTAGGCCTTTGACTCTTCACTAACTCCAAGCAAAACACAACTGATGCTCTTATCATCTAACTTACTTCTTGTACTATTTAGTACATGGACATGAGAAACGCATCCAAAAACTCGAAAGTACTCAATTGAGGGCCTACCTCCACTCCAAGCTTCCTCTGGAACTTGACTTTTCACCACCATTGTTGGACTCTGATTCAAAACATGCACCACCCAATTGACTGCTTCAAGCCAAAAGGTTTTAGGAATTTTCTTTTCTGAGAGCATGGTACGAACCATATTCATAATGGTTTTGTTCTTTCGCTTCTCAACTCCGTTTTACTGTAGCGTGTAAGCTGCTGTCAACTGTCTTTGTATGCCATTTACATCACAAAAATTATTGAAATCGTGTGATGTAAATTCCCCGCCTCAATCTGTAAAATTTTAATAAAGAACCTGATTCCTTTGCAACATGTACTTTAAACTTTCTAAACCAGTAAGGCTTTAGATTTCTCTACTGAAAAATAAACCCACGTTTTTCTATTGAAGTCATCAGTAAAAGTGATTAAATACCTCTTTTTGCTGTTGGAGATGGGTGTGATCAGTTCGCAAATGTTAGCATGTCTCAATTGTAGAACATGTGATGCTCTCCAAGTGCTTTGTTTCAAAACGTATCTCTTTGTTGCTTTCCTATACGACAGTTCCTGCACAACTTTGATGGGGACATTAGTTGCGATAGGCTATTCACCATCTCCTCTTGTTGAAGAGTCTTCAGGCCTTTAAAGCTCAAGTGCCTATATCTGCAATGCCAAAGCTGCACTAGATCTTTAGTAATTGCACCAAAACAAGTAGATGCTACAGGCTGACATATAGCATTGAACATATACATTCAATTTGCAGACATTTTGATTTCCATAATCAAGCCTCTCTCTGGATGACACACTTTGCACTTTTCATGTTGAAACAAAAAAGAGAGCCCTTTATCTTGCAATTGCCTTACACTCAGCAAGTTGTTCTTTAATTGCGGCACATAAAAAACTCCCGCAATAATCTGCACCACTTCATTTACTTTCAGCCTCACATGCCCTTTCTTGCAACAGCCATGCATGTATTGTCACCCAGCTTCACTGTATCTCTGAAATTATCATCAATATCAGTGAAGTAATCCTTCTTCCCACACATGTTATTGCTATATCATGAGTCAAGAAACCATGTATCCTTTTTGATGGGTGTATCAACATCTACGTTGTAAGGCCGTAGATTTTTTGGTAAATATAAGAAAATCTTAAGAACCGGAAGTCAAACCGGAATCCTAAAGTTAACCTAGTTTTATGTTTAGTCTAGTGAATCTAGATCCGGCAATCCCGTGTTCTTAAACCCCTAGAAAACGAAATTAAGATAATTGTGAAATATGATTCGTAATAATATAGGAAAGCTTAAAAATATCAGATTCTTAATTTTCTAGTGTCTTTCGGATCCGAACGGGATCAGTTTTCAAAAACCGTGTCCTGGTATATCGGATAGTGAAAATATTCCGACAACACCAATAGATTCGTAAAAATATAAGGTTTTTAAAAATATTAGTTTTAGAATTTTTTGGTGACTAAAAATATAAGATATAGACCGTTTACGCGTTTTTCTTTACTACGGTATTTTAATTGTCTAGTCTACTATTCATAGTACTTTTTCTACTACCTATTCTTACAACCTATATACCTATTTCTTACAATTTTCTTTTCTATAAAAATTTACACCACATATTACCAAACTTCTCTTACACTTTTTCTAAAATTAATTTTTAATTACTCTTTCTTTCGTGCCATCAATTTTTTTCTTTTTCATTTATTTAATTAACTATAATTTCTCCAACTTTTCTATAAATACCCCCCTCTTTCATTTCTTTCACACTTCATCTATACACAAATTTACTACCAAAATTCTCCTCTCAAAATCTCTCCAAATACTCTCTCAAATTCCTTTTACATACCCCAAAATTCTCAAATACCATCCCTTTTCTCCACCATCAAATATCTTTTAGGTAATAAACTTTCTTTATATTACTTCTACCATGTCATGTAACTTTACATGACCATGGTGTGAGTTTACTAAACTTATTGTTATGGAAGCTACACTATGTTCATGTATTATTCTTGTTCATGAATATCCATTTTTATATTTCTATTGTTGTTATTATGTTTTGCTCATATCATTAATGTTATTATGTTAACTTCTTATTTATATCTAACAAATATATTTATGTACCTATATATATTCTTTAGAGCATATAAGCTCACTTGTTATTTATTTATTTCATGCTTTGCAATTTATTTATTTATTTCATGCTATTATTACTACTAGTCTTTCTAGTCTTAGACTTGTCCTCATCAAGTCAAAACAATTTTCTTTCTTTTTTTCTTTTTTTTTCCTTTTGGGACTAGTCTATTCTTAGTCCTAGATACCTTGATGAAGCTAAGGTTCCTAATGCTTGATTTACTATTATGCTCTTATTACATTTATCCTTTATGTTGTTTTTTTCATAGTTACATATTCTCATTCATGCATGAACATGTTGATATTGCTCAACCATAATGAAATTGAGTTTTCTTAAATAATAAAAATAAGAAATCTCTTTAAAAATAAATTTTGTCATATAGGAAATGATTTTTCCATAAAAACTTAAAGTTTTATCTTAACAAATATTTTCTAAAGTTAGATAAGTTTAGCTTAAGTTTTAGTAATAATACTATACTGGATTTCATCAATAAATACATAAAATAAAGTTATCACAAACTCTCTTTTTAAACCAATAAAATAAGAAAGTTTCTTCAAATTTAATTCTTTGTTTAACTAAGTTTTCTTAAACTCATATATAAAGCTTTCATCAACATACTAAGGTTTAGATAAGTTTTACAAAAATTATCAAAGAATAACCTTTAGATAAGCTTTACTTAGGAAATAAAAATAATAAATAACTTATAAGATCATTGATTATTTATTTAAGGTGGATCTAACTTTAGAAAAACTTTAGAACACATAACCAAGAAATATTTAGAAAAAACTACATTTTTAAACCACTAGAAATAAAGTTGTAGGAATCATAAAAGAGTAAAATTACCTTTTGAAAATTTAATTATTCTTAACATTAAGAAATGAAGTTAAAAGAAGGAAATACTCACTTATAAAATTTTCCCAACAAAACTAAAAATGGAGATTTCCAAGTCTTAGCTTTTCTCACTTTTAAGACACATCATTTTGCAAAATCATTGTTGAGACAACACCACTAAATTCATGCATATAGTTGAGTCCATATATATATATATATATATTCAAAGGATTTTTCAACCATACAAAATATCTATATTTTTGTACAAGAGCCCTTGAATGAAGAAAATTTGAAAACTCTAGTTTTGAAATCTTGAATTTCCGTATCAATTTGTATGTCACTATTCCGAGACCCAAATGACTTCTTGTGATAAAAATAACCTTAGAAATAGATAGATCTTTTCGAGTAGGTAGAATCGGTATATAATATGCGAAATTCGAGTTAAAATGAGCAAGTTATGGCCATTTTAAATTGGGATTTTCATTCATATGATTTTTGACGAATTCAATAAGGTAGAATTAGAGAAATTGAGTAGATCTTGGATAAAATACTCACTTCGGGTATTTCTTTTGTTTAGATGTTGAGGATCAAGATCTTCTCTTCCCCGAGGATTATTTCGACTCATAGAAGATCGCTATAGACGAGTGAGTTTCCTTTATGTTTATGTATTCGTGCATGTGTTTGTAGGATATAGCACTAGATGTTAGGAAAAGATAAAATTGATATGCATGTGGGATATCTTGGGAATCATATATATGAATTGTTATGTTCAATCAATGAACGATAATATACTGGAACCTGATCATGTGATTGATATAATTGTTCTAATGTATGTATTGCCATGTGTGTAAATTATTGCTGATCGTTTAAATGATTTAAATCATATTGAATCCCCATATAATAAATTGCTCATGCATATCACTTAGAATATCATTTCGAAATTTTACTACTACTCCTTAGCGTGGACCAGAAAGGTAAGTTGCTTAGCTACATCTTGAGGGTTAGGATGTTGAGGAATACGGCCTCAAGTTGTAGCTGAGCCGGATCGAACGCTTTAGGTAAGGAAAGCCTGGAGACTAGTAGTAGGGTTCGTTGGAACCCCAAGACACGCGCAAGCTTTTAAAGAGGTCGTTTGGGGCTTAGTTCAAATCATCCTAACCATCGATGGAGGATAAATCCATCACACATACGAAACCGGATAGTCGTATGTAATGTTTCATCATATGGTTATTGCATTTCATATGCTTGATTAACAAAACTTGGTTGATTGCCTGTTATGTTGTGTATAAGGAATATCTCACTAAGCTAGTTATGCTTATACCCCTATAGACTTTTGATATTGCAGGACCGTTATTTTGCACCCGAGAACCATCTTAATCATCCGGGTAGAATCTATATTTTGGGAAGCTTTTGGAGGAGCTCTGTTTTGAAGTCTTAGAGTAGATTTCTTCTAAAATCTTCTAGCTTAGTTATTTATTTAGTAAGACCATGTTGTTATGGAAATTATCAGGGGAATGCTCCTTAGAAGTTGTAAGACTTTTATTTCAATGAAATATATTAAGTATTACTTTACATGTTCCGCTGCCAATTACTTCACCGGTCTTCCTTTGATGTGAATGTATGCCTTGTACCGATATGGAATCTTTTGAGCGACTGGGGTAGTCATTCTTAAGTTTTAATATTGTATACAACAGACTGTCACGTTTAGGGTACCCGTTGGAGTGTGACATACGTACGCCATCAACAGCATCTCTTCTTGCACCTCTACATAGTTTGCCTCCTTGCTAGGACATTTCCATTGAAAATGCCCTAACTTATGACAATTGAAGCATTCTACGATGGATTTGTCGAAGGTTTGTCTGCCTTCCCCTTCCTCTTCATCTATAGCTTCCTCGTCCTCGACCCCTTCCTCCAAGCTGATCTCTAGAAGAAATCTTCAGTGCATGTACTTCTTCTACTAAAAAATTCCTTTTCATACGCTACCCATGCACAAGCAAACTACTTTGTAGCTCATCAATAGATAAAGTGCTTGTACCCTTAGACTCCTCAATAGAACATACCACATAGTTAAACTTTGGAGTCATTGATCTCAGAATTTTGAAGACCACTTCGCCATCTCCCTTGTTCTCACCATTTGCTTTCATCTTGTTAACTATGGTAAGAGTTCGAGCAAAATAATCACTTACAGATTCTCATACCTTCATTTCAAGAACCTCAAACTCCTTTCGTAGAGCTTGCAAATGTGCCTGCTTGACTCTTGTTGCACCTTGATGTTTCTGTCTCATTGAATCCCATATGCTCTTAGATGTGTCCTTGTTGAGAATTGTCTCCAGAACTGAACGATCTAGAGCTTGAAACAAGTAGTTCTTTGCTTTCAAATCTTTCAGCTTATGATCTTCAATAATCTTTCTATATGCCTCTGTTAAAGCACCACCATCTGTTGCTGTAGGTATCCCATTCTCCACTACATTCCAATATTCGCTTGATCGTAAAAAATTCTCCATAAGAATTGCCCAATGATCATAGTACCCATCAAATTTCGGAACAGATGGTTGTACAAATGAACTTTCTTTTGCCATCTTTGAACCACCACTCGCGTAGAAAACTGCTGTTTCTAATTCAATCAGGCCTCGTGTGAGGTTCTGATACCAAATGTTAAAGATGAAATCAAAGTAGAAGAAAGAAAGAAACTTAGAGAAAAATCTGTGTTATTATTGAAATGAAAAGCTGGCTTATAAATAGCTTTAACATAACAGAAAGAACAAGAAATATGTAACTCAATGCTAACTAATTTTAGACTAATTCAAACACTTAAAGAATCCCATAAAAATAGGAGATTATTATCTAACCAATAACAAACTAGCTGAAAATATTATCTAACCAATAACAAACTAGCTAACAATGCTAGTGTGGAATGAATAGTGTATGACGCCCTATTTATATCTTATCCTCCAAAATTTTGGTTTTAGAATTATTATCTTTACGTAAATGTCAAGTTTGTGTAACAAAAAAAAGTTATGTTTGTAGTACTTATTCTTCCATATGTAAAATTTATGAAACGGGTAGCAAAACATTTGTGACATAGTAAAACCAATGATATCAAAAAATTATTTTTCCTATTGTAGATATAGGGTTCTTCCTGAAATGATCATGCATGTATCACAAATCTTGTGCCTTGTACATGACTTAAGAATGTTGATGAGAAATAGCATCTTGATGAGATGATAACTTGAAGAGAATGATGGAAAGGAAGCACGCAGTCTTAGTGACTCAAATGCACAGGTGATAGATAAAACTTGAGTAGACCTTGTGCATCAACCTTGAAGTTCTTGAGCAATTGGATTATAATTGTTTGGGTTATCCATTTGATCCATGATAGCAATGTAAGAAATTATAGCCCACACGTTTAATATGAAAAGTTTTAAGTCTTCATAATGGTTATCTTGATGGAAGACATCCTTACTATTTCTTGGAGAGGTATGGTTCTCTTCATGCTCCTATATATACATAAGTTGGCATTAAAGTTTAAGTTTTCACTTTTAAATCCATCATTACTAGAAATCATTCCTTTTCATGAAATAAGGTTAGATTGGAGAGATAAGGTGTCTCTTGAGGAATTGAGTGATCATGTTCCTTTGGATTCAAGATAATACTATGGCTATGGATATAAGTATGCTAATTTATCCACTTGCATATGTGAAAATCAAGTTGTTCAAAGATTTTGAAAATGAATTCATGAAATTATGAAATCATCTCACAAGTAAAGCTTCCTTAATAGAATGTTCTTTGTCTTTTCACCTAAAAAATCAGAAATGAGGAGGAGAGGCTGAATATTTATAGGCATTTGGCATGGATGGCAATCGTTAGATCATCTTAGTAATTGATGAGTGAGATGGAGTAAACTCAATTTATTGTTATCTTGAATAATCTCCTCATTGGCTAAAGTCAATAACCATTTCTTTTATGCATGAGCTTGCTTGAGAAAGGTTGAACACGATAGACCGGTCTAATAATCTCTGGTCCAAACCCACAAAATCAAATCTCTCTAAGTCATCCTAATGACTAAACCAAACTCCCATGGACTTTTCACCCAACCCATAAGTCAAGCTTAATAAATAAATAATAATAGATATTTTTTAAACCATTTACATCTATTTTGTTAGTTAAAGTTTATGTGTTACTTGAAATAAAAAATGAAACTTGTAGACTAGGAAAAGAAGATGGGTTAAAAAGGAAAAAAATGTGAGAGATGGTTTTAGATTTAATTGTTTAAAGTTTCTACCATATAAGGCTGGGCTCTTTGTTTCCCCAAAAAACTTTATTAGCCAAACAATTATAAAATTATTGCTGATCTTTCATTCTAAATTTTTTATTGATTTTATTATAATTTCATATAGGTTAGGTATTGGGTATTCTAGAACTTGTATCTTATATGTAATATAAAAATAAATATTTTATAATGAAGGGGAAAATTGTTGTTTGATTAAAAATAACAGGGTTTTATGATCAACCTTAATATATATATGTATGTATGTATGTTGTATCATATGACAGACACATGATGGAAGATGAAGAGTTGCAGCTCAAAGCCACCTAAAGGCCATTGGCCTTTCTCTCTACGCCGCTGGCATTCAACCTATACAACATTGGCGTTGGTGCTGGCCTTTAGCACCACAGAATCATCTTTGAACGTTTTAGACTATCAACTTTTTTACATAGGTCACTAGCCTTCTCCTTAAGCCACTAGCCTTCATGCCAGTGTTTAGACATGGAATTTGAGGAGTTTCCAAATTTTCCTTAGAACCTAACCTATGCTTTCTTCTCCTAAATCGTTCCCAAACAAAAAAATCTCTCAAAAATCTCTCTAATCATGATCCTGGCATCAAAGAAGATCAAGAATCAAGATCAAGGTGAGTGGATCCTCTTCAAATCTTTAGAGATTTAAAGGAAATAATGTTTTCCTAAAGTTTTCTTTTGGTTTCGAAGGGGAGAAAAACCATAAGTCTTGTTTGTGAGTTGTGTTTTGCAATCAAGGAGGACCAAGATTCCAAAATTCTAGATAAGTATGAATCTTTTCTATCCTTGTGGTGATATAAAAAGTGATCTTTTTTTGAATTTGTTTGGATAATATTGAAGGGAGTTGTAGTTTAAAGGAGTTTATGGAGAAACCTTATTCTTTTGGAAATATTATTATTTTACAATCAAAAGGAGAAAGGTGTGTATGATTATAGGGACTGATAATTCTTTGAGATTTGGGGTTTAAATGAAATTTTTTTTATGTTTATTTTATGAAAACATGTTGAGAATGCAAATTTGTTTATAGGAGCAAGTGTATTAGTGAAATTAGGATTTTTGTTCCTAAAAGATATTTCTAGTACGACCTTATCTTGTATGCTGTTTATGATTTGTAGGATTAGAATTTATGAATGAATAATATTATATGGTTTTAGATTGATTTGCTACTTGTCATGATTGGGTCTAATAGATTGAGAGGACCGTTGCTACTAAGATGACACCCTAATGATTTGTGTATGACATTGTCCTAAGTGGATTCGTGCACAGAGATAATTTTGATAGTGTAGGAGTGTGCGAAAACGGTATCCAGGGTGTATGGAAGTTCCCAGCACCAATATTTGATATATTATTATTTTCAATATTGGTTGTTTTCAAGAAGTCATGAGTTGATTCGGGTTTAACGTTAGGCATGAATGGCCCTAGGCTGTGTTGTTTGCTGGCTAATCAAACATAATAAAGTGTTGCTATATTAGTTATTAGGTTGTATGTGAAATTGTTTATTATTGTTCATGTATATGTGTTTGTGGTATAGTATACTGAGCTTTTATGCTCATTTCTTTCTATTTTTCAAAAACAAGTGACGATCTCGTAGTAATCAATCTTTCTGGATATGATGTCTATGTGGACTACGAGAATGATAATAGTGAACTTGATTATCTTGCTGACCTTTAGAGTAGTTTGGATCTGAAGATGACTATTAGAAGATCTTATGAAGTTTTAAACAGTTTTAGTGTTTTTGAAACCTTTTTGAGACACCTTATTATGATATTTTAAGTTTGAATTATGTTGGCTTTGGTTTATGCCAACTATGTTATCAAGAAGTTCTGTTTGTATAATTTGTTCTAAACATGTGCTCTTATATGTAATTATTTCAAGTTATATGATTATCTTTGTGGATTTATGGAACTATAATCTTAATGTATTTTTATCCACTGAAAATACGTAACAAGTTATAATACTCCATATTAGGTACTACATCATACACATTGAAATATTGTCCACGATGAGTGCAAAATATGAATACTACACACTTGTACCATTCCTCATGACAGTAAGCTCTGGGAAATCTATCCATTCCTATCATTTGATTCTTGATGTCTGGAAGTAGTTGCTCAAGTACGGTACGGGTCTACTTACTCGTATAATGCATTACAAATTTCATTTCTTTTCTAATTTCAAGATCGTTCAAACAACTATTTTCCTTTGTTTGATTATGGGTGCGTGCACAATAGTTGATTCAACAATTGTTTTAAATTTTAAATTTAATCATATCGACACTTCCATGTCTTATACACACAACACTCCAAGTCTATGTTTACTAGCTATATGCAAATAAACTAAACTATGAAAATAAAACGAGAGCGAACTGAAAAGATTAATAAGGCGTTATTCCCTTTGTTTTTTTTTTCCCTGCCAGAAGGATTAATACGGTGGTTGATCTAGTAAATAATGATAAAGTGATTCCAGAAGAAATATAAGTTTTTAAGTGATTTGATATAAATTCATAATAAAAAACAGAAATATCAAATCTTAAATAAAGATGACAAGTTGACGATATAATCCTTATCAAAGTTTAATAGTCATCCATTGATTTAAATCAATTGACGGATCATTTTGTAAAAGCAGGATGACTCATTTGCAGTATTGATATAATATTGATTTTTGTTCCCTTTTAATATTAGACACCAAACTTTTCATTCTCATAATGGATATCACTATATGCTAATAGCGCCACGAAATTAAAGGTGAATAAGGCTTGGAAATGTATATTCAACTTCAATTTTGAGTACAGCTTGGATTTCGATCACTAACTTTATGCATTAGCTCCAAATTCAGCTGTCTCACATTTAAAATATAATATGTGTATTTATATATATATACATATATAACACCCCAGCTATAATGGTACTCTTAAAAATAAAATAGCCCTAGAGTGAAATTTATGGTAACTTAGTAGTGTGAATAATGGTCTCACAATGACATGGATCAAAATCAATTACTCTTTTTCCCAAACTTACGACATGTATTGACAAAATAAAAAAAATAAAAATAATATAGCTAGAGATAAGATTGGGCAACTGCACATCAAATGCGGTACAAGATTTACCAATACCCTGTCCTATAGGGTGTATTCTTGAATTTTAAAATTGAAACTTACCTGTAACATTACAAGTTACTCTAAAGCTTATACTTTGTGAGACCTACAATGCATAGGATGCTAAATTTAAATTCATTATATTCTTATAATATCAAATTTCTAAGATTATTTTACAAACTTGAGCCTATTTATATTTTCACAACATTCTATGATTTAAATTTTTGTATTATATTTTCACACCATGAGTTTGTCATGAGTAACAAGAAGTCAAGATTAGAGACGTATGAATGAGATATGATAGAGGTGGAAGAACCAAGAAATGCACTCAAGCTTCTTATAAATAAGAGACCTAAGTTGTAGTTTATATGTCTAATTTATTTTTATTTATATTTATTTTAGTTATAGATTATAGAAGATAAGAATTTAATATTGTTTTACAGTCATTATTACTAGTTAATAATATTTATAAGGTAGGTTAGGGATGGGTGGAGACTCTTATACTTTTTAAAGTTCTCGTCGAGGATTCTAAAAGGTAAGATTTTTCACGTCTTTTATAATTCTTTTTTTTTGTTAAGTGTATTATTTTAAAGTAAATTGAACTAATGAATCTTAAAATGATTTGAAGAACTTTGTGTGGAGACTTTAGGAAAAAAAATGGTGATATTTATTAAAAGATAACGTTCTTAAAATGCTGATATAACACATTAAGAACCTCATAAAAATCCTACAGGATATAGATGCTCTAAGTTTCCTTGAAATATATATCTTATATACATTACTTAGGCTACATTTTTAAGATAGATAAAAAGTATGAAGACATCATTCCCATATATACTACCCACCAGTGGAAATTTACTATGTATCTTAATATCCATTTGAACCTATCCACTTGAGCAATATATTATAAAGTATAAGATATAAATAATTCTTGCTTTTAATTTTACGATCACCACAAAAATATCCAAAAAGTTCAATTTAAAATGAAGGATTAGTTGTTGTTTTTGCTTTTATTCTTTCATATGTCACCCAAGGCCGTGTAGATTTATTTTATAGAAACCAGAGTAAAAAACTACAACAAAGAGAGGAAAGCTCTCTCCCTTTTTTAAGCAAGCATCAATATTATTTTCACTTTTATTTAACAATTAATTAATAAAAAATTTCAATCTCGAGAAGAAATTAAGGTTTATATCGATAGATAAAGAAGAAAACTTCAACTAATAATGGATATTACTCGCAATAAAAAAATGTAAATAAAATGAATTTTTAATAAAGTAACAAATACGATATACTTAACCAACTACTAACTTGAATAAAAAATGTGTGATACTAGTTGCAAATATAAAAAATTGTTTAAAAAAAAATTGATTATATTTTTTTCTAATACATGTCAATTTCTATTGCATTTATTGGTGGCATATTTACAGACTGTATATAAAGTAGTTTATACATATTAAAACTTATAGACGTAAAACATCTTGCAAATCGCTAGATGGTTATGATAGTTCCATCTCCCAACAAACTTTGTAAATAACATAGTCAATGATAGCATTATTAAAAATTAACCCGGAAAAACATATTTTTTTTCTAATATCACTCAACGAAATCTCAAAAAAGTAGTCTTAGTGAAGGACACTTGAGATTTCCTTGAACATTTGACTTCATCAAAACAGAGTATTCATTAACATAAACAAGAAAAAAATGATTAAACATTGCTAAATTAAAAGTAACTTCTCCCAATTAATTATGTGATAATACAAAATGCAGCCCTTACATGCTTAATTTTTTTCTAGGGCTGATATTTTAGCTAAATTTATTTAATGCTATTGAATTATTAACTTTGCATAGTATTTATGGAAAACATAGTTGACGCAGTGCGGAAAGCGTAAAGATAAACGTGATCAATATACTAGTTGAATTCATAGAAACTCAATTGCAAATAAGCAATTAATAGAGAAAACTCTCTTAAAAATTGTATTTCAATATGATAATAATGTCTTTTAAAAACAAACCCTAAATGGTTATTTATAGCATTACAATAACCCTAAAACAAACCTAAAAAGGAAAATAATATATATAAAATCTTAAGTGATAAATGCAATGTTACTATCCTAAAATACAATATGCTAAAAAGGAAAATATAATAAAAAAACAAAGTGATAAATGCAATATTACTATTCTAACATACAATATATAGTCTTTAGAAAATAAAATAACAACAACGTAAAGTAAGCGATGCTGCAAATGCCGATTCCTGTAGCTTTCTCTTTCAAAGCAACAGCTTTGATGTCGACTCACACCAATCTTCTAAGGCCGGCAGCTTTTGTTTCTGCGTCTCTTGAGTTGCTTCTTCGATAATTCTAACTTGCTCAACAACTCAGCTAGCTCAGTTGCTCAATAGTTTAATGACTTATTTATACTTATATTTATATATTTTTTGGTGCAATTTAACTGTTAAATTTGAGCATGGCGTTTTTGACCAATTGGTTATCAGAAAACACTAAGACCAAGCTGTACTATTATAGTAGCTACTATTGTTAGTCCAGCAACTCGTACCAGGGCAGCTTTATTTAGATCCCCACGTGGGAATGGGCGATGAATTCGATGTCGTATGATGTGGAGGACAGTGCACGACATAACCATGGCACTGCATTTTTGGAGCATGAGAATATGAGAAATCATATCACAAAAATATCTATATTGCTTAGAAAATGGCTTACATAAATATGTGGACAATAAAATATCCTTGAAGTCTAACTTACCCATGCGCACTAGGACATAAATATCCTTATTAATATATAAGGGTTTCAGGGTTAATGCATAAAAAAATTGCTGATTTAATTTTTCTTTTTTTTTCTTAGAAGATCAATAAAAGATATATACCTACTTTCTCATATTACTATATAGAGTGCTATTTTGATGCTAAAGCTTAACCTAAAATGGCTTGAGTTTTACCATTTGGAATAAAGTGATAAAGATAAAAAAATCATGTCTATGTATCAGGGATGGGCAAAGGAATTTGAGACGGTAGACTTGAGATAGAAACAGTTGAATCAGCTCATCCATTCTCTACCTACTACCTTTCTCAAGGAGACGACTGAAGCCTTTCTTGTACCTAGGATTAAGAGCACCCCACTTAAGGTTTATGAATAGAAAGATTTATATCAATTGTTGATTGTGCATGCAATCCGATGAACAATGTTGATGATCAAATTTTTATAAATATCCAAAACTCTTCCTTACATGGTTGTGGTATTAAATTGCTACGCAAAAGATCATAGAGTATATAATGTGTTCATATACCCTTACTTCTCGTCTTCTTTTTTATCTCACGCTCTTAATCACCTTTTATGTGTTAATTCATTTACTTTTTTGAGATCACAACTTAGTTTAGCATATTCTACATATGAAACTATTGCTATAGGATATTATAATTGTAATATGGCAGGTGCATTCCCCCTAGAACGTATTGCTATTATTTTATAATGGAGGAAATGTATTTAACTCATTACCCAAAAAAGGATGGCGTACCTTTCCTTTTAGTAGTGGTGTACTTCAAATTCAATATCTAAATGAATTGAAAAGGCTGTTGACTTAAACTGCCTATCCTCAATTTCAATGGTGGATCAATGGGTTTTTACCTGGTCATTTTTTCACGTGAATTTGTTGATTCCTTGAAAATTGCAATGATAATAAAATAATTAATCTGTACTAATACGCTATGTGTCCGAGTAAGTAATGGATAAATGCTATTTAAACAAACGAAGATAATAGTATGTATAATTTTTTATAAAATCATGCATCATAGAGATATTTTATCGACTTTACATAATTAATCAATCCACATATCATGCTACTACCGACAAAACATGTGGTGAGTTTAGTTACTTCATTGCTTACAACCTCAATTTGCAAATAAAAGAAAATATATGTCCTTTCCATTATAATTATCCCATTATTACTTTAATGATTCTAGACTGATTTGAAGATTATAAAACTCGGCAAAGATTTGGTAATTTGGAATATCTAGTCATACTCAATCCGCCAAGAATGAAGAGAAAAGAAGATCCAATCATTGTTCCTATTGGTCCACCGAACTTGTCCATCCTGGGTTTATGCGGTTCTATATATATATATATATATATATATATAATGTTCCTTTACAGTATCTGACATTATAGTGTCAAAAATAATAATTCAAGTCTCGTGATACCCTAAAAGTTGTTATTGTCCGGCGTACTATCTTTTGCTCTTAGCAAATTTGCCGTTTCTTCTTCCTTCAAGATTATTTTAAACCACATGACAATTTCCCACATCAGCTTTTTATGTGATCTTCTTATTTTTCTTCTCTTATTTTACTTTCATTTAATCTTACGTCTTATCTTCCACAAACTTGTATAGCAGGTACACAAAAGATTTAATAAGTATTACATATAGGATGTATAGATCATGGATGATAATTGATTTTTGGAAACTAATAAATAATAATAATAATAATAAATTTGTATTACAAGTTATGTATATGGATATGTGGTATGTGAATACCAATATAAGGGGCACTTTCAAAATAGTTATCACTCATGATTTTAAATTTATATATGTTAAAATTTGATTGGCATCCATTCGTCATGTGTACATAATACTTACAGTCTATTCACTTGACATGAATCGCTATTCATTCATTGCTCGTTTGACGTAAAAATGATATTATGCTACGTTTGGTACGTGGAAATCTTCCAGAATGGAATAGAATGGAATCAAAGCAATGGAATGGAATTGAATCAATATGGGAATGATAAATCCATTCCTTTGTTTAGATATGAACACGGAATTGAATGAACAAGAATTAGTTTAAATTTGAATATACCAAAAATACCCTTTAAAAATAATATAATAAATTTATATAGGATAAAAATGTAATTTAAGTATCAATTCTTAATAGAAGGTGGAATGAAATCGCGATTCCGCTTTCTCAAAGGCAGAATCGAATTTCACCTAAAAGCGGGAATTGTCGATTCCAAGGAATCGCGATTCCGCCTTCTTATAACGCTTCCAAAATTAGGAAAGGGAATGGAAGCTAGAATCGCGATTCCATTCCATTCCATCCATTCCTGCATACCAAACAAGCTATTACGATTTTGATTTGAAAGGAATGACAATTCATAATAAATTGTTATTATGTAAAATGATGAATAGCAATTCATATGTCCACCCTATGAATTGCCATTTAACGGTCTTTTTTTTAACTTTTTTATAAATATCCATATCTTGAAAATAACACTTATACAATTATCCTATTTCTGTAATAAATATATGGGACATTATAGATATATTACCTTTTGCTCTAACAATTACATGTTTTATTTTCATATAAAGTGAACATTATAATAGCCATTACAACTTTATTCTATTCATTTTGAATTGGAATTTCAATCCCTGCTTATTCCATTCAACGAAATGAATGGTTCATTCCCTTCGCAAGGAGTGTTACAATTTTAATAATATTTACATGATAATGCTTTTAATATCCAATATATAAATCTTTCAACAAAACCTTACTAAGTAATGACATGATTAATTGAAAGATAAAGAGTGGGAAACAACCATGTTTATCTCAAATCAACCCGATGCGACGCAATGGAGTCGACATCTTTCTCAAGATGGAGTCTTTAAGTGATATTTTGAAAACTAAAAAAATAAAAAAATCATGGGGCATGGAAGTTCTTTATCACTTTTGCTTTGATAAAATCTAGGACATGACACAACATTTTCATTACTATCCTAGCTACCACGCAAGCCATACCTTTCCTCATTTACCCTCCTATGTTTCCAACCGTCGAGGACTTCTCAAATTGCTTCAAACATATATTTTAACAATACTGTGGGTCCACTATTTAACATATAGGTAAAGCCAGTCCACTCATAAGTCACACCTTTTCAATTCATCTTCATATATATACCAATACCCACCAAGAGTTTAGTAGCAATAAATACAACCATTCTCTCAAGTCTTTCCTCTCCACTATATATAGTACTCATTCACCATTTTATATCTATATTCATATCTTTATTTTAATATCGAGAGATACATATGGAAGCCAAAGATTACACACAAGATGGCACCGTAGATCTTCGTGGACGTCCTGTTGTCGCTTCCAAAACTGGAAAATGGAGAGCTTGTGCTTTTCTTGTTGGTAAGCACAGTAAACTTTATTACTATTCATGTGGTTCTTTTTTTGCCCTTTGTTTCGTTCTAGTCAATTGTTTTCTCACAAACTCAATATGGTTTTTTCCGAAATCGAAAAAATCTTAACATCTCAATAATCAAAATATGGTGGCGGTGGGTAATGTTATTTCGTGTCAACCGACTTTTCGTACCATATTTGTTGTAATTGAAACTTTTTAAATTGGTAGAATTTGTTCGAATGACATGTTACAGATACTAATGCGAGCTGGTGGCCGAACACTCGTGCTGTAGTTATTAGCAAAGTACTGGAAATGAGATCACCACCCCACCATCGGTGACATGTCATTATATCCTTCTTCCACTGTCGTTTGCTACTAAAAGTGTTTATAATCATGTGAAATTATTAAAATTCATATTATAATAATTTTAAATTTTGAAGAAAAAAAATATCGTGAAAAATTCGGAAAGCTTTTCCCGTCCTTGTATGTATGACTTTATTATCAGCATATCCTACAATTTGCAATGCATGAAATGATGATTCAATAATGTACAAAAAGAATGAGATCATAAAAGTTATAACTAATTTCAACTAGCTTGGGGGTGCAATGGGGCTTAAAATAAATAGTATTATTATTTATTGAAGCTTGACTTATGAGCTAGGCGATAGGGCTTGATGAGTCTGGTTTATTTATTAGAATGGCTTGGAGAGATTTGGCTTGATGGGTTGGAACAAGGATCGTTGGACTGATCCACCATGTCCAACCTTCCTTAGGCAGGCTCATGCATACAAAAGATGACTATTGGCCTTAGCTTATGAGGAGCTCATTCAGGATAACCATGATTGAGTTTGCTCCATCTCATCCGTCAATCACTGAAGTGATTTGACGGTTATCATTCATACCAAGTGCCTATAAATACTCAATCACTCTTCTTCATTTCAAACTTTTGGGAGAAAGAAGACAAACAATATTTTATAGAAAGGCTCTGTCTTAACTGCTCAAGAACTGTAAGGTTGACGCGCGAGGTCTACTCAAGCTCCCTTATCTGTCACTTGTGCATCACGTGCTCACTGTGTGAGATTACCTGCTCCTCCTCTATCATTTTCTCCAAGCCATCTTGTCATCAAGTGTCATCTCCTCAGTAGAACTACAAAGTCACGTGTGCTGGGATCAATACGACGCGTGCGTGACTACTATCAACAAGAACCCTGCATCTACATGGGCCATGGCATAGTAATATTATTTAATTTCACCAATATTGTAATTGATTTTTACAGGGTATGAAGCATTTGAAAGAATGGCTTTCTATGGAGTAGCATCGAATTTAGTAAATTATTTGACCACACAACTCCATGAAGATACAGTTTCATCAGTCAGGAATGTGAACAACTGGTCTGGATCGGTGTGGATCACACCGATCCTCGGCGCATACATCGCGGATGCATACCTAGGACGGTTCTGGACATTTACTATATCATCACTGATTTATGTTATGGTAATACTCATTAGTTAGTTGTTTAATGCAAATGATGCTTGGCCTTAAGTTGTTTTAATCATGAATTAATGAATCAATGAATATTCACTAAGATCTGGTCCATATTCACTCTATTAATGATTCTTCTAGAAGGAATTTATCAAATTTTTGGACAATAATTCAAGTTACCTGCTTAAATGGTTACATATTCAACGTCATCTTTTGTCGCGGGACCGATGAATTGCTATGTAGATAGTGGAAACACAATGACTATTTCTTGTCCACCAGCTTAATTTGCACTGTTGGCCCACTACAAGTATGTGATTTCCATGTTGCAATTTATTGAGATGAATGTTTGTTATATCAAAATCGGTGTTTCAATTGTGTCTCCATCAATTATAATATTACACATAAACAAATTATATAACTTAATAAAAATATTACTCATTGGAAATTACTGCATATTTGATCACAATTGGCTGGGACAGTAATGAAATAACAAAATTGGGACAACAAATATTGATATGCATAATCGAGAATTAAGATGGTAATAGTTTGGACAGATTTGAAACAACTTATGCTTCATTAATCATAGTATATTGGATCACACATAAGCATAGGAAGATTAAATTGCTAATTCTAAAATTTGTATGAGCAGGGAATGATCCTACTTACCGCAGCAGTGTCACTCAAATTCCTAAAGCCGACATGCGAGAATGGTGTCTGTAACAAGGCCTCATCCACACAAATTGCATTCTTCTATTCTGCTCTTTACACTATAGCAATTGGAGCTGGAGGAACAAAGCCAAACATATCCACTTTCGGGGCAGACCAATTCGATGACTATGACCCGAGTGAGAAGAAACTCAAGGTCTCATTCTTCAATTGGTGGATGTTTAGTTCTTTCTTGGGTGCTTTATGTGCTACTCTTGGCCTTGTTTACATTCAGGAGAACCTAGGTTGGGGACTAGGATATGGTATACCTACGGTTGGCCTGCTATTATCTTTGTTCATATTTTATCTAGGGACCCCAATTTATAGGCACAAAGTTAGGAAGACAAAAAGTCCTACTAGGGACTTGATAGAAGTGCCGATTGCTGCCATAAGGAATAGGAAGCTTCAACTACCAAATGATGCATCACGACTTCATGAGTTAGATAGGCAATACTATCTTTCTACTGGAAAACGGCAAGTTCAACACACTACGATTTTCAGGTATACTTTCAATAAATGACATGTATTTTATTAGCTTTGTCATGTTGATAGCAAGTGTGCTTGTACTTCTTAGCAATTTTTTCTTTATTAAGTCATGTGAAATCAAATTTCCAAGCATATTAGAAAGCATGATCCTACAGTTCCTAGAAAAGCAAGTCTAATTATTCAATTTTATACTACATTAGTAGGTGATAAGTAAATTGCCTTTGTTGTCAGATGTGGTAGGGTCCTATACATAAGTGGATTGAGATAGGTGGAAAGTTCATGTAGTTTTTTTGCCGATGATAATTCAATAAAAGTTAGACATATTAAGTGGATGATTTAGGGAATCATGCTTCTATTAAAATCTAGCATGTAAAGTGAAGGGGGCATCTTCAATAGGTGCTTGAAGATAAGGACTACACGGAACTTTTGAGGAGGTAGTATAGGATTCTAATGCCCATGTTCAATAGATAGTTGCCACAAGCATAGTAAAGTTGGTGAGACATAGTAATGCTTATCAAACAAGTGCGATAGCAGTAGGATTAGCTAGTTAGAGCGAGAACAACTTTGATAGTATATAAAATTCAAGTTTCCCTTAAAGATAGCTTTTGTGGTTAGCTTAGGTTCTTAGCAAGTTGGAATCAATATGGATGGATGGAGTCATGTTTTTAACATGGATGCAAATGAATCAAACCTGAAATTTAAGGATAATGGCAATAAGGGTAAGGGAAAGAATTCCAATCTCTTTCAATGACCAGGTAATAGAATAGGTTTGAAGGGACCTACAATATTTCATGTCCACGATTGGAAAATCTTGTGTTGGTGTAGAGAATAAAAGTAGGAATGGCTATGCTTTGTAGTATTATGATCATTGATCTCATAAATTCTTTCCATGTGGCCCAACATTGTATACTCTTTTAGGACCATTAGTGAAGGGTCATAATATTGTAATCAAGTTGGTGTCTAGAAGGTCTCAATGCTTTTATTTGTGCACCATTTTTGGCATGAATCATGATAAGTCATTTATGAAATAATATGGTGGTCTCACTATTTAGAAATTAATCAAAGTGGGGCACATAAAAAAAAGGCAAGAATGCACATTTACGCATATGTGCTTCTATAATGATCACAAAACTTTTTTTTTGGTTTTTTTTTTTTTTTTTTTATCACAAAACTTTTAATATTTTATGAATTGACTAATTTGTTTGTATGTAATTCTAGCTCTCCAATGAATTCATGAAGTAAACCATGCATGAACACTTGGTGAATTTTGTCATTTTATGTTAGTTTCGTATCCTTATTTCAAGCTCAATGTTATCTTAAAAATTAATTATTGCATTAGCTTAAACTTGTTTTGTTAATCGTCATGATAGCCCCATTGCCCATCGTCTCAAAATTCGTTATCTTGTCCCAGGTTCCTAGACAAGGCAGCAATAAAAGATGAGAGCATCAATTACTCTAGACCCCCTTGCACAGTAACTCGGGTAGAAGGAATCAAGCTTGTCCTTGGAATGGCCTTAATCTGGCTTGTTAGCCTAATTCCCAACACCATCTGGGCTCAAATCAACACCCTATTCGTCAAACAAGGTACTACATTAGACCGAAATATTGGACAGAACTTCCAAATTCCTGCAGCATCACTAGGAAGTTTTGTCACACTGTCCATGCTCCTTTCTGTGCCAATGTACGATCGCTACTTTGTACCCTTCATACGCCAAAGAACTGGGAATCCTAGAGGGATCACACTACTCCAAAGGCTTGGTATTGGATTTGTCATCCAACTTTTTGCAATTGCAATTGCTTATGCTGTAGAAGTCAAACGGATGCACATAATACGTCTTCATCATGTTTTGAGTCCAAAAGATGTTGTTCCTATGAGCATATTTTGGTTGCTACCTCAATATGTTTTAATTGGAATAGCAGACGTATTTAATGCGATTGGGTTGCTTGAGTTTTTCTATGATCAATCCCCTGAAGATATGCAAAGCCTAGGGACAACTTTCTTCACGAGTGGTATTGGTGTAGGAAACTTTCTAAATAGCTTTCTAGTTACAGTTGCGGATAAAGTAACAATTAAGTACCTAGGGAAAAGTTGGATTGGAAACAACTTGAATGACTCGCATTTGGACTATTATTATGGGTTCCTATTGATGATTTCTTCACTGAACCTAGTCGCCTTCTTGTGGGCATCAAGCAGATACATTTACAAGAGGGAAATTATTCAAGTTAAGGAAGGTTCCATTGAAATGGAGGGTACCTTGGATACTACTCCCTAGGATTACAAGTATAAACATGCTGCCTTACAATCTAGTGTTTGGATTTAAGAAATGGGAACCCTTATGTGCTTGTAATGCCTTAGCATTTCGAATTTTCCGTATTTATTGCCTTTCCTTTTGTTTTCTTGGGCATAATGACTCCTAAGTCCGATTACTTAGCATAAATTATCATGTTCCAAGGGTAAAATCTGTAATTTTATCTCACAAGGGTCATTTGAGAATGACCATGTGTTTTTATGCACCAATTTTAATCCTACTTGTATAGGCAAATTACTTTAGCTAGATTAACAGTCTTTATATGTTAATGGAATTATCTATAGGAGAGTAGATAGAAAATATTGTGGTTGAGGTTAATTAATGTGAGTATAGATAAAAGTAAGATATACAGCTTTGTGTTATGGTAAATATTACAACTATCTAGTTTTAAAGTTTGAACTTAGAGATATAGATTGAGCTATCAAATTTATTTTTTAAAAAACCAAATAAAAACTGTAGGAATATTAAGTCTAGAACAGACGGATTTATTTGGTAAAACTGTGATATTCCATTTTAAATTTTTCCAATAGTATAATATGATAATCTCAGCAATTGATCGATTAATTTGATAAAAGAAAATTTACTCAAAACTTACCTCATTTAGAAAAGTGAAAAGAAAAGATTGTGAAATAAATGAATTAATCAACTTTATTCATAAGATCATTATTCTATGACATGACGGCGGGAGGCCAATTCATGGACCAAAATTTTTCACACCATAACCCTTCATCGCAAGGAACAATCTACATCATTAGATAGCGTGACTCTTCGAAAGGGATGCACCATTTCCATGAAATAATTACCTATTACTCTTGTAAATTGTCCTATGCATAGACACAGTCAAAATTTGACATGAATACGACCATTTCAAAAAGATGCAATAATATAAATATGACTAATCTACCAAGGCATGCCACTACTTAACATTTAAAAAGAACCAAAATTCTAATGACATGTCGAAAATCCAATATCACCAAACCTTAAACTACCCTCAACCTCCATACCCAATCCATCACTATTGAGCTTTACTCTTGCAATGCAACTCTCCATGATTAAACTTAAGCAATTGCCATAAAAGAAGAGTTTGACTCTTTCCTAAATAATAAACTTAGATCCTTAGCTCTTTATAACCCTGTCAAGATATCATTACTAGCTCGTGGAAATATCATACAAATTATATAATTAAGGGTCAAGTCAAGCATCATAAAACTCGATGCCCACCATGTACGTAGTTGAAGTTTTCACATATATATATATCTATATAAAGTTACAATCATAAGTATTATTTTCTTTTAAATACAATTTATGGATTATATAAATTCAAACGCTCCCCTTCATTAGTTGCAATGATATTTGTTATAAGATCAATGGATCCTTTAGAATTATCTTCTCTAAAGTTATCTGCTTAAGATACTATTACGTGTAATCAATAGTTAAGATTACAATAATAAGGATAATATCATAATGATGCCACATAGTATTTATACAATCTAGACAATCTCAAATGTTGATATATAACTCTAAAATAATATTAGAGACAATAACTTATCTAATAGGCAATTAGATAGCTAAACATTCTAAGATGTGGATTTGTCCACAAGTAAACCCTTTATCCCCTGTCATACGGTTCCTCAATAATGATAATAATAACTCTAATTTCTTAGCCTCAAATACACCAATAACTCAAAATTTTTATTAACATGATTTGTTGAGTGAAAATGAGATAACTATTTAGCTAAATACACATTTATATATATGCTTATGATTTTCTTCATGGTATTCCATTAAAATATATAACCTTGATTTTCTTCATGATGTTCTACATTGTTTTTTCAATGATGCATTTTCTTTTAACTAAGATAAAAGGGTAAATTATATTGGAAAGTCCCATCATTTGAGGGTAAGTTCATTTAAATCCCCAACGGTTTGAGTAGTTAAAAAAAGGATCGAATGTTTAGATAAGTGATTCATTTTGGGTCTCCATAACAACCCCATAGTGACGCCGTGAATAAAACCCTATTATTTGCCACGATGCTGGACATGTAGACTAAATACTAAAAATAAGATATACATTTTAATTCTAATCCAGCCCTCTATTAAATGAGTTAGAATTAAAATGTATATTATTATTATTATTATTATTATTATTTAGTCTATATGTCTACCATCGTGGCAAATAATGAGGTTTTATTAGCAATGTTGAAAGATGTCACTATAGGTCTGTTATAGAGACCTAAAATGAACCATTTGCTCAATCATTGGGACATCTTTTTAACCACTCAAAATATTAGAACCTTAAATGAACTTATCCTTAAACATTTAGACCTTTCGCTCTAATTTACCTATAAAAGAAACCAATTCAAAGATTTTCGCTATGTTGTATAGAGAAAATTACATTATAGAAAATCAATACTTGGAGGTAATTAACTTCAAATAACATATCAATATTTTAAGTGGTTGGAAAAAAAGGATCAACATTATATAAAGTAATGTAAATAATGAATGAACGCTTTAAATAGATGATAAATGATTGCAAAAAAGGAATTTCTTATTTACACAACTTTATATAAGAATTATTTTTTTTTGAACAACTTGAAATATAAGTCACTTATTACACTACTTTGTGTAATATTGATTTTTTTTAACCACTTGCAGTTTGTTCATTTCGTTGTATGGAATAACGGGAAAATTGAATTTTGATATAATAAAAATGTAATAAAGTTGTAATGATGTTTACAGTGTTCACTTGCTATAAAAAATAAAACAAGTAATAATTAAAATAAAAGTAAGATATTTATTATGCTTATTGTCTTTATTATAGAAAGATAATAATTAAATAGGTGATATTTTAAAGATAGAGGTATTTAAGATAAAAATTAAAAATAACCATTAAATGACTATTCATGACTGTAGAAAAATAAATTGCTATTAATTATTTTACGTATTATCAATTCATTATGAATTTTTATTATCATATACTAAACATAATAGTAAAGCTTTTCAAATGTTGATCATTTCTAGTATAATTTACTCATTTATGTAGGTGGTGATAATTGGTTTTAGAAGTAATTCACCTAAGAGGATCCTAGAATAGTATAGTTGGGATTTGAATCTTCTCCCTTTTTTTTTCCTGCTCAATTTCTTTTGTGTTACTTTAGCTATGTAGGAATAGGTGCAAAATGGAATCATGATTCCAAATTTTATGTGACTCCTTCAAATCAATTTCATCAATTTATTTTAATTGCATTAATTTATTTTAATTAACTTTTTACCCACTAGCATTTAATACTATATTCATTATTAAGATACTTTTGACTAATTCCACCATATTCACTTTTTATTTCCTTTTATTTGGTTCTATTCTGTGAAGTTTCTAAATATAAAGATGAATTTGCCATTTAATCTCTCATTCTATTTGATTGCATTCCATTTCATCTATTCTAGTCCAAAAATCTTGCATTCTAGATGTGATGGTTAAAATCGATAGTTGAAATTATTTAAATTATTGAAATATCTTGTGAAATCATGAATGTTATAGTGCCGGAAAATTAAAAAAAAAATGCAAAGTGAATGGATCCATTTCCTTATGGTCGGTGTCGTCTTTTACTTTGGCACCACAACTTAGTTAGAGAGGATCCACTTCCATACCCCATTCAAAGGAGGTTACATGAATGTTGGACCACAATGGCAACATCTCCAAACCAACATTTTAATTCTTGATTTTGTTGTTGATGCTGAATCCATTAATGTTTTCAGTATGTGCCCCTCATTTGAACTTATCTTTTTATTAATGCATTGGCTTTTATATACACGAACAAACCCAGAGCAAGAGCTACATGAAAACCACAGTGGATTAAAAGCCTTGAGAAACCATAGGTACGACAAGACCAATTCTTACATTGTCAAACAACTCATTATCAATATCATAAATGAGAATCAGAAAATCGGACCCGCCTAGACTAGACGACTCATATGTTGCCAAGTTATGTAGTGGTTCACCAACCAAATTAATATATATACACATACATATTTATATTATAGAATTTGGTCATGCTTATGGCGGGGCAAATATAAATAATAATATCAGTTTGAAAAATGACTATGGGCTTCCTTTTAGCACATGATTACTAGTTTTTATATGAATAAAAATGTTATCGTGAAAGTAACAACAAAAGTGGATTGGTTTGGCTAGAGTCAAGGGAACATTTTTGTTTATGTTTGTCTCCTTCTTGGACTAGAAACTCCCGCATTATAATAAAAAGATGAACAATCAAATAAACAAAGGCATGTCAGCTGCAGAAATTGCTGTTACACATTAATTTTTATTGACTCAATGAGTAAGCAAAGAAGGAATTAAAGGAAAAATCAATGATTAATCCTCTTTCGTTCAAAATTCAAAACTCAGAGTCTGGAAGATAGAAATATTTCTGATGATTAAAAAAAAAAAAAAAAAAAACCTTAGAAACATAACAATGACAGTATTCAAATAATGAAAAACAGATAATTAAACTTTAGAGCCTGATTTGGGACTTTGAAAGATGTCTTTTGGGTCTAAAATTGGGTGTTACAAGATAAACTCATGTAATATATGTAGCTCTCATTTGAAAAATTATAATAATAAATCGAAGATTTGTAGCAAAAGTTATGCTCTTGAAAGCTTAAAAGATCATTTTAACTTCTTTTTTGATTTCTTTTTATTAGACCGGCCTAATTATTCATCTGCAATCTACTCTGCATCAATGATCTAAGAATTTCCTATTAAAATCATCATTAGCAATCTATCTGTATAGTATTTCTTCCACCATTTTTCTATATCCATAAATCTGATTGGTTTGAAAATAATAAATATTAAGCTAATATTATTCTATCGGTAATAATATAAGTGGTTCAATTACGTGTTTATTATTTTTATTTTTCTTTGTATTTTCTCGTTGCATGGAATTCTACAATCTATCTATATACAAGATTTGGTATTTGCCTGTTGGTGGTTTTGTTTTGCTTACATTGGACATATTGATACTAGAAGAACTATGTCTAAGTGATCAGGTTTTCATACCTCCAACACATTATTAGTGCCATTAATCCAACTATCAATTGTTCTACTGAATTAATTTTTCCTTCCATCAAATAAAATAAATCTTTATAAAAAATATCAAAAAAGAAAAATTATTTTCTCCGTACACAATTTAGTTTCCACGTTTGAAACCGAACTCATCTATACAGGTGATCCTATAATCCCCATTAATAGCAGTGTTGTATTTAATTGATTTACACATTCAGCAATCAAATTTGCCTATTTCTCACATAAAATAAGTCTGACATGACATCATAAATAGGCATCATCACGGGTCGGTTCCGAATCGAACCGACTTGACCTGTCACCAGCGGTTCATGAACCAACAACCAGCCCGGGAATGACGGGTCTGAACCTATAAAGGATCCACCAGTTCTGGCGGTTTTTACGGTTCCATCCCTAAAAACTGTATGACCTGGCAATTTTAGAACCATTGGTTCAAGAACTGATTGAGAACCTGTAGAACCGGCGGTTTTACACCATAAAAATTATAAAAAAAGAAAGAAAAAAAAAGAAAAGAAAATTATAAAAAGTTGTAATTATAAAACTACTTGAGCATAAATAATAAAAAGTTTATTTCCTATAAACAATATTTAATGTGTTATTATTAATAATACAAGTAATAAATACATTTAAAATCATATATTGCTAAATTTATGTAGACTTCTAACCAAAGTAGACTTTCTTTTTTAATAATGTGTGATTTGTTTTTTGTTATTGGGAATTATTTGTATTTCGAATATTTTATAGTGTCACATTGCTAATATAACAACTAAAAAAGTGCAAGTGATTGTATATAAATAAATACATAATTATAGAATTTTTTTAACTGATGATGCTATGAACAATTATTGTTAGGCTAAATGTTATTTCAAGTTAAAAATTTATTTTGCATTTTTTTAGTTAAATTAAGTAATTATTTAATTAGTTTTTTATTTTTTTTATTTCATGGTTCCCGATTCCTCTAGAGTTGGAATCGAACCGGCAGTTCCTAAAAACCGAGAATCAGATCGGCTCCCACGAGTTCGGTTCCAGTTCCACCATTTTTGGAATCGAGAACCGACAGTTCGGATCTAGTTCAGGTTCCAGAACTGAACCGAACCGTGACAATGTCTAATCATAAAAATTCCATTTCATCCCATGGCATGAATTACTCTTGTCTAATTTTTTTAGTAAAATATATTTTTTTCTCTCACTAATATTTTCATAACTCATTTACTTTGAAGAGGCATAAAAAAGTATCTTATATGATGTGTAATGATTGCTAATTATTTCTATGTTCTTCCTTGTTTATGGATTAGGATATCGATTTGAAGCTCATAAAGTAAAGTAATTTAAACGAAAGTAATATGTTGATTTTCTGTTAGATTCAATTAGTGGATTAATATGTTTTCTACTGTGTAGAAGCGAGATCCGGTTAAACTGGTAACATGCTTGCTCCATCTGGATCAAATTTTAGGTGATGTGAAAAGAGTGATTCGGAGATAACATACAGAGGAAAGGAAAAAATAAAAAATAAAAAACCTTAATGGAGGTGTAACAAAAAAAATATCTCAATATCCTAAGATTTGTCATTTAAACGAAAAGATCAAATTCAAATTGGTATTGGATTTAAATCTAAATTCCAATTTAACCTTTACAAATCAGGGTATTTGGATTGTCTAATTTCTATATGTGTCTTATCTGTATGTGATCAATATTTATTTATATTTATTTGATTGTATTGGTCTATTTATAAATAAAAATATATGTTTTCATCTGTATTATTTTTTGACAAACTATTTGTTTAAAAATGATAAAAATAAGATGTCAAAGCGATTAAAATAGGATGAACCAAACAGATCATGAATAACAACTTGATAGAAGCTAAAATAGTTTGTAGGTTGTAGCTATTAAGCCCACCCTTTGAGCCACAAACAGATCTTTGTCGCGCTGTTAATGAAACATTTCTCGAAATCAAGGAATTAAGAGACTATGATATAATATTATGTGGTTAAATACAAGTAAGTTAAGTGATATTAAGATGTGATTCATGTTAAAACTGTACTCTAATAGCATGGTAGCGATTCAAATCATCTCTCATTAAAAAAAAAAAAAAGAAAGGAAAGAGGAAAAGGAAAAAGAGCAGCAAAAGAAGATTGGTATACAAGCAACAAACATCTTGCAAAAAAAGACAATCCTGTTTGAATCCATGAAATTGATTTGAATTAATCTAAAATTTTGTTATTTATATAATGTAAAAGTAAAATAAAGAGAAGAAAAAAGAAACAACGGAAAATGATTTCTGTGAAAGAAACAATCCATTAGTTGTTTTTAGTTTCCAACAAAATCTACCTAAAAGATGTTTACTTCCACCCCAATATACAAGCATTCCAGCAAAAGACAAATCGATGCTTTGACCATTATATTGCATGAAAGATGACTCGCAATTATTAAGGGTTATAATTTGATCTATTACTCGGGTCATATTGTTTACAAACTACTGAATAGTGTAGTAAATAGGAAAATCTGCACATAAAAGCTAAATAAATATAAACTTTTCAACTTTTGCATATATATATATAATATATATATATATAATTTTTCGTAAATCATACAGTGTTGTAAATAGGAAAATCCGCCCATCAAAGCTAAATAAATATAAACTTTTTAACTCATGCATATATATAATTTTTCATAAATTATGTAATAAATATTGAATATCATGTTAGGGTATATAATAAATTTGATACTTAAAACTTTGCATAAAAATTCAATTTAATATTTCTTGATAGCCTTTATCTTGGCCCAATAGACTTAACAATAGCAAAATAGACTAGCAATCGTGTTCGCGAAGCCCTTTAAGTGCCCTAAATCATTTGGCTTATGGCTTTTGATAAGAGCGTATTAGTTGTATCAAATTATAAATAAGAAACCCCAATAGAAATCCTACGACAAGCTTTAAGACAATGCACCTATCGATTATAGAATAGAATTATTATGGATATTGTCCTGTAGGATCTAGATATCAATTATTAGTATTACTATTTCTCTACCATTTAATCTAAAAATTGAGATGATTTATAACTTTTACTTATCTAACTAATAACCCTAATAATTAAATATGAGTGCTTTCAAAGGATGTATCCAATGACAAGACCTACCCTTCATCTTAATCCATCCTAAATCCTAATTTTTTTATGATAAAATATCAATTAATGAGTTGTTTATGCTTTGCACTATAGAATCACGCAATTAAATCAATTACTCCCTTGAGTTAATCAATTCCTAATCCTATATAATAGTGAAGACCTCTCCTCACTAACGCCACATAAGATTACATTAAAATCAGGATACCTAAACAAAGATGAAATCTTTATGGAGAAAGCCGAAGTATCCCTGGCTCTAAGCGAAACACATTATCTCTCTATTCATAAGGATCAATCTCATTAGATGAAACCTCTTTTTATCTAATAAGAATCATATATGTAATCAATTTTGCACATAAATCAATTACAAGACAACTAAAACACGTGAATAGATACAAAAGTATAAACTTTTCATTAATCAAAAGTAATTCAAATCATATGGAGATTTAGGATTTCACAAGATTTAGGGCATAAAGATCTACTTCTCCATGGAGTTTACAATAAAAATAGAAGATCTAGAGAAGTAATCGATAAACATGATATAACAATGAAACTCTTTTTAACGTCTTGTAATTTTCGATGAAACTCAAGCTCTTCTCCTCTTTAAAGTTCTTTATTTTGCTCTCTGATGGTTTTTTGAATGTCTCATAATCATATATCCCTAAAATATGAAATAAAGCAAGTATTTATAGTTTTGGAAACAGAGGTAGTCTGCACAACCTTCTGCACGGCCGTGCTTGGGGTTGTGCGGACTGGAACTACTTCTTTTTCTTCTCTAGTTGCACTTTTTTCTTTCGCACTATCCTATACACAACTTGTGTAGCAATTGAGGCATACTTTAGGATAGATTCTGGTCACTTTTTGCACTCCAACACTATTATCTATATGGCCATGCTAAATGTTGTGCATATGTAAAAATCACCCTTTTCTATACTTTGTCAAATATCACCTCATTTTTGCTCGTATCATTCTTAAATCTTTCAAATTTCTTTTTTAAACCTTGAAATCAAATATTGAGCACTTAAGTATCATTTTCTTGATGAATTCACATAAAATTCATACAAAATTATGTCTAATGAGTACTAGAAATAAAGGTCTTTTGACACTTATCAACTTCAGTCAATCACTAGGTTAGAAGTCAATATCTTTTTGTTGGTACACATAAGAACTAAACTAAGGTCCTTCTCCTTTAAGCTCCTCTCTTTGATGAACATCTCCTTAATCCCTCATATATCCTCAGAGGTACTCTAAACCTCCAAGCTCATCATACTCCTTAGGGTGCTCTAATGAAATAGCTTCCACCTATTGGCCACTCTTTTCAAATGATTACCATTACCACCTTGGGCCTAGGTCAACTACTAATAAGGGGGTCCCCACTCTCCTTATCTCCCAGTGGACAAATAATATTTTTTGGACCCCCATTCCAGAATGACAATCGCCTATAAATATAACATAAGGCCATAAGGCAAGGGGGTATGTGATATTACCATGCTCTTCATTTACACACTTGCTTACTATCTTTAACATCATCATCCAATGTGACATTTTTAGTTAATAACGAAATAACAAAGGACAGACCCACATTAAAAAAAATAATTGTAATATTTAAAAATATAAACAAATAAAAAATATATATATCTTATCTTCTTCTTTTTATATGGCGTGCAACAGCAACATGTATAGGAACTCCTTATACAGTCAAAGTTTAACCACCACTCGACTATAACCACTCACAAGCTCAACAGCACATGAAATATGGTGACCTATAGTAATTCCATACAACTAAATCTTACAAATAAACACAATTCTAGGTGTTGTATGAGAAAAATCACCTATAGTAATTCCAAGGACCTACAACCAAAAGAAACAGTTAGTAGTGTGCCTAGAGGTAGTCCAACATCGCCACTCCAATACTTAAGTAGTAGTGGGTATTGAGAGAGAATAGGGTTAGTTAATGGTGTGAATAGTATAACGTACAAAAAATTCGGATCCTTTGCCATGTAATCTCGACTCTTATTTATAGGCAATGGTTATACTAAAATAAGGGCCCACAAAATATTTCCTATGCATGTGGCATATCCATCAGAGAGGAATTATAGAGTGGGAACTCCTTTCTTACTAGCTGACCTATACCCAGGTGGTGGTAATGAACGTACAAGGATAGTGGCTAGATAGGTGAAGAGTTCTCTTGGAAGCACCCTTGGGGTGCCATGGCGAAATGGGAGGTCTACATTACCTTTGTGGAGATAAAGAGATTTAAGGATGTTTAGAGTACCTCCATAGGGAAGAACTAGCAAGAGGAGAACTTTAGCCTAGGCCTTCGTGTAGACCAATGGAAGGTGGTTATCTTCCATTGTTTTAGGGATTGTAGGCAGCGTCCATCTAGGCGCTCAGTAGGCTTCGAGGACTATTATGTCACAATCAATTATGCCTATTGACACAACCATTGAACTTTCAATTATCATTGAGCACAAAGTTCGCAAATTACCTTATAATACCATTGTTAATTACAAGAAAATCACTAACAACACCCTCTTAAGCATAAGTTGCACAAACCCACGAATGCTTGACACTATTTTCACCACACATGACACCACCTCAAACTTTAGTGAGTAAGAAACATCGCTTCCCTCGCTTATTTTGGTCACTGCAAAAACCACTACACTAGTGAACTAAACCTCTTCGAAAACCACTACACAACAAGTCAAACCCTATAACTACTACATAAAAACAACCACTTGATCGAGATCCATCTCTAAAGCCCAACAAAAGTACTTTGATGCCCATTCCCTCAATCTCATCTTCATTACTGCTTCACAAAATAACCCAATTGAATGACCTTTAACCAAAGCCAACTTATGACTCCATCAATCCTAAGTAACTCAACATTGTCACAATAAACTGCTACCCATCAACATTTGATGCAAAGCTCCTTTGACAAATTACGATGCTCAGTAATGAAGTGGTTGGGCTTCGACTTCTCTAAAGTCCATTGGGTGTTCAAATTTGTGTTAAAGTTTGGAACATGGTGAGAATTATTGTTAAAGTTCAAATCTTTGAAGTGTAATTAAGGTTAATGTTGATATTTTTAGAGGGTGTTTGGTAAGTGAGAAAAGTCTAGAGCAAAGGAAAGTGAAAAAACATGTAGGTGTAGATGTTGGGTTTAACAGGATGGTGATTATCGTTGGAATTAGGATAGTGTGTGCTTCTCACCATAAATGAAGAAGAAGTTGAGAGAGAGATACATATATATATATATATATATTAATTTTTGTTTTATTTTTTTGTGTTTTCAAATATTATAGTTAGTGTTTGTTTTTTAATGTAGGTACGCCACATGTCAAGCTGTTATTAGCTAAAAATGCTACATTGGATGACGGTGCAAGCAATTTAGTGGAAGTTTAATTGTGACCTTCAAAAGTTCATCCAAGTATCAAATCGATTACTTTCAAAGTTCAATAGCCAAATTACATATTTTACAAAAAGTTCAGCCGTTTGAATGTCATTTACACTTAACACTTATAAAAAAAATGAGAAAATATGAAATTTGATAATTGAATTTTATGCAAAAATTCAATATGGTATTTGATAAAGTTAGATTATACTTACATTTCATTGAACAAGTCATGCTAATTTATTATTGATTTTATAGAAATCGTGAGGAATTGGTACCTAAGTGTGTTTAATGTGATATTTCAGGTCTTGAAGGACTTAAGCACATTTAAGGCCGGCAAAATAGGAAGAAAGGCCGCCGGCCTATAATGAAAAAATGACAACCTTCATCAGAATCGAATCAATGCTAGCAATACAGAACAAACAACACTGTTAAACTTCAATGCATAATTCATTAGCTTTTAAAATTCATCTGTGCACCAGCACTAAGAAGACTTATGCCGCTAATACCAGTGTAGACTTAAAGTTAGTAGCATAAGCATGAAAGTTGCTAGTGATTTGCTCTCAAAAATTTTTGTCAAACATTGTACATCGGCTATTCATGACCCAATGCCGTCGGCTTTGCTTATACACAGAAGTGAAGTTTACCAACATTAGATTTCTAAAACATATACCGGCTATTGGAGAAGAAACGCCGCTGGCTTTGAGCTGATGTAGCCCATGCACAGTAGCAAAATCCTTAAGGCAGCCTCAAATTTGCTTTAATGCTGCCAATGTTTTCGATTCAAATTCCTACGCTGGCAAGGTAAGTAGATAGCCTACATTGGGAAACTGCCGACCTAAGTCCTGTCTCTTGATTTTCCGTCAATATGCTTATAAATTGCTTGCTCATCCGTTTTTTATGAGAATCTCCATTCCATCATATCTGATATTAGTAGAAAAAAAAATAGAAAAAATCCTAAAAACTCTAGAGAGAAGTCCAATGAATGTGAGTGGCTAAAACCATTTTCTAGCCAAAGGATTGTTACGAATTTTGGTTCCTCAAGAATTATGAGATCTAATTTATTTGTCTTGTTCAGATCTTTAATTTTTATATTTATATATCTTCTGATTGTTTTATTTTTGTTATTTTGCTTGATTGATACAAATTAGGGTTCATTTGTTCAGTTAGCAAGGTAATATACTGTCAATTATAACGCTTGAATCCGTACTTGTTCAATTGTTCTAATCTATGTGACACAATAACATGATTGATTATGAGATAGATAATTGATTTGTGTTGTAAGGATATAATCTAGTCTAAATAGACCATCGTATGATTTTTTGGCTTGCATTGGTAGTCTCTCTTGCTATTCATGCTATTGATGAATTAAACCCTGCGAGTTTGTTTAGGCTGTTTAATCAATAAGGAAAATAATCAAAGAGCTTATTTTGATTATCAAAAAAGTAAGGTGAGATAGGTTTTTAGAGCTTGTTAATGACCATAACCAATTTATCTAAGATAAAGGATAGAAATCTTTGCATCAATGATCAATTTTGTGAACTGGACTATGATAATACCTTTGGTTAGGAATACCTTGATATTGAATCAATCTTTGAATTTTATTTACTTTCTTATGATATAATTAGTTTTTTTTTTTAGAAATACAAAGCCATCCTTTCTTCTTTTCTTCATCTAATCCCCTAATAGAAATAAGTTTTACCAATCCCTATGGATCGACCCTACTCAATGCTATATAATACAATTTTTTAGAGTAGGAATATAATATTTGTTGGATTCTACACCCACCAAATTTTTGGCGCCATTGCCGGGGATTGATGTTAAAATAAACTTATTCTTAATTTTATGACTTGTTCTTCTCATACAGGTGAAGCTCAATACGATCCAAAGATTGACAAGACAACCAGGAAATTGAGAAAAGAAGCCAAGTTACGTAAAAAAGAAGCCACTACATCTTCATCTCCTGGATTGAATTTAGCCCTAGTTTTAGTTTATTCATCCAGTGAATCTAAAAAGGAAGAAGAAGAAATGGCAAATCAAGAAAGAACATTAAGAGAATTAGCTGCACCAAATTTCACTCAGCAACCACTATGTATTTAGTATCTAGAGTTGAATGTTGCTTTTGAATTGAAATTTCTCTAATACACTTGCTTCCTAGTTTTCATGGTCTTGAAAATGAAGATCCTCATAAACATCTAAAAGACTGCCGTGTGGTTTTTTCTAGCATGAGGCTGCAAAGAATGTCTGAGGAGTAAATCAAATTGTGAGCCTTTGCATTCTTATTAAGAGATAGAGCAAAAAACTGGTTATTTTATTTGCCTCCAGGTTCTATTACCACATGGACAGACATGGTTAAGCTGTTCCTGGATAAATTTTTCCTTGCTTCAAGAGCTGCTGGCATAAGAACGGAGATATATGGAATTAAACAAAGGGATACAGAGAAAGATGATGGATGCAGCTAGTGGAGATTCAAGCAATTATGTGCAAGTTATCCACAACATGGAATATCTGAACAACTCCTTATGCAATACTTTTATGAAGGATTGCTTCTAATGGAGAGGAAGATTATGGATGTAGCTAGTGGAGGTGATATAGTGAATAAAACCCCTAGTCAGGTAAGGGAATTGATTTCCATCATGGCTACCAATTCACAATAATTTGGATTTCGATATGATTCTTCTTCAAGGAAGGTGAATGGAGTAAGTGTTTCTTACCTTGAAAATCAAATTTCTAATCTAACCTCTCTTGTCCAGCAAATGGCCTTAGGAAATCCACAACAACTGAAAGCATGTGGGACATATGCTGCTTTTAGCTATGCCACAGACATGTGCCCTATACTTCAAGAGGACTCCCATGAGCATGTTAATGCAGTAGGAGGATTTTCAGGACTACCATAGAGGAAATATGATCCTTATTCGAACACTTACAACCCCAGATGGAAGGATCATCCTAACTTCTGTTATGGACCTAGACCACAATATTTTCAATAGTATCAACCCAGGCCATGAAAGCCAGCACCCTAACCTTCTTCAAGTTCAGGTATGTTTCTTGAGGAAATTGTTAAATCACTTGCTATTAACACAAAGCAATTTCGGGATGAGACAAAGATGAGCATTCAAAATTTGGAGAATCAAGTAAGTCGGCTAGCATCTTCCATGAGGAGGTTAGAATCTCAAGATAAATTGCCTTCACAAACTGTTACTAATCCAAAGAAAAATGTTAGTGCAATTACTTTGAGAAGTGGAAAGGAATTACAAGAACCCAGTAAGAAAGTAAATCGAAACAACTTGAATGAAGAGACTGAAAAAGAGGTAGTGACTCCACACCATCAAGACAATCAAATTGCAGGACTTACAGTTGAACCACCTATAGCACCGATGACAACACCTCCTTTTCCTTCCAGATTAGCAAAGTCCAAGAAAGAAGCGGAAGAAAAGGACATCCTTGGGACCTTTCGCAAGGTTAAGGTAAATATCCCTTTACTCAATGCAATTAAATAAGTATCTTGCTATGCCAAATTTCTTAAGGAATTTTGCACTAACAAGAAAAAGCTAAAAAGTAATGAGATGATAAGTGTAGGTGAGAATGTTTCAGCTATTTTTCAAAGGAAGCTTCCTCATAAATGCAAGGATCCAAGTATGTTTACCATTCCTTGTAAAATAGGAAATGTTGGAATTGAAAAGGCAATGTGTGATTTAGGAGCTTCAATTAATATCATGCCTCTATCTGTTTATCAATGCTTAAATGTTGGTCCATTGAAGGAAACAAGTATAATTGTTCAACTTTCTAATAGATTAAATGTTTATCCTCAAGGTATTTGGAAGACATTTTAATGCAAGTTAATGGGTTAATTTTCCCTACTGAATTTATGTGATTGATATGGAAAATGATTATTCTCTTAATTCATCATTGATTTTATTAGGGAGACCATTTCTTGAGACATCCAGGACAAAAATTGATGTGCATGATGGTACACTTACCATGGAATTTGATGGTGAAATTCTGTTTTTGTTATTGATGCTATTGAGGTGAAGGATAGGAAACATGATGAACAATTGCCACTTATCATTGATAGACCAAATTTTACCACAGATGGAGCCCTCATTGATGAGAAAGGACAAAGGATAATATTAAGAAAAGGAGATGAGGAGGTTATGCTATGCGCTAGAAAGTATAAGGAGCATGATAAGATTGGTGTCTCTAATGATATTTAATTTGATCAACTATTGAGAGCACTTGATGGTGAAAACGCTAAAGTTTTCCAGGAGAAATTGAAGGTTGAGGGAGACCCTAGAGTTAGACATAAGGAATCTCGACTTTTTGGGCCTCCATGGGTATCAGATGCAAAAACTCCAGCTAAGGACTATAAAAAGCTCTCCATGGGAGGCAGCTCATAATTAATAAAAAAATAGTTTCGTTTTGTTTGATTCTCTTTGTTTTGCTACAGACAAATGGATGTAATAAGAAGACTCTCTCTCCTGTGCTGTAATGGTTGAAACTCCAATCACTTCAAATACTTAAACTAGGAAAGTACCAGTATCCCTTTTCTCTTGTTCTTTTATGCTCCATATGTCTTTATTTCTTTTCCTATGTTGAGTTGAATGAGGAACAATGAGGACTCTATTCAATTTAAGTACAGGAGAAGGGATAATGTGATGTGAAAAATGAAGTTAAGTATAGCTATCTACTGATGTTTGAAATTGTTGTATTTATTTGCATATTTGAGACATATGAATTGAATTGTATTACTTACACTTTGAATTGTTTTTCCTTAAGTGTTGCATGGCAAATTATAGGCCAAATTTTTCAAAAATTTCATGAAATCTAAAGATTGTGCTAATTATTGTTGATAGCATCAGTACAAAAATGAAATTGACTTGCTTAAATGCCTTACTCACCTACTGTTGTGATTAGAATACCTGGTTAAAATTAAGTAGCAAAAATCTTTAAGAAACAAACTTACCTTGTATTTGGCTTTAGAATTAAAAGTTTGAGAATAGGTCGAGTCCTTAAGTAAAAATAAACAGTCTACTTCTAGAAAAAAAATCAGCTTGTATATACTTCTTTGAGTTCTATTTAAGAGCTTTTCAACATTTAGTGAAAGAGGTAGATGAAACTTTTTACTTAGTGATATTTTATAAAAAAAAAGTCTTAAATCTTAATATAGCATTCAAAAAGAAGAGAAAGAAACAAGCATCATCTTTACTCCACTGGCTCGGGTAATTGAGGAAAAGTCCATAGGGGTCCTTTTAAAACCTAGTCACTTGGGTAATAAGTCTGGGATGTACCGACTCAATGAACTCACTATAATAAGAAGGGAAGAAAGGTAAAAAAAATAAATAAATGCTTGTATGAATCAAAAGAAAATGAATACTAAAGTACCAAGTGAAATAGCACTTATAATAAAAAGGGAGAAATTCTAGGGAAAGAGTTGATACCATATTCTTTTACTCTATGTTGCTAGGACTATATGCGTGCTAAATATCCAATGAATTTTGAACGGGTATTTTTCCTTACTGGACTAAGTATTTACTTTTGAACAAAAGATTCTTTCGTTAAATGCGAGGATTAAAGTTTTTTTTTTCTAGATTAGCTACTGAATTTTGATTGTGGTAATCTAATTACATGTAACCAGTCTAGTTAGAGTAGTAGGTACTAGCAATACAAGCCATAATTTAGAGAAGATGCTTGAAATTATGAAAGTGAAAATTAGTACTCTCTATGATAGATCTCATTTGTGTTCTTATTTGTTTTACTTGAGGACAAGCAAAAGTTCAAGTGTAGGGAATTTGATAAAGTCAGATTATACTTACTTTTCATTGGGCAAATCATGCTAATTTATTATTGATTTATAGAAATCGTGAAGAATTAGTACTTAAGTGTGTTTAATATGATATTTCAGGTCTTGACGAACTTATATTACAAATATAAGCAAATTATAGGAGTTTCAGGGAAGATTAGAATCAAGCACATTCAAGGCCGGCAAAATAGGAAGAAAGGCCACCAACCTACAATGAAAAAAAGACAGCCTTCATTAGAATCAAATCAACGCTGGCAATACAGAACAAACAATACGCCGGCCTTCAATGCAAAATTCATCAGCTGTTGAAATTCATTTGTATGTTGGCATTGAGAGGATTTACACTACCAGTGTAGACTCAAAGCTGGCAGCTTAAGCATGAAAGCATCAAGCGATTTGCTATCGAAAATTTTTGTCAAACATTGTACGCCGGCTATTCATGAACTAACGCCACCGGCTTTACCTATACACAGAAGCGAAAACTTAAGCATTGTCATCAATGCTACCTGCTTTGACAAGCAAAGTTCACTGATGTTCGATTTCTAAAACATACGCTAGCTGCTGGAGAAGAAATACCGTCGACTTTGAGTCGGCATAGCCCATGCAAAGTAGCGAAATCCTTAAGGTCGCCTTAAATTTGCTTTAATGCTGCTAGTGTTTTTTATTCAAATTCCTATGCCGATAAGATAGGCCGGTGGCGTACGTTGGAAAACTACCAGCCTAAGTCCTGTCTCTTGATTTTCCTTCAATTTGCTTATAAATTGCCTGCTCGTCCATTTTGTATGAGAATCCCCATTCTATCAGATCTGATATTAGTAGAAAAAAGAGTAGAAAACTCCTAAAAACTCTAGAGAGAGGTCTAATGAATATGAGTGGTTAAAACCATTTTCTAGCCAAAGGATTATTACAGGTTTCGATTCTTCAAGAATTGTGAGACCTAACTGATGTGTCTTGTTCTAATCTTTATATTTGATATTTATATATCTTCTAATTGTTCTTTTATTTTTTTTGTTATTTTTCTTGATGGATACAAATTAGAGTTCATTTGTTCAGTTAGCAAGGTAATATACTGTCAATTAGAATATTGAATCCATAATTGTTCAATTGTGCTAATCTGTGTGACACAATAACATGATTGATTATAAGATAGATAATTGATTTGTGTTATGAGGATATATAATCTAGTCTAAATATACCATCTTATGATTTGTTGGCCTGAATTAGTAGTCTCTCTTTTTATTCGTGCTATTGATAAATTCATATTGAAGGGCATAATTGCAATATAATGTAGTTTAAGAGGATATTTTTGTTCTTGAACAGATTAATTTGAACACGAGGAAGTCATACGCAAGGAATTAGGTGAAGGCGGTCCAGGCCGGCATTAAAGCCGCTAGCCTTGAATAAAGGCCACCATCGTTGATTCGAAAGCCAACGGCCTTCCTTGTAATTTTACTTGTTTCGACAAAAGCCGCCCCAAAGCTACCAGCCTATCTTTTGCATGAGAATTTCCTAAATTCCAAATCAGTTCTAAGTTTCCTTCAAGTCTATAAATAAGAGCCTTAGTCTATGGAAACCCTAAGTGCTCTCAAAAACCAAAACTAGGTAATTCTCTAACCCATCTCTTTTCGCTTTAGTAGTCTTTAGTGGCAAATTCTAAGTTTATGAGATCTTTTGAAGAAAATCAAAATGGTTTGTGGGGTTATTGATTGAAGAGAAGAGTGGATCTAAAGTTGTGGTTGCACATCCAGGAAAAGGTAAGGATTTTATTAGATTTGTGGTTTATAAGATCTATAGATTATAAGATTGTAATCATAGTTTATTAATTGCATGCAGATAATTTGTGGAACTAGGGTTCTTATTTCCAATTTGAGATCTACAAACTCTAGGTATGTAAGAATCCATCTAATTTTGTTGTTTTAAGGAATCTTATTTTTTTTTTTCAAGTTGTTAATTTAAGATTTATATGTATGTTGAAGGAATTGTGGAGATAAATAGGGGTTGTTGGAAGAGCTAAGATTGAAGTTTCATTGAATTGTGAACAAAGGAAAAAAGGTATGATAATTTTTATTATAGATTTATGATTAGGGTTATAGATCTTTGTGTAAGATTATGGAAATTAGGGTAAGGGTTTGATTATGTGGATACAACGAGTTTGATTTAAGGCATGTTGTTGATAAGGAATATTCATGAGATTAGGGTTTCTTTTCCTTAAGAAGATTTGTTGGTGGATTTGAGTTGGAAGTAATACTAGGTACGACCTCACCTTGTTTATAGTTTGTGATTGCAGGTTTATAATTGCATAAATTGACCTAATTCTATCAGGCCTTTTAATTTGATTTACTGCTTGTGCTTAACTGCGATTAGTAAAGACCACGCAGGAGTGTGATACTAACATTGGCAACCTGATGATCCTTTTCTTTCGGAGTCATGAGTTACTTTCGGGCTTAAGATTATAGATCTATAGTCCTAAACTGTGTTGTTGTTGTAGGCTTAAGAAAAGATAATAAATTATCTTTGTTGCATTAACATTTAAGTTGTATATGATATTGTGTTGTCTGATCATGTGCATGTGGATTCTATTTGGCATACTGGGCGTTTTTTCGCTCAATCTTTATTTTTCTCATAGTTACAGGTGAAGATTCTATTATTATGATATGACGGGATACGATGTATTCGTGGATTATGTGGAAAGCGATGGTGGATTTGACCCTTCTACCAACAATTGACATTAGTATATTATGAATAGTAGATCAAGAAGAAAAACTTTATATTTTATTAGTTATCTTTGAGAATTTTATGATGTTTAAGAGATTCTTTTATTTCTTTAAGTTGACTTGTTTAGGTTATGATTTAGAAGAATTGATAACATTTTATTTTATGAGTATCCTTTATTTGTGAGATTATGGAGAAATTTGAGATATATATTTGATGATTAGAAATTATAGCCTTAACGTGTTAATCTTTGGTAGTGACACGTGGCGAGCTGATAACGCCTTAGGTTAAGGCGTTACAAATCAATTCTATAAACTGGACTGTGATAATATCTTTGGTTAGGAATACCTTGATATTGAATCAATCTTTGAATTTTGTTTACCTGCTTATGATAAAATTAGTTTTTTTTTTTCCAGAAATCACAAACCCTCCCTCCTTCCCCCTCCTTTCTTTTTTCTTCATCTAATCCTCTAATAAAAATAAGTTTTACCAATCCTAACAATACCTAGCAATAGGACTGACATATTGCTTCTTCCATGCCAGAAAGGAGGTAGTAAAAACTAACCACAAAATTTTAACGAGTTAATTTCACTCGCGGTATCTAAACTTTTTCGATTTTTGAAGAATTATATCTAAATAAAATTTCATTATAAAAAATATCTAAATTTTTTTAAAGTTTCACTCATAGTATCTATGGATTTTTCTGTCTAAGTGCTTATGTGGTATATTAAATTAATTAAAATATTACTTTTTTGTCTATGTTAGCATTTTTTTTTTTACATTTTTTCTTCTCTCTCCCCTCTTCTTCTTCTTCTTCTAAACCCTAATCCTAATAAAAAATATGGATAAATTACATGAACATCCTTTGAAAACTTTTAAAATGGCAAGAAACCCTACTTTTTGAAAAGTCAGCACTTACACCCCGAAAATGATTTTGGACCCACTTCTTTAATGAGTTGGTTATTATGTATATATATAAATAAAAAATAAATGTTATGTCTTTTTTGTCATCAATTAATGCTATGTCATATATTTATATTAATTTAAACAAATATGTAAAACATAATTTCGAAAAATGATTTATGTCAATTCAAATGACAACAACAGCAGCGGCAGCGGCTGCGACGGCAACATTCTATGTTATGTGTACAATAAAATAAAAAAATTACATGTCACATTTTAATATTGCTATGGCAATATATAATAAAAAAATAGCATAACCAAATATGCATAACACTAAAAAAATTAACTTAATATTATTTAGCCGAAATACAAAACAAGGTGAATATTTTGAATCAACAAACATATTCAACACAAGTAGAGATACCAAAGCAAGAAAAGCAGATAATAGACCATGAGCAAGTGAATGACTAAATAAGAATTTAAAAAGGTTAGCGGAGTTTTGACTAGTTAGATAATCCCATGGTTCAGTCCAACATGCATCACAAAGCCACCATAGGATAATACAATAACAAATATAAAGTTCAGCGCAATTTGTTTCCTTACCTTTCAACTTGTTTTAAATGCATCCTTAAAAAAAAAATGGTGAGGGTGGAATGCTCGTAGGACAGAAAAAAAACGATGCTAAAAGTAAAACCTTAGTTAAGGGGAAAAGCTTAATATGGTGAAGCTAAGAGGCACATAGAAAACATAATGTTTTATGATCCCTTCTTTCAATAGTAATATGAACTCAGAATTATGCATACAACTTTTATTGGAGGTGGTTTTCCTACTATTATTGAAAGTGTCATATTGTTAGCTACATAAATTGGAGAATTAATTGCTTAGCTATATGATAGTTATGGACAATTGAGTTGGGAATATTGTTGTTTACTCCAAAGGTTTGGATGCATAAATTTTTATCACCATCATCATCATCATTTGAATAAACATAAATCATTTGCGAAAATCTCTTTTAGAGGTTTAAGTGTTGACATTTAAAAAAGTAGAAGGTCCGTGTAATTTCAAAAGTTTTTAGGGGATGTCCATGTAATTTATCCAAAATATATATATGAAAAATTTACCAGCTAGACCACTGAACCTTTGCATCTAGGATGAGATTATTGATCTTTCCCCTCTTTCGTACTCTCTCTAATCTCCCACCTATGGCATCCCACTCTTTCTTTTTTCTCTCTCTAATCAAACACAACCTTGCCCTTATTTGCAAACACAACAAAATATTAGCAAGACTAAGACAAATTATAATAGTAAAAGAATAAAACAAAAATAAATAGTAGAAAAAATGAACATGTTTTGGCTAATGTGATTCAGCATTAGCCAAATGGGTCAAGTGAATTTACAGTTTGAGCAGGAGAACAAGAATTAGATTGGGGTCAGTTATGAGTAAGGACTTGGGTCATATGGTCTCTCCTTCTCTCTCTAGTCAGTTTAGTTGGTATTCCATAGCAATTTTGGGTTTTCGGAGTGGTGGCTTCATTTGTGTTTAGAGACGGAGTGTATATGGGTTTGTTACATGCTGGAGGTGGTGTAATGTTATGGATTTGTGTTCAAGGGTGTGGTCGTAGTGGTTGCTACGGTTCAGTATGGTGTAATTAGTAGGATTTTAGCGTGAAATGGTCAGCAATAGTGTTTAGGTTAGCATCATGGTGGTTCGACTTGGTGGCAAACGATAGCAAAGGCTCGGTTCATGGGTTGAATTTGGTTATCAATCAATGTAAGTGCTAGTTTTGGGAGTAGTTGGGGTTTGGAAGTATCAGTAGTGGTGGATTGTGAATTGATTGGTTTGGCTAAGAGGTTATGGTAATGATGGTTGTTGATGTTTGTGTAGTTGTTGTGGTAAAAGAGATAATGAGTGGTTTCTAGTGCCTGAGAGCAAGAGAGAGGGTATGGTCACTTATTTTTATCTGAGTTTAGATTAAAGAGAGAGAGAGAGTAATCGAGATTGAAACAAAGAAGAAGGAGAAGTCTGAGAGAGGAAGAAGAAGAAACAACAGCTTGCAAGAGAGAGAGAGAGTAAAATAATAATAAATTAAAATAGACAACGTGAATGGAAAAAAACAATATATTAATCGAGATCCGCTTGCCATGTTAGCCCTCAGATGGAAAAATGGGCGGATTCCATCCATAGGTACTATAAGTGAAACTTTTAAAAAGTTTAGGTATTTTCTTGTAATAAAATTTTGTTTAGGTATAATTCTGTAAAAATAGAAAATGTTCAGATACTGTAAATGAAATTAACCCAAGTTTAATTGGATATGAAATTAACTACTTCAAAGTTTGGAGACCAAAATGAATTCTTGTGCAAAGTAAAAATATCAAATTTGATATTTTCCCAAATATAGTTTACTTTAGAATACTAATCTGTCTTCCTTCCACCCCTAAATAGATCATGTTGATGGATAGATTTAGATTTAAGGCTCTTCAAGTTCAACCCAACTTGATCAAAGTATGAGAATGACCAAGTAAATTATTAGCTGAAATCTAAATTAGATTCGGTCTATAGTGATAAGACCAATTAAACTAATGCAATTACCATCTAGCTCGACATATGGTCATTGAACTAGTGAGATCAATGTGTTCTTTTATGAGAAAATGGATTGTACAATAACATATTTGATTGGAATAAGTTACATTTAATTAGTAAAACAAATATGTAGTGTGATAAGTTATTTTTACATAGTGGTTTTGATCATGTCGACCTATGGAACGATTTGTTTTATTTTTTGCAGGATCTTTTTTATATGTCTAGACCATTCGGAAAGAATTTAAACTACTTAGAGGGCGTTTTGAAGAATTTAGTCTAAGTAATCCAAACTACTTGACTAAGAATATAGACAACTTGGAAAGGGCATGCTTATTTGAGTCATGGAATGTAAAAAAATATCCCTATAGTATGGACTCTTTGACAAAGAGTCCATACTAGTTGAGCATAGAATGGTGGACAAGTGTGCAAGGCTCCAAGAAGTTCAGACTACTTCATAAAGAGTCTAGACCACTTAAAGAACAAGATAAAGAGAGTCCAAAAAGTCTGAGCCAATTGCAAAAGAGTTTGAGCTGGTTTTTTTTTTTTTTTTCAACTAGCCGTTGGATCATTTAATATTTGACCATTTTTTTAATATTTATGATGGAAATGGATAAGAGTTTTTTAGGGCTTATATGTACAAGTGTTTGGGTAGTTAGAGAGTGATAATTGAGCTTATATATTGCATACTAATCCTTGTATAAACTCTCTCAATGCTTCAATTGTGATTTATGTTATTTTATAAGTGAGAGAAAAATGTAATGCTATATGTTCTTCTATTTGCTATATGTTGTAGAGTACTACACTAATTTTGTTGAGTAATTATTAGTGGAATCTTGAGTAATACCTAGGGTACTGAAGAGCTTGTTGTAAAGGTACAATTCAAGTGTGTTGTTATGTTTGTGTATGCATATGCAAGGTGTTGTAGCTCCTCTTAGAGCATTGTTTGATCGTGTTAATAAAGTGTGTGAAGTGTTCCATTGAGAGAGAACTATGTATGTCATAGAGATTAGGAGGCAATTTAAACTCCATATTAAATTGTAGTAAGATCGTTTCCAACCCTTCTCCTTTATTTATTACACTTTATTGTCATTATTGTTTATATGTAAATTGCCTTAATTAGGCATTAAATTTGAAAAAAATTAAAATTAGGTATAATCCTCAATTCCTTAGGTGTTATATAGGTTCAACAATGGTTGCTTGGCTAGATATCCGTGATCTTGACAACTACCTAACACCCCCTATTAACTTCACAAACATTCAACCACTCATAATGACCGTCAATCGTCAATTCTCCTATAAATATCATCTCGTAATCTTTCATGGGAAAACTAGTGATATTCAATTAAAACTCTATAATATTACTTATTTATTATCTCTTTATTTTATTAACTTGACCGTTGGAGTTACTATATTAAGCAACTCCCCATTACCCACTGATCCAATATCGTTTTTCTTTTTTTCTTTTTTTGTGAATTTGGATTGGATCCTGTAGTTCTAGATTTCATACGCGACTATGTGTCGTGGATATCTTTCTTTTAATGTATATTCTCTTCCAATTTGTGCTATAAAGAGCGGATCAACCCTTAAAAAGGAAACGATGGAAAGAGAGTCCATCGTCTTGTCATTGGTGAAGATTTTTAACTGAAAGAATAATTTATTTTTGGTGGTCAAAATTACATATTGAATTTTATATGGAATGGGAATTTCGATTTGGGCCTCAATTCTTGACCGATCGAGAAAATATATTATTATGCCATTATTGAAGATATTCACCAATGAACAGAGAACTCTTAAGTCTAAAAGAAGAACATTTTTTAAATTTGTATATTTTAACCAGCCTAAAAGAGCAACATTAATTACTTGTTGGGGCTTTTGTCACAACTTCTATTTATTTGAGGTTCAAACAAGCTCTTCAATGCGAAAGATATACAGGTACATTCAAAGTTATCAATCTGCTTATCTCTCTTCTAGAACTTACCAATTATTGCATTCTTATAATTTAGGAATCAAGTGGAGAAAATTCATCAGCTTGTAATTTTGATTGTGGAATTTGGATATGCTCTTAATGTTGGATTATAATTCAATAAATTGCTGAATGAAATTTTGCATAGCAATCTAATTATATAAATAATAATTCGTGTATGGTGTATGGTGAATAACAAAGTGTTCAACCTTTATAAACAATTACAAGCATTACAACCTTAATAATAACAACATGTTGTGAATCGATCAATGATATACAAATATTAGTAATATTTTCTTTTTGCATAAAATATTAGTAATATTTACAGATGTAACATTTTTTTATAAAATATAAATGAATCTTTTCTCAATAAACCAACATATTAATAGAATGAAAAATTCTATGGTCTCGTCATTAATTTTGACTGGATCAGTCCCATCTCCATCTAATGGCCTACATCATACCTAGCCATAATCAGGGGCGGACACAGGAACGTATGATTGAGGGGCCAGACCTTAACTATGTTAATCTTAAAATTATTTATTTATATTCACTCATTATTACAATTATATTGCATTTTATATATTTATGAGAATTTCATAATGATTTCACTGATCTTTTTTAAAAAACATCGTAAAAAAATCATTCAAACAATAATTTAAATAAATATAAAATATATCTAGATATAATATCTATTCAATAATTCGTGTTAATTTCTTAACATTGCATGTAGAAAAAAATAAATTAATAAATTAAATTATAAATTTAATTTGCAATATGATTGCTTTTAGCATAAATGGATCATAAAAAAAATGTAGATAGGATAGCTTTTCATTAATTCATATACATTTTAATAAAATTAATTGAAGGAAAAAAGTTACTAAATCAAATTATATAATTACTATGTAATAAGATTCAATTTTAATGTAGATAATAATAATTATTATTTTATTATAAAAGAATTTAATGTTATTACTTATTATGAAAAAAAAGTTAGTGTAACAGAGAGAGAGAGAGAAAGTACCTAGTGTAATAAATGCATTTTGAAAAAGTTAAAAGAAAAGTACATCAATGGGATTTGAACCCATGAACTCTTGGATGTAAAAGAATATGCTTAACCACTACACTACACTTAGTTTTATGTCATTATTATCTCTTTATAATATATGTAACATATAATTTTTTTTAAAATACATTTAAAAATTATATTTTCTCAAGTCTAGGGGGCCAGAGCCCCTATTGGCCCCTCCTAGGTCCGCTTATGACTATGATTGATTCACTAAAATAGTTAATATTCCATTTACTATATTTATTTTAATGCTTAGATTGATGATAATGGGATTGTAGAAGCGCCCTAATAGTGCTTATTCTTCGTTCACTAGCATATATGGCTCCTTAGTACCAATGAATCATTTTTAGCTTTATATATGAGGGGAAAAAATTATGGATAAGGAAGTCTATAAAGAAAAATTGGATAAAGATAGGCCAAGTGCCTCTACTTTCAATTTTTGATAATTTAATATCTCATCATTAGATTTTAGCAAATCAACCCGTACTTCTGAAGTATGTGTAGTTCAGTGTCTCTATTAAATAATATTTGACAAATATTCATTTTGATGATAGGATAATGGTAAGCACTTGGCCAAAGAATCTACAATCTAAACATACTATGCTAAACTACCAAAAAATTGTCTAAAATTAAAAGTATAGGCACTTAGTCGGTTATTATACTGTCATAAAATGAACGTCTCCCAAATATTATTTAACAGAAATATTGAGTCATACATACTTTAAAAGTATGAATACTAATTTATCAAAATCTAAGATTAACTATAAATAAATAAAAATTAAAAGTACAAATACTTATTGTATAATTATCTCCAAAGACTTGTTTCTAGATTCCCCAAAATCACTAAATGGTCATTAAGGAGTTATAAATGATTGTTTTAAAAAGCCACATTTGATAAAACAAGTAACAACTCCAGGAGACCATTGACAAATATGTACCAACATCATCACTACTACTTGGTAATGCCCTTTAAAAAGAAAGTACACTTTTAGACCATCAAGGGCCCATCGAGTTACTTACTTTTTTTGTCCGGTTTTACTTCCATTGATTCGTGATATCATTCTTTTGCTTTTCCTCCAACTTAAAGTACTAAATTATCTTGGAATTTATATTTTGACGCGTTCGGGGAAAGATAAGCTAGAAGTCCTTTATGTTTGTACCAACGTCCAATCAAAACCTAAATCTTCTATATTTTGATTGAGATTTTTTATTTTTTTCTTTTTTTTTTCCCCAAATCTATCAAGTTCATGCTAATAAGTAATTTATGCTATAAATGAAATATTTAGGGTGTTTATATTTATATTATTACATAAACTATGAAACTTCTACGGTTCATGAATAGACTATCTAGTAAATCATCTTACCATTAAATATATATAATAATTAATATATTAAGTATTTTAATAATATAATAAGAATTTGTGCCTAACGAGACCAATTATATTAAAAATATGAATCATAAAATTTTCTTATAAAGTATATCCTATTAATGATAATTTTGTAGATTTGTAACTTCATAGACATAATACTTCTATATTCAAGTGGTAATATGAAATAAGCATGGGAACCTAAATAATTCATTTAAATTATAACCAGTTTATTTAAATTTTAATATAAAAATAACAACATGGAGTATTTTATTGAAGTTTCACGTAGAAATTAAGCTACTAGCTGTATCCTACTACTCCCATGCAGACCTATGAGATTGTCTACGTGTTAGGTAACCTGCTAAATTAGACATTGTCTCCTTGATTGATTGACTTTCTTTCTCTATATAAACCCAAGATTTTATGCAGCTTTCGGTGCAACCTAAACCTTAAACACTTTGATTACTCGGAGCATAAAACATCTAGTACTGTACTTTTGCAAAATGGCGGCTTGTTCCTCACGTTCCTTAGTCTTGTTGACTTTGTCTTGCCTTGTGCTCTTAATGATTGGGAGCTCAAATGCTCAACTTTCCACAAATTTTTACTGTAAGTCGTGTCCAAAGCTCTTTGAGACCGTGAAGTCGACAGTTCGCGCAGCTATCGCTAAGGAAACGAGGATGGGTGCTTCTCTCCTCCGCTTACATTTCCATGATTGTTTTGTCAATGTAAGGATTGTTCTCTCTCTCTCTCTCTCTCTCTCTCTATTTATTGACATTTAGCAATACCATATTAAAACTAAAAAGCATCGTTTATGACCTATATATATGTATAACATAAAATCAATTTTCTAATTTCTATGATACAACATTGCCATTTAAAACTATATTATCTATTATTTGCTCATAATTTCTAGAAAACAAGAAATGATTCATGGTACTGAAAAATATGTAAATAGATCATTGATTTGTAAATACAATAAAATTTTAACATATGATAATATAAATTGGTAATTTTTTTATAATTATCTATAATCTCACTAATATACATCTAGATATCACTAGTATTAGCTCGCTACTTATTCAAATAAGTGATATATTAGTGCCAATAAATCTTTTTTCCTAAGAAACACGTCCAAAAATAGTAAATACCATACCCTTGTTAGGAATTAGTATATCTACTTCTACATGAACAACACCTTGATTTCTATCAATTCCCTTCCAATATATTTATGTCTCAATCTTTTTATACTGTCAAATAATTCTTGGCAGGGTTGTGATGGATCATTCTCCTAGACGACACATCTAGCTTTACTGGAGAGAAGAATGCAGCTGCGAATCGGAACTCCGCAAGAGGGTTCGATGTGGTGGACGAAATTAAATCCGCCGTGGAGAAGGTTTGCCCCGGCGTCGTATCATGTGCTGATATATTAGCCATCACCGCTAGAGACTCTGTTGTCATTGTAAGAAATTTTTGAAACATATAATTATGTTTAAGCCACATTTTAATTACTACATATCAAAGCATAGTCTTATATGTGTGTGTGGATATTTTTTTATGATGCCACAGCTTGGAGGACCAAGCTGGGACGTGAAATTAGGAAGGAGAGATGCAAGAACAGCAAGCCAAAGAGCAGCTAACAATAGCATTCCTGCTCCAACTTTTAACCTTAACAGGCTCATCTCCTCTTTCTCAAATCTGGGGCTTTCGGCTTCAGATTTGGTGGCTTTATCAGGTATACATACGTTTTATTATCACCCAAATTCCTATCGAGCCAGTGTAAATGAATTGAGATGAAATAATGATGTAGGATTAAGTTTGGACTTTGAAGTATAGGCTAGGTCTCAAAATTTTAAAGCTCAAGTTTGAAGTTGTAATTCGAACTGGCTTTTGAATTTTGAATATCAGCTTGTCAAAATTTAAAACTTAGACTCAATTTGAGTTTCAATGAGTTAAAGAATTTCATAATTAAGCTTAACGTGATGTGTTACTAAACAAGTTGGAGTTTGACAAAATTAAACTTATTTTGTTTAAAATATAATTTTTTTTCTTACCAAGATAAGTCGGATGTTTAAACTTGATGGAAACTTTATCTATATAATAAGATTGACCAAACCCGATTATACTTGTGAGTTAAATAAATAAATTATTCAAGTTACTCAATTTTCTAATTAAGCACGATTCTTAAATTTGAGTATGATGATTGAGCTAAGATCGAGTATGGCTAGTGTGATAAAATTAAGGAAAAAGGGGCAAAAAAAAATTGTTTAACATCAAATGAGCACGCTGAATAATATTGGAGCTTGCTAGAGCTTGCTAGTACGAAACATCACTTGCCAAGTTTCTTATGGTTTTTACTTTTTAAATTATGTTAAAATTAAAATCAACAATTTTTCTCAGCGACTCCAAAGTAGGAGATGGTACTTAATCTGATGTTTGACTTTAAATAAACGACTACTATATATATTATATATATATATATATACAAGTCACAAAATTCTATTCAAAATTAGACGTACATATCATTATCAAATATAATAGTCCAGATCACGGAAGCCATATTTTCAAAGATTTATGACTATGTCAAAAAAATAAAATAAAATAAAATAATCCCGACAACATACACTTAAAATAGACAAGAAATGTTTAGTTGACATGCTTCATTTAGTTCGAAGATGGTTAGGTAATGATATTAGTATGACAATGTTTTTACGATTCGGTTGTAATTGAGATTTTTCAAATAAAAAATTTCATACTCGCTGCGATGAGATATTTAATGGAACTCAATAATTGATTTCTATTAAAAAAAAAACAAGTAAAGGAAAACTTATATATATATATATGTATATATTTGTTTGAAAATTCATTCGAACTTTTTTTATTATCTATTTTTTGTTAGTATCTACGATTGCAAATGAGTCGAGCTATTCAAGTCCAGCTCGCTTTATGCTCAGTTCGGCTCTAGCTCAACTAGTAAACGAATTGGATTCGAGTCTAAAGTAAAACTCGTTTATCTAAATAAGCACAGCTGATTTTCATCTATGATTGTATCTATATTTGTATATGATTTACATCTGTATTTAATTTGTATCTAAACTATATTTACTTTGTGTGATATGTATATAAATAATTGAGTCTTCATCTTTACCGCATCTATTTTCTAATAAATATCTGGCATCAAATAGACATCAACAGATAAGAAACCAACAAATAAAAAATCCGTCTCAAGTTATTCAGATACCATCTTGGCTTATATCTAAATCAAATTATATTAATAAAGTACTTTGTATTTCTATTATGCATCAAATAATTCCTCCTTAATGTATTTCATGATTTATAATTATATCATGGAGAATTTATTTGATACGACCGACACAAATATATAACAGATTTAGAGGATTAGGACATCGAATATGATTGAATTTTGGTGTAAACATTATTTCTATGGACTTATCAAATAGGATACTTCATTCCATGCGCACTTACACAATCAGAATTCAATAGGTTCCCATACAATAGGACAAGCAAGGTGCACAAGCTTCCGGGCACGCATCTATAACGAGTCCAACCTAGACAGCTCCTTCGCCGTGACACGGCGGGGCAACTGCCCCCGAGCCAGCGGCAACGGTGACAACAACATCGCCCCACTAGACGTCCAAAGCCCCACTGGCTTTGATAACAATTACTACAAGAACCTCCTGAATAAAAGAGGTCTCCTCCACTCTGATCAGCAACTTTTCAATGGCGGTTCCACTGACTCACTTGTCCGAAAATACAGCAACAGCTATGGCACATTTAGCAAAGATTTCGCAGCAGCCATGATCAAGATGGGAGATATTAAGCCACTCACAGGAAAGAAGGGGGAGATTAGGAAGAATTGTAGGAGGGTCAATTGATTCAGAAATTGTGTTGTTCTCGTTGAGGCAAAGATATAACGAATAAGTGTACTCGACTCGTTTTTTTCCTTTTTCTTTTTTCCTTTTCCCGGAAGGTGGATTCTATTTGTGTTTTGATATTTGAAAATTCTGTTTTAATAATGTTTTTGTTTCAACATACCATGAAATAAAAGTATAATTCTAAAGATTTACACGTACACAAGTTATGCATGAACGTCGAAAATGCGATTTTAAGAAAAATATAACTACCTATCCCCGTGTAGCCCACCAATATTATTTTTGTCCCTTTGATTTTCTATAAATCAAGGTTGTTAAGTTTTCAAGGTAGTATGTGAAATTCTCTTTTTTGTTTTTTAGGAGAAAAGTTGATAAGATCTTATCAGAAGATTGTGAAATTAAAGTTATTAAACCACTAAATTTAGATCTTAAAAGTACCCGAGTATAAATTTTTCAATTGTTCCGACAAAATCAACCATTTTAATATAGTCCATGAATCTGGGGTTTCTTGGATCACCAAATAAAACTCCCATTTTCCGAATGAGGACAGTTGAGACTTGAGAGGGTGCCATCGGATATGAATATAGAGCAAAACATGGTTTTATGGATCCTTAAAAAACATGGGTATGGATTTATACATATTCTATCAAAATTTGCTGGCAGCAATAAGCTGCGGATCTTGTATTTTGGGCTTTGGGATCACCATATAAAATAGCTATTTTTCAAATGAGAAACTAATGTGGGGACAAGAGATGCGATCAATCTAGGTCCCTATTTAAAGCCTTCTTAACATTATAAGATCCATGGACCTAGGTTTGGATGATGGGCTTTACTTGGACCAACTCCTTTCAATTTTTTAAAGCCTTAGCCCATTTTTTAAAAGAAGATCATTTCTCGTTTAATTATCAAGATTATACGAAACTCAAATGGATTCAAAATTACTTATTTTTTGCACATGAGAACTTGGTCCAATAATCTCCGTTCCATATCTACAAATCCAACTGTCTCTAAGATATCCCTAATTGGATCCTGTGACTTCGGTCATGTCACTAACCTAAAAAATCCAATTTACATCATTGTATTCCACTAAAAATCCAGTCACCAAAGTATCCTGTTATAATAACCAATTACAACTATTTCAAGCTTAATTAGCTTGCTGCTAAAAAACGTTTGCCCTTCTTCTTACGTTTGTTCGTTAATGAATAAAACCACATGAAATCGTGGGGAGCAAGACGACAGGATGGAACTCTAGAGACAGTAATCGTCACATCAACAACATTTCACCAATGGCCTATAGAAAACGGAATTCCAACCTTGGGATGAACTATGACGTTGCAATAAGTCTGATTTCTACCAGCAAAGGGAGGCTGCGAGTAGTAAATTTGATTTTAGATTTTTAGCTAGAAAAATAATAAAATGAAGTCAATAGATTTTTTTATAGAAAATAATTCAATTGGTAAGATTAAACTTGTCTATGGATAAATATAGATCAAGGCCATCTAAAGCCTGGTTCAACCTAATTAAAGTTGGGGACAACAAATAGCAATACAACCACCCCACAACCTCTTATATCTTGTTCAATTAGCTATACAAAACTGATTGACTTGTCCTCTTAACAATTAATTGCTACTCAAACTACCTTTACTCCCATCCCGAAAACCACTCCCCACATTCTTAGAAGTGGGGTAGGGTCTTCTCACATTAGGCAGATACCTTTACATTTTGTCATTATTCCCATGAACCAGTATTCGTCAATTGTCAAATGGTATAAATATATCCTAAACATCCTTCATGGATAGGCAAGTAATATTTAGAAAAAATTTTGTCATTTTATTTACTCACAATCCTTATTAATGTTCTCACTTTACTATTAGAATGGTTGCATCAAACAACCCCCAATGCCCACTTCGTCATTTTGTTTGGTAGAGGCACAATTAGAGCTAGGAGTTATGACTCGCAGGACGGTCCATTTACCGCTTATAAAAGCAGATCGCAGTCAATTTTTTAGCCCATTTAATATGCAAGAAATTGGCCCAACCTGTTTAACCCTGAGCTAAGTGGGCTATAGCCCATGATGGGGTCGGGTATGCCCGAGGGCCAAGAGTTAAAAAAAAAAAGGAGAAAAAGTATAAGAACAAGAATAATATAATAACATATTAATGATTATTTATGATATATAATGGAAGAAAATATATTGATACATTCATACGAGTATAACATTTTTTTAACTATATATTATTGATTTAAACGTAATATGATATCTAATAAATCATTTAAAAAACTTGTTTATATATAAGTAATCAAAATAATAACAAATTTAATGTTTAATATATATATATATATATATAACCTAATATATATAAAATATTCTAATTTTTTATATTATCTACATAAAAGAAAAAAATAAAACTTTCATTTGGCCCGGGGCTGGCCCATTTGACCTGTGGACTAGGCCCTGAGCTTAGAAATTTTAATCCGTTTAAAAGCAGATCCAAATGATCTGGTTGGATCCTATCCGCCAAGCCTATCTACCCACCACAGGCACAATGAATTAGAGACTAAATTAAAGGCAGCCTATCCGCATACTGAAGCACGGACAAAGCCTAAGAAGTATGTGAAGTTTTTTATGGAAAGGAGCAATACATTGATGAATTATTGATATTCAACTGATAAAGAAGTCCAATATAACCCCCAAATAAAAGAAGACGAATATTACCAACATATGTCTTAACTATCATAGTGAACTCAGATTTTCATAAATAAAATTACTATTAGGGGCAAATCATAATTTAATTCCCACAGGATATAAGCCCACTGACATGTGGAAAGCTCCCACTGAAACATTTATGAAAATTTAAATCCATCAAGAGTTAATAGATTCAGAATCGTTTCAAGATGAATTGTTATTTGACGAATTCCAATATTAAAATCAACTGCAATCTTGTCGTCTATAGGTTTCGTTTTAAAATATCAATGGGATATAATTGAGCATTTCATGAAATATTTTTTTAATTGTTATTGGCATCTTAAATATATCAAAGATTTGAAGTTGTCAATTTAGATAATAATAATGTCAGGGGTCAACAGCCGGTAATGTTTGTTATTTAATTTATCCTATCGCTTTGAGTACTATATTATTTATTTGGGCAGAAGAAGAAGCTATTGTTCATACAGACATCATTCTTCATAAAATAATTAATTAACTAAAGTCTGAATAAACTTTGAATATGATAGATTCCCTTGGCGCTACAAGTGACGTGCCTTATTTATTCATTTTTCTGTTTAATACATCTTAGAAATTATTGATTGAACTTATTATTCAGTTTACTTTTAAATACGTTGTGATCTCTTGTAATTCTTAAAAAATATATAATGCATATCTCTATATAGTTTTAAAATCATATACATTTATTTCAAAAAATAATAAGCAAAGTCTAATGATTAAGGGATTGACAAGAAATTGTTTCTTTATTGTAAAGACTTTGACATTTCGAGAGCAGGGCAGGTCAGGCACATGCATAATGACCAATATGTGCACATATATACACTTATTTCATATGGATTTGAAGTTGATGTATGATGATTGTAACTTAAAATGGGTTCGTGGACATATGTAAGATGATTGTATGGCCTTTAGCATTTAAATTTTAAAAGATTATTCCATTGATTCTAAATTTTAAAATTATTAATTTCGATATTCAATTAAATTCTTTGAGATCAGTAGTAATTTTTTTTTTTGGTTAAACTCCATTTTAATCTATTCGCTCAGTTAGACTTTTATTTAATCATGTGCCCAAAAAGCCAAAATGATCATTGTAATGTAGATTTTCTATTTAAGATACATGTAAATAGCTAAAATGGCATCTCACACAATAAAGTAAATATAAGTGACGATACATAATTATAAAAAACTAATATATCCAAGGTGGAATATTTTCATTTAAATAACAGCTCGAAACATGCCATTGTCCATAATTGTTCAAAAAAATAATCAAACAAACAAATCTATACAAAGTTAACATGGCTAGTATAAATGGCTTTGAAAAGTCTAACTAGATATGAAAATTAATAATCTTAAAATACACGTAGTTAATTGAATAATTAACGAAAAGTTCAGGTATCAAATGTCACATCACTATTATGCATAATTATTATTGTGAAGCGCCTCTATTTTGACTAGTTTCTCCAAAAGGTAAAGGGAAAAAAATGGTAAAAGACAAGGAAAAATATGTAAAGCTTTATTATTCCCCAAGATTGGCTATAGGTCACTTTTACACAACTTAGGTGGAAGACAAAGAATGCCTCTTCTCAATAGGTTATTTTTGGCAAATATATAAAATTAAGGAAGATTTATCTATCAAATAAGCTACATATATTATAATAAACTTGAAATTTGAAAAAAAAATATTTTACAAGTTCAATGAGGTATCCCATAACCTATGAGTTTTACAGGGTATAAAGTGGGTATAAAATATTATAGGTAGGCTACAAGTACAAAACCCTATATCCTATACCTTCTAAGGTAAGACATGGATAAGAGTTCATACCATACTGATTTTGAACCCGTTCACCCCTAATTGTATTCGAGACTTAATTGATGTATGCACAAAACAAAAACAAATAGGATTTAATATTCTCATACACACTCAATGAATCTTTTCTCAAGCATCAACTCTGATAAATAGTGTGGCACTGGAGACAAGTTATGCTACTTTAGTGATAGCATCATTAACATCATGCTCCATCTTTAAAGTCTATCAAAACCATGCAAGGCCATATAAGTGTCATACTTAACTTAACTAGAACTATGCATGCAGGTTGGGTTAAAAATTTTAGCCCGTTTGATGTGCCGGCCAAAATTGCCCGCCCCGCATAACCCACAGGTTAAAGTAGACCAATCTACTGCGAGTCGAATTAGCCATAAACCCATACTCAAAAACTATAAAATGAAAAAAGAAATATATAAAAATCTTATAAAAAAAAGAAACCCTATTATTTTACCCTCTTTCTTTTCTCTTCACTTCTCTTTTCTATTATTTAGTTGTTGAATGTTGATTATGTAATTTTTATGAGTGTTATATTTCAAACTTTCAAACTTCTAACATTATGTTCATTATATATTTAGTCATTTTATCAATGCTTTCTCTTTTGCATCTATTAGTTAGAATAAATCATTTTATGTAAAGATAAAAATTTTCAAAATAGAAATCTACAATATTTTCATTTACGATTACCATATAGAATTAGTAATTTTCAAAATAGAAGTCTATAATTTTTTCATATCCGATTACCATATAGGATTAATATATTGGTAATTAGTGAGATAAAAAATATATATTCTACATTTAAATTATTAAAAATTTAAATTTGAATTTGAATTCTTATAATTTTTTTCAATAAAAAGAAAATATTAGTGAGTTTGTAGGCTAGCCCATTTAATCCACCATCCTATATGGGGTAGGTTAGGCTAAAAATTTTGGTATGCATAACCTACAGGCTGAAGTGGGGTGGGGCAAATTGGTCTCATAACCTGTTTTCATAACTCTAAACTTAACATCATGCTCCATCTTTGAAGTTTGTCGAAACCAGGCAAGGCTTAGGCAAGTGTCATACTTAACTTCTCTTTCAACAATGAGAAATTAGTCTCTTGCTCAGTTACCTCATGGGGTAGCACCATTGCTAAATTGTATGTAAATTACCAAAAGCATCTAGCAAACCTATTGGATTATTTTATATTCTCTTTGTACCTAAATTATTTCCTTTTATGTAAATTAATGATTTTCTTGATTATATATAATGTATATTGATGAGTAGATTAAGTGAGAGAGTTGAAAATTCTAGTAACTTGTTAAAATAATTGAGTGCTTTAAGATTGTGGGAGAATAATTGTACCTCGTTGTTACACTATAGTAGATTGCTTGAATATTTCTCGTTATTCTTGCCAATGTTCTGTTGGGATTTGTCACATTAACTTTTGTGACTTTTCTTTCTTGGTTAATGTTTTTTTATATCTTTTATAATTGTATGTTTAGTGATCCAAGACCAAAAAAAATCTAGATCCTATCCCAAATCTAGAACCTATCCCTTTCACTTGGTTAAGAGGCAGCATTGAGAGATGAGAGATTTTGAGAGTTAGTAACATATACACTAAAGAGATGATCATCTAATATGGTATTAGGAAGTTTGATAGTCATCTAAACTTCATATTGTGGCAACCTTGAATGTAAGGGGGCTAAGTATTGTCATGCTTAAGAAGGTTTCATACTAAGAGATGGAGTTAAAAATTGTTAGTCGATATAGCTTAATAAGAAGGATCTAATAATAGTTTGGCAAAATTTAACAATTAGCTCTTTTTTAGAGATACAGGTAGAGAAGTTAACTACAAAATTATTGAAAACATTAGAAAAATGGGTTGATTACACCATAATGTATCAACACTTAGGGGCAATTTCATTTGAAGTATCAATATTTTAAGTGGTCAAAAAGAGGAATTGGCGTTTTGTAAAATAAGTTAAGCAAGAAATCAATATTTCATAGAGTTCATTTAAGGTATCAACTTTCAAATAGTTTTTTTAATAATTTTCCTCAACAGTTCAAAATGAATATTTTATTTGACTCATTTTATGAAACACTAATATCTTAAATGAACTTATCTCAAAACATTGATATCTTCTATCATAATTTATCCATTAGAAAAATTGCAAATGACTAAGTCTATTGCAATGCAACTGGTAACAAAAATTATATTTGCATCGTATAAATGATGCTTCATTAGTAAGATAGTATATTTCAAATGTTGTGTTCACGACTAATAATTTAGAAAAAGAAAATAGATCTTAAGGTCAGATTTGAAGATTAAACAATAATTCTATGTGCTATTGATTGTCATTGTTCCACAAATTCAGGAGGCTATGATCTTCAAGATTTTAGTAGTAAGTGGCATCCCCTCTTAATTATGAGTAAGTAGAACCATTTTGTTTTGGCTTTTCTCTATATTCTTATTGAGTAATTCAAGAATCTACCTAATAATATAGTGAGTAAAGAAGAATTGAATTGCGAGTTCTAATTGCTATAGATCAATGGTCCGGTGTTAGTAACAACTATTAAGAGAGATGTAGAGGTCAAGGCATCATGTCTTATCACTACAAACAAAAAGGCCATGGGACGGTAAAGGGCATGAATGAAAGAACCAAGGCTAAGTGTAGACCGATAGAGGTAAAGTTGTTAATGATGTTATAATAACTAGGTTGGAGGATTTTTGAGTCGTTATTGGCATTCGATCATAAGAAAAAACCATGAATTTACCACTAAGCCTATACAAAGTGGTCTTGCACTAACTAGAAAAGGCTAGAGACTTAGGATTGCTAGGGTGGGGGAACATTGAATCAAGCTGAGACTACATAATGGGTAGATATGCACAATATTGTATGTAAGGTTTGTGTTAGAGATCTCCAATAATGCTTTATCTCTTAACCCAATGAATATACTAGTTCTTATGGTATGATAAGATTTGGTAACAACTAACAAGGAGATGTCATCTAGGTGGCATGTCCAGAAAATTGTTTATGCTACAAGAACCATTGATTACTAGCTAGAATTCTATTGATAATGTTGATCCTAAGGTGGAGGATACTAATGGTAATGATGTTATTTATCTATGGTTAGAGAATGTGTTGGTTGTGGGATAGTATAGCTTTGTTTTACTTCTCTCCAGTATCACACAAGGCTTATTAAAGTTCGGAAAAAGATGGAGCTTGAAGGGTCAAAAACGTACTCAACGACTTGAAGTGTGTTTGTTAATATTTATATACATATATATAGTATGTATATATAAGGGTGTAGCGAATTATAGATAGGTGTGATAGTGATTGTTAGGGCATAACAACAACTTGATTTTATATATATATAAGGGTGTAGCGAATTATAGATTGGTGTGATTGTTTGGTTATAACAACAACTTGATTTTGGTATAGCATTAAAAAGGCTTGCAAGTACATACAACACACCGAAAGCAGACTATCAGTAAGATTGGATCAATTGCATTACAATGCAAATTCTACACGAGTGCATGAGTAGGTGCACTAAGATGTGCAAATCCAAATCAACAAGGAGATTCGTTGAATTTATATCTTGAATTTACACCATCTTTTGGCCAATAAGAAAATTACATTATATTATGCTATGGACTACGGAGAAGCACTTAGGCAAGAAAGGGCAAAATGTCAAAATCAGACTTGCCATATCCTTACCCAGTTTTCTATTTTCTATTTTGTATTTTCTCTTTTTTTTTTTTTTTGGGCATATAAGTTATTACATATATATATATACACACACGCACACATATAAATGGGAAAGAAGAGAACACTAAGAACTTATCAAAGAAAGTGAGGGCTCTAAAATTGTTCATTGTACCGTTATTGTTACATTGTAATGGAATAAATCAATCTTACTGATAATTTTTTTTTTACCCCTACTTGGTTTTCATGTGTCTTTTCTTTCTATTTTTATTTGTTATCTCCCTTACAATTGCATGTTTTCCAACCTATAGCAAAAAAAAAAAAAGTAAAAAAAATAAAGATTATGTCCCAATAGATTTCACACATCGTACATTCATATATATATATATATATATATATATAGTACAAAACTATCTACTTTCTTTTGGTTTTTCAAATTTTCAACACTTTACTTTTCAATCACCCATATATTCACCCATTCTTAAGTAAATAATGATTATTTGCGCGCTCGAAAACTAAATGCACGTCTTACAATCAATGATCAAAGAAATTTTAGTAAACCAAGAAGGAAATTAATCGAGATATAATATATAGTGCAAGGGAAAAATAGGCAAAGGAGGTTGAGTGTATGTTGAAGAAGGGGAAAAAAAAAAAGAAATTGATATACAATAATTAGAGAAGAGCTGTTGTATCAAGACAAGGAAGGATGCCACCATTCTAAGCAACCACGACTGGAGACCAAATACTATCACATCTCCCTAGGGTTTCTAGAGATTTGGGTGATTGAGACCGAAACTTAGTAAAATATTCATCATATTCAGAGAAGCATATTAAATAAAGTACATAAAATTAGGATGTGGGAGATAGTGAATAAAATGCGGATCCTTTCTCCTTCCTTCCTTCCTTCCTTTCTTCCCATTCGGATCATTGATGTCCACACGCCAAGAAAACCTAACTATCACAACATAAATCTGTAGCTGGCTCTCTACCATTGACTATCCAACAATAATAGTACTAATATATAAAATTTTCGGCCATTGCTAACTAGATCTACGAGTTAATTTTACAAATACACGTATTGAATCTATCTCGGTAAAGACATTAACCTAATAATATAAGCAGTTCAGATATACAAGAATAGGAGAAGAAAAATCTTCTTTATATGCTAAATGAGTGTGGAACCATAGTTCCCCCACCCCCAAAAAAAAAATTTTTGAAGAAAAAAAAATGCATTTCTTATTTTCCTAATAAGACTATGTTTTTAGTCTACTTATCGTTTTCAATTCATTTTAACATTTTTTTTTTTTTTCAAAAAACTATTTGTCTAAAATAGTAAATAAAATAGATTTTTTTTTTATTCATAAACTGATCTAACAGATCAAATATAGATAATATACAGATGAAAATCAGATAATTCAAACAAACCCTAAATCTATTAAGATGGATACTATTTTAAAAATACTATATGAATAATATATAATATACAAGTACAGATATTTCATTTGAATGAATGTGCTAGAAGGTGTATGTGTGCAATTTGTACATTCCAAATCCATACATTGTCAATTTATAAACCTAACTCCAGAATCTAGTGTTTCATCACTTGAGTGAGATTAAATTCATATGTATCCATCACCGTCACTGTCAGGCCTACTGCTCATCAAGGGACTCTGATCCAGTAACTATGTCAAATGAAAATTAAAAATAGTCGCAATGTCTTTGAAAGATTCTTCAACCTTTTTTAGGTTGAAAGTTGGGAGTTAATAATACAAGGCTTTTAATGTATAGTCCAAAGATGATATAATATTTAGACTGAAAATTTAAGAGTCAACAGATGATGAATAGTGCATATTTCGATGCAGTATTGTAAATTAATTTAAGCCTATAGTTAAGTTAAATATTAAACTCATTGACGATAGCGATTTCAAAAAAAAATAATTTCTAGGTAATAATGAAAAGGAAATGGAATGCAACGAATCTATTGGGAAAGGAAGATAGATCTAAATAATGACATAATTTAAGAATTAAAGTTAGATCGTTAACCACCCAAGGAATGAACCAAAACACTTTTCATCTAGTTATAGTAATTCCAATACATTAATCAATCCATAAAAGTTGCAAATAATGTTATTATTAAATTAATTAAAAAAAATGGTACGAAAGAAATATTGGATGTTCAATTATAATTAAAATAAATTTGATCCATTCAATAATTATATGAGATCAGACTTATTTAAAAAAAAAAAACAAACAAAAAACTATAGAATTTTTCAAACAGAAACCGTTACCGTCAATACTACGCATAATTAAATGATTGATTTAAACATTGCCGACTTGGGATCGCCCTTAGGGTTTTGCCCAAGTAAGTAAGACCGACCTCCATGGACGTTTCATGTATTCCAATATATCAATCCCGACGAGAAGCAATAAAATTAGGATTATTCTCGGAAGATGAGCCCCTGGCCATCGTTTGACCAACATATTAAAAGGTTATTATGGAATTGGGATGGATGCCTCAAATTTCATGAGGCTAATCATAGGTTTATCAATCAAAACAAAAAAAATTATATATTTAAAACACAAAAATGAGATAATATATAGTTGAATAAATAGAATTTTTTATAGTTGTATTTCTATTTAGCCAACTATTATAAAAAAAAAAAAAAATAAATAAATAATAATAATAATAATAATAATAATAATAATAAAAGTGTATCGAACCCACTCATATTAAGAACAAAACAGTGTTGATATATCATTTGAAAAATTAAAAAAAATTAAAAGAAAACTTTATTTTTGAGTCATAAGGGAAAATAAAAACATGGATAGTATAGTGAAATTAAATGTTAGCAAAATATAATAGAAAGTACCTTATTTTGTCTTCCTCATCCGTACGCACGTCGTGAAGCAAATGAAACCTAGCTCCATCAACAAGCACTTTCGCTGTCTTCTTCTCTACACTCTATAGTCAACTAGCTAGATCCCACTCGTGTGAATTCTCTCCACACGTATATGAATCTTTTGTTTCCTTTTTATTTAATTTTTTCCCCCACACACACATATATATATTTCCAAAATTAAACTAGAACCAAAATTTCTAATTCTAAATAATAAATACATAAATGAACATCAAATCAAGGGAGAAAATAAATAAAAAACATCATAAATTCAATGCAAAACAATATAATGCTACAACATATTAAATAAAGGTTCGGTACTCAAAACATAAAAATTACGTTAATGGGGTTAAAGAACTAATGACAAATTTTTGTAAAAGGACAATGTAAGTACGTACATGGCGAAATTAATATGAAACATTAATTAGCAGTTACATGCTCTTTTTTGAACTCTAGCTATATGAGACTTGCTTTTGTCATATATATATATATATGATGATTAGAGCCGATATTGCTCTCATCTAAACAACGCCAAGCGATACGATCCAATAGTAATAATACTAACCCCAATGCAACAATAATATTTTCCATCATACTTATTCCACTTAGTTCACAAAACAAAAATATTAAATGAGATCTCTAAAATTCTCTCTCTCTCTTTTTTTTTTTTTTTTTGTAAAGTTTTATAGAAGATTAACCAAAGTAGGAGACATTTTGATCACTTGAAATGGTGCTATATTCCACTGCGGTACTAGCCGAGGACGGTGCGAACAACGTCGAGGACGAGGACGAGGCTGGAGCTGCCGGGAGAGGTGGAGGAGGTGGTGGTGGAGAGGGTGAAAGGGGTTGGAGTGGAAGTGCCGCCTGATGAGGTGGTGGCGCAGCGATCGAGACGGTTGCCGGGGAAAGAAGAGTGGGATGGGAAGAGGGGATTATGCTGTTTGTTGCTTCCCTATATTTGTATTTAAGGATTTCGGCTCTTACTGCATTGAGTTCGGCTCTTAATGTCTGTACTTGTTGCTGTAATGCTGAGATTGCACCCATGCATCCATAAACTGGATCTCTTAGTCTCACATTTGCTTCAAACACAAGGCTATTGGCTGCATCTGCTCTTTGGCTTTCGGGCACTTCCTAAATAATCACTCCAAAAAAAAATATAAAATCAAATTACATTAAAATAGATACCTTCAATTTAATTATATAATTAACTCATATATGTTACTAATTGATGCTTATATGCAAAACATAATTTCATGAGAATTTTTGTGAAAAATCATTGATTGAGTAAAAAAATATCAAATATATATATATATATATATAGAGAGAGAGAGAGAGAAAGAGCTAGTTGGAATATCCTAAGCATCAAGCTTTAATTCAAAGAAAGAAAATACGAAAGTTCGGGTACTTCTGTTGTAATTATGTAACTCAAGATTAAGAAAGTCCAAATCTCCAACTTTAGTTAGTTTCTTACACTTTGGAATTGTGGATTTATAGTAACTAAGATGGCTGTAAAGGTGAATTTCAATTACTATTAAGGGATCTATCTTAAAGGGTTGGATATACATCTCTTCATTTTTTTTTTTTAATATATGTTTCTAATAAATTAGGGATTCTTTTTGGAAAAGAAGATTGAACAAATAAATAAAGTTGGTAGATGAATTTATATGGACATTGAAATGAAGATTTTAGTAGAGAATTAGGGTTTTAGTGGATGATTATTATTACCATGAGCATCTTGGAGACGTTGCTAGCACCAAAGACCTTGTGAACGGAAGCAAACTTTTGGGGTTCATGAGGAGAGAAATAAGGTGAGAATGGGCATTCTTGTGCACACCTTCTTCTCAAGAGCTTGCAAGCTGCACAAGGTGTGATGGTGTTTAGGGTTCCAGGGGGACCTAACATGTGTCTTCTTCCCACCATCTGATTTTGAAGAAGTTGATGTTGAGATGAAGCATCTGCTTCCCTCTTGATCTTCTTTCCTATCTCATCAAATCTCTCCCTAACAAAAAATTATCAACAAAAAAAAAAAAAACCACCAAAATTAACAACAATCAAATCTTCCTCTTCCATGCTGCCATAGATAAAGAATATTTATTAAGTAACCCCTTTTTCTTTTTTTGTTTTTTAATACATGACAATATGTAATTGAAGAAAACAGGAACGTAGTATTATTTAGAATAAAAACAAAACTTTATTCAGGAATGAGTTAACTCCCTTTTATCTTTTGTGATATATGTATATATTTATAGAAATTGAATTTCGTTTTTAAATACAGAGAAAAAAATAAGGTGTGATCTTACCTTTCTCTGGACATTCAGGCATGCTCTCTAGGGAAGGAGTGTTGAAGTTTGAGAAAGAGGAGGAGGTGGAGGAGAGAGGAGGGAGGAGAAACAGGAAGAAGAATGGAAGAGAAAAAAAGAAATATAAAAAGGGGTTTAAGGGGGTGCTTTAAAGGCAAGGTAAAACAAAGAAAGTGTGGTCCAATAATGCTTAAAATAGAAACAGGCAGAAAGTATATTATTATTATTATTATTATTATTATTATTATTAATGTTGTGTATATAAAGGGCTGAAATTATGACAAGAGGGTCGGTTGATTTTTGTTAGCTATTGCTTTTTAGTTCTTGTTGGTGGTTGATTTTGTGGACCTTCCTAATTTCTGATGGATTGATGTACGAGGATTTTCAGAGTTATCCTATGCTCTTTCAGTATCATCATCGCTCGAAACCAGGTTTTACTTTTTCTCTGCAAGAGAGAGAGAGAGAGAGAAAGAGGCAGATTGGGATTATATATTAGTTAGGATGTGTGTGTTTTTATGAGTAAATGCCAGCTCTGGCACTGATTGCTCACGTGTGACTCCTTAAATGCTATTTGACTTTTGAAATCAACCATTCAATCCTCTAACCTCTCTAGTCTCTATACCAAGTTTTATTATTTTTTAATTGCACATGCGGTTTTTTTTTTTTTTTTTTTTTTGTAATTACTATAAGGAGAGAATTCTAATCCAATCCATCCATTTGAGATACGAACACTTAATATCATGAGTCTATAAAGTCATCAACCATATGAACGTAAGGCTACAATCGAACCTTGCGAGCTGTTCAAGCTTGGTTCAACTTTAGCTTATTTAGTAAATGTGCTAAGCTCAAGCTTAAAATAAAGCTATTTATTTAAATGAATTGAGCTTGAGCTTCAATTTAGACCTGCAAGTTAGCTTATGAACAAGTTTATTTAGACTCATTAACAAATTTGTAAACAAGCTAATTAGCAGACTTGTTAGTTTAATATTTATGATATATTTTATATAAACATATCATTAAAATAAAAAAAATTATTTAATATTTATGTTTATATATTTAATAACTCTTATATACTATTTTTAAGTTTGAAAAAAAAATCAAGATATGGAAATTTAAATGGAAAATGAGTTATTTAAATCAGCTAAACTCAAGTTTGAATTTCAAATTTAATAAAGCTCGGTCAAGCTTAATAAAAAGTTTTGACTTGACTTAAGCTTGATTTGTAAACAAGTAGAGCTAGAGTTTGAGCTCAAAATGAATATCATTTAGTTAAACAGTGAAATTCAAGCATAAATTTCATACCCAATTAAAAGCTCAACGCTAGCTTGAGCTTGGTATTTTTAAATGAATTCGACCCAAACCCTCATAAACTCGATTCGGCTTGGCTCGACTTGTTACATGGATGTTAAGATACTTTAAATCTAATTATATGATCATAGTTTTATTATAGTAAAGCGCTAGTAGATTCTTGGGTTAAGAGATTTTGCGTAAGTCCATATCGCTGCCATTGATCTAGACTATTTTGCAAATGCAATTATGTCACATTACACACAAAATTTCCTAATTAAGTATGATCTAAGTTTAACAATTGAGTGATTATGTAATGTATTTTCTCATCAAAATTTGTATTAAACCTATCATTTCAACATAATAGAGATCTTGTTAAGATAGATAGACTAAGAATCTATCTATCTTTTTACTCTCCTTATGAGATAATTAAGTTTGATTGCCCTATCTGTAACAATTATAATAATAGTTGAAGCATATAGACATAAGTAAACCATTATTAAACTATTAGCTGAATGCATATAAAAATTCTAAAACTGAAAATATGACCTCATCATCCTAAATTTTCTAATAATATGCATATATGCTTTAAATTATTGTGGTTAAAATCTAAAACTTGATATGCATATATGTATTTTTAAAAATCATAACGAAATATAATTATACTTTGGGAGGTTGAACTTTAAAGCATATTCGTACTTAACCAATAGCTTTATGGAACGAATTTAGAATTTATTATTATTATTATTATTATTATTATTATTATTGTATAGTTTGACTGGGGTTGAATTAGAATTGGCCAGAATATTGGGTTGAATTGAATGCAATATAGCTGAGTGCATGTGGTCATGCTTCTTTCTCTGAACAGATCTTAATGCTATTGCAGTCCAGTACTATTAAATAATCAAATTTGTTGCATATGTTCATGTATTTAACAGCATGCATTGAGCAAATACAATTATATAATGGTCTCTTATAAATAATGTAAATTTGTTTCCCTCGTGATCACCGTACGGTCAGTCCATAAGATTTCACTATATTTATGATTGCACGTTTGTTGGGTTAAGTAATTTTTTTTTTTTCATTATTACAAGTAGACATTGGAATTCCAACCTGAGTGATCCTACTTGAAAAGTCATTAGTTAATAGTAACTATTAAGTTACAAAATCACTGGCACATTAAGTAAAATATGAAAGAGATAGAATTTACAAAAATATATATACGTATATATATCGACCACTCTTGACAAGCTCGTGAATTATTTTTCTTGTGTCAGTTGAGATCAATCTTTTACTGATAAAATTGGTACAATGGAGGAAAGTCTTTGGTTTTATGATGACCTATAATTACTTTTACGGTATCATATTGATATTAATATTATAATTAAATTGAATGATAAAAAATTAATATAAAAAAATTTAGTAATTTAATAATATAATGAGACAGATACCGTTATAACTACCATAAAATCATAGAATTTTCAATAAAATGAAAAACTCGTGTGCCCATATACTGAAGTTCCTAGCATCAAGGAAATGACAATCCATCGGGTATCTATGCCGCCGGTATGATCAAGATAAGATTCATAATATCTGCATCCCTTAAATTCCTAAATTTCCTATTTAGCTTACGGGAGATGTTGCTTTTGCTATGTGAAAATAATGTTCAATTAATTATTTAAAGTAAAAAAAGGAATTACTTATAATTTTTTAAAGTTTATTAATAATATCTAAATGTGATAGTTAATTTTATAATATCTTAATGTGATAGCTAATTGCAAAAAAAATAAAATTTGTATAGCTAATTATAAAATTTTGCAAAATTCAAGTAATTAATTGTAAAAATGGGTAAATTTTAAAAACCAAATTGACACTTTTAAATTTTAAAAGATTAAATATAAAAATAGGTAAAGTTCAATGGTCAAATATGGCAATTACAATATCTCTATTTGGTTTGTCTTAGTCTGGTCGTTTTGACATCTTATTTTTATTGCTTTCAAACAAATTATTTGTCAAGAAATAGATACAGATGAAAAACAATTATTTATCTCATAAACAAATCAAACAAACAAGATACGAATCAAGTTTTTAGATGCACAAATGGATTGCAATAACAAATAACTTCTAGTTCCATTTTCATTTATTCTTTATCTGTATCTTCTTTACATCAGATGTCAAGTTTTTAGACTAATTACTCTTTGATTTTAGAGCTAGTATTAGCCAGTAGAGCTATGACGTGAGGTAGATTACACGGGCCAACCCATTTAACCGGCAAAAAAATGTGGGTTGGATTAAAAATTTCAACCGTTTACTATGTAGGCATTTTGGTCCGCCCGCATAACCTATGGATTAAAATAGGCCACACCCGCCTGTAGGTCAACATAATTTTGTTTATATATATATATAAATATAAGCAAACTCATGAAAGTTAAATATATATATATATATATATATATATAATAACAATAATAGTAAACAACTATATGTAAGTATGTTTTAAAAAAATTAACCATATTAAAAGAATAAGAAAATAAAACGTTAATGTTAAATAATAATTTTTTAACATAATCTTGTGTTTATCTTATATATAAGTTTTATTTTTTCAATTTTGATTAAAAATAACATTTTATATTTAGTGTGATTATATTATAATGTCAAAAATGCAAAAAAAAAAAAAGGAAAAGAAAAAAAAGCATGTTGGTCCGAATAACCCGCGTGGGGCAAGGCAGCCCAAAATTTCTAACCCCATTATAATGCTAGCCAGCCGCATAATCCTCGAGCTAAAGCGGGACGGGGCAGGGCGAGGCGATTGGGTTAGGTTAGCCCATTTAACTCATTTGTACAACTTTAGAGACAGCTGCTACTAGTTTACAACCTAATTGTCCTATATAAGCCTTAATGCCCAATCCAAAACCTCCAAGACCCTTCTCCCAAACTTCCCAAATCACTTGTATGATTGTTACATAATAATTCTCTCCATATTAGGTGTAAGTCCATTCATCCTATTCGTCCACTTCATCGGGACTTCATAGCCTACTCAAGCGATTGTTTTGACCAATAAGTGACTTGTGTACCCTCCCTGAGAATAGACGTATTACATATCCAACAACTTCCCAACCTCCTTACACACTTAAAATGGCCACAACGGAACGAGTCCTAACCCATGCACCTTATATCAAGATAAGGCATCTTCCATTGTGCACAATTAATGATAACTAACAATTAAACATGCATCAATTACATTAATCTAAATTTGGTGGGTAGAGGAAGACTCTTCGATAGAAAAACTGTACAAATAGAAGTATAATAATGGACTTAACACCACATATAACTCAAAACCTTATATTATTAAATAATTGATCTTCCCTCTTATAAATCATTTACATAATGTGGGACTTTTCTAACCTCATTATTTGTTCACTTTATTGTAATAGTAATTATATTACAATCTTATGAAGAATTATTACAATATTTAGTTTATTATAATAGTGATACCATAAGAAATTCATATTACAAAAATCGTTAAATATTTATTCGTTACTCCAATCTATCAATAGCAATTCCATGTTGAAATTGATTTTTTCCTAAAATACTATATTTAAATAAAAATTTGACAAATGAAAATCTTATTATAGCTTTATTTCATTCCTTAGTAATAGCATTTCCATGGCGGTCTCATTCATTCCATGAAGTGAACATGTACTCACACTTACATTCTAAAAAACTCCCTCTTAAGTGTGAGTCTTGATAATGGGCTTAGATCTTACACCTTCTCAAGTGGAAATTTCACGTCCTCATCGGGATCTTATCGAATTCACTCTAATAAAGTCTGATTTGTGAATGATCGATTACCTACCTAATCACCTCACATCATAAGCTTCTCATAGGTCATTACCACATAGCTCTTCTTTCCACATGGGAGGGGTGACTAACCATGGAAGCCTCCCGACCAAACAGGCAACTTTGATACCATTCATCTAAGAGAGGAAGAAGCATTTAATGGGGAGAAATTGTATAAATAGACTTATGAAGAAATATAATAGGTTTAACATCATATATAACTTAAAACCTAAGTTAATTGACATTTCCTCTTATAGATCCTTCATATCATCCGCCTATTTTTCATGTGGGACTTTTCTAACCTCGTACTTACATCTTAACAAAATTTTATCCCATTTTCATAACTCACCCGAAGCACTATGTGTGAGCCACGTCTTTAACTACTTTAATTGATTTAGTGTTAAAACTAATAATCATTCTATATTTGGTGGAGCTTAACTAAGCTCACATAAGGACAACTTTAATCGACAGAGCTTTCTTAAAAGGTTTCGAGATAATTGTCTATTTAAGTCAATTAAATTTGAGATTTGGTTTTGGCCAAAAAAATTAAATAAAAACTTGAGATTTGGTTAGTCAAACTAATTCAAAAGGATAAAAGATAAGATTTAATGGCCCGATCGTGTACTACAGTTAATTGAATCATCACAAAATCAAATTTACTATCCTTAGCCTAAATGGGTCAATCGACATCTAAGCATTTTATTTTTTATTGGATAAATTAAACTAGAAGATATTATTAATTGAAGATAAATTTATTTAAGGTACTAACATTTTAAGTATTTTAAAAAAAAGGAATCTATAGTTTGAATAGTTAATCAAGCAAGGTATTCATTGAGAAAATTTAAGGAAAATCAATAAAAACTAGTGAATAATTGACAACTTAATTGAACTTTGCAAAATATTGATATCTCATTTGGGTCATTATACCAAACATCGACTTTTTTTTTTCAATCACTCAAAACGTTGATATATTAAATAAACTTACCCCTCAATGTTAATACATACTAGCATAATTTATCTATTTTTAATTTTCTTGTTTAGAAATACTTCATTCAATTCTTATAATTGTCGTTGTGATTTCACTTATGATTCTATTAAAATTAGCATTTAGCATAAGTCGTCATTAGTTTGGTTTTGTTTAGTTCATCTTATTATGGTCATTTTGATATCTTATTTTTGTCATTTTTCAAATAGACTGTTTGTTAAGAAACAAGTATAGATGAAAAATAGACATTTTTACTCATAGATAGATTAAAAAGACCAGATACAGATAAAATATAGATGAAAATCAAACAATCCAAACAAACCCTTAATATAGTTTATTCATTAATAAAGCTTTAATAAATATCTTCTTTAACACACATTAGACTTATAATAAAATCTTACTCTAATATTTTACCAATTTTTACTTTTATATGTTTATTTGTCATTCTATATTAATTTATCAAATTAAATAAACAATTAAGATGGGAGGTTGAATTGATATGGAAACTTTAAAGTAAAAAACTTCGTTGTGTAAAAAACAATTCTTAATTATTTTACCAATAGCAATCTAAATTTGGTGTTTGATTCTAATAAATCAAAATCTTCAAATTTAGATCGAAGATTTGTTCGTAAAAGCTAGCTAAGATAAAAGAAGTTTATAAGCAAATGATTAAACAAATTCAAGTCTAAATATTAGGCTTTAAAATTATTGAGTTTAATTGACATTGGGGCAATTCTATTTGATAGACAAAGTAAATATGTAATTAAGTTAATTGCATTGAAAATAGAAGAGTAAGGGATATGGTGTTGAACTTATGCGTTCAATGTGGATTTTGATGAGATAATTGGTTGCACAATTAACTATTTAATTGTGTTAAACTACATTTAACAGTCAAACAACTTGGGATGAATAATATGCTAAAATATATATGTGTATTTGTATATATTATTTTCTAGAGATTGTGCAAGATTTAGAAGGAAAAATTATTAAGCACAGCTTTAGTCATAAGTCATGTTGAGGGCTCGATAAGTTCATTCACTAAGACACGACAAGCTCAAGACTCAAGTTTGAAGAGATCAAGATCCACAGCTTTGGTCATAGGTCACATCGATGACTCGATGTGTCAATTGGTCGGGGCACTACAAGCTCAAAGTCTAAGGCTTGATAAGATCAATTTCAGTCGAGGATCAAATCTAAGGCATGGCAAGTTCAAGACATGACAAGCATTAGGGCACAATAGTTTGAATCCAAGGCTCAAAAAATTACAGACTTCGTCAAGGGTCAAGATTAAGGCACAATGAATTTGAGGCATGACGGTTTAAATATGAAGCCTATGTAGCATAAAAGAGTTTTACATATTTAATGCTTGATGACTTAAAGACGTTATCTCAAACAGACATTTGAACTTTCGAAGATTATAAATACATATTCCTTTGGAGATCTAAGAGAGGACAATGGTGAAAAAGAAAAGAAATCTGAAGTCGCAAATCTTTATAAAAGCTTTTATTTGCAAAGATACAAATTAGAGAAATCTCTCATTATTTTTGTACTCTTATTCATTAATTTGCAAAGAGAGAGAAAAACATTTAAGTGCTCTTTTTTAGCATATTTGAGTGAATGAAATATTGTATTTCCTATGTATTATAAAGTGGTGTATTGTTTAGCTTAAGCTTGTGTATTGTGAATCAATAAAGTGGTTGTGAAGTCCTCGGTTAGAGGCATTTTTGGATCGTGAAAAGTAGGGATCGGGTCAAACTTCACGTTAAATCTAGGCTCAAATTTTCTATCCCTACTCTTTTATATTTCTCTTTATAATTTGTTATTACTATATCTGCTTTTGAAGTTTAATTTGATCTGATTGCATAAAAATTAATTGTTTGTGCATTTTAGGACAAATACTCAATCTACCCCCCCATCCCCTCTTGAGTATTTTTAGTGTGTTGTTCATATAGAAGATTAAGCATCAATGCACAGGGTTTCCTCCTTGTATGTTAGTCATATATTCTTGCACGTGACTTGGAAATCGATTTATCTATTCCGATGGATCTATTAATTGGGAAAAATTCAGCAAGGAGTACAAACGACTACTTTTCCACCTAATCCACACACAAACTATGTGTGGATCTACTAATTACAATTCCACCTTCTCTCACAATATAGTTAGGAATACATAATTCTATAAATCTACATTAATTCTTTTAAACTATCCTCACAACAATTTTTTAAAAGAAAGCTTTAATCCGACAAGGTTAACAATATGATTCCTCACATGTTTAGCTTAAGAGCCTTAAAGGTATGTGAGAAAGTTGTAGCGCAAGTGAAGTCCATCGTATTATCTATTCGTCTTAAATATTTGGATCTTATCTCTTTACTTCTTGAGCTTTAATTCTTCAGATTTCACATTGAAAAGCAGTAGTCATAGAATTAGTCCTTGAATCTTCCAATTGTAGAACATTTACAAAGGTAATCATCATCAAAGTTCTTAATGAATAAAACAAGGTTCTTAAGTAATCATTGGTCCTCAACTAAGGAGTAATGCTTAACTTTGACATTTATTATGACATTCTTTAATTGTTTTACAATTGTTAAATTGGGTCATGTATAAATGAAAATACTCATTATTGAGAACTTCTCTTAAGAATTATGAATAAAGTGAAGAGGTCTTTAAAGTAGAGGATTTCTTAAGTTACTAATATGCTAGCTTAAGGACCAATGGAGGTCCTTAAGATAAAGATGACCTAACTTCTATCAAAGATATCCACATTTGTCTTTTATCTTTTTCTATAGCCAACATTTTTACTTTCATCAAATATCTTCATGATATTTGAATTGGTTCCATATATAATGGACCTAACTCTTTACTTATTGGATTTTTTTTCAATTAATTGCTCTTAATTGAATTATTATTCAATAATATTTAGCTCATAATTTTGGGTTCTTCACATCTTCGTAATTTCCTTATTTCTTCAAATTTGAACACTCATTGCTTCTGCACTCTTGTGAAACTTAAAAAACTCTATTGCACTTTGGTCTACTTCAAATTTTTATAAATATACCTTTGATTGACTTGATTCTTTTAAATAAATTATGATAATCTTACTTCTGCTTTCGAGTCTTAAGATGCAACTGACCTTTATGATATTCTTTAGCCTCACTTCTCAACATCATAGAGAGTAATAGTCTTGATTCTAGCTTGCTCTAGTAAACTCTTTCTTTTCTCTTTTTGTCTCCCCTTTACTCTTAATATTTCTCACTTCTACTTTTGTAGCTTAAATATTCTTTTTTTTTTTTTTTTCATGATGCTGGAGAATCGTTTAGATTTTGCTTCCTCTTTATCTTAGATTTTGTTCAAATACTTGCATTATTATCATTAAAACTCCTTTGTGTTTACTAATTTCTTGACATAACCAACTACTAATCTCGATTATTGGCATAATTGACTTAGTTAATTCAATTTAATTCATTAATGGTTAATTTTCAAGAGTATAAATACATAGAGTCGATTAAAATAATTATGTAAACACTTAAGAGGAATTCGAAGGTTTAGCTAGTTCTTTAGAAAATTTTTCCACCTTAAACTCCTCCATTAAACTATAATAGAGCTATATAAATAAATAAATAAATAAAACCATATTTGTATTGGTAGGAAAACTAATATAAGGATTAAGTCAGGAAATCTCCCCCATTTAAACCGCAATAGAGCTATATAAGAATAAATAAATAAATAAAACCATATTTGTAATGATAGGAAATTAATATAAGGATTAATTTAGAATCTATATACAAAAAATAAATAAATAAAACCATATTTGTAATGATAGGCAAATTAATATAAGGATTAAGTTAGGAAATCTATATACAAAATAAATAAATAAATAAAACCATATTTGTAATGATAGGCAAATTAATATAAGGATTAAGTTGGTAAATCTATATACAAAAATAAATAAATAAATAAAACCATATTTGTAATGATAGGCAAATTAATATAAGGATTAAATTAGGAAATCCACCTCAAGCTTTGGAGAGGGTTGAAAGGCCATATTCAATGGGTTTAGACTGCAAATTATCCTTTTGCTCTTAGTTTTATTTTCATAATTTAGGTTGTTTCATATATTATGATGATATTGCTTGTTCCATATTTGGTTTGACGAAAAAAGTTTAAAAAATTAAAGGGGAAAGGCCGAATTACCGTCTTGATTCAAAGGCCAATTTCCTTGTTAATTCGCCGTCTTGATTCTTTTTCCATATATAAGAGCACCATGCTTATGGACCATGTGACTTTTTGTGAAGACAATAACTCTACCCTAGTACCTTGGCAAATAGTTTTATTATCTTTTCACTGCTTTATGGTTCCTTCCTTAAAAAGTTTTGATTGAACCATGCATAAGCAGAACTCCAAACAATCACAATCATCCAGTCAGAGGCTAAAGATACAAGTCTAGATCATGTGGGAGGTACTTAGTCATAAGCTTGGATATAGCCATATTTTAACTACTTTTTTTCCTTTTTCATGTATCATATATTTAACTTATTTGATCTTGATATTATGTTGAACTTTCTGAGTGGATGTTTAGGTTCTTTTTAGGTTTACCATGTGAATTCTACATTATATATGACGAATATTTCAAACTTATAATAGGTCTACTAAGACAATTTTTTTTTTTTCCTTTCAACTTTTTGCATGCAAAGGATTTCTCACAATATCTAATAATTCTTGAAGTGAAATGTGTAGTGGTGAAGTGTTACTTTAAACATCTCTAGAAGTAATTATAGACATGACTATATGTTTTCTATCCAAAAAATGTTTTGTGCTTAAGTGAAAGTTTAAATATAAAGTTATTATGATACAAATAATGGTGGTTTAAGCAAATGGGATAAGTGAAAAAAAAAAAAAAAAAAAAAAAGGGGTACACATTGATTCCACATGAAATGCACTAAATAAACTTGGGTTGAAAAAAAAATGTAAAATGAAGCAAGTAAATTTGCAATGTCAAAATAATTGCTTTTGTATAAAAATTAGTTGTCTCTTTTCAATAAGCCCTCTAGCACAAATCCATACCTAGATGCTCTTATATAACTAATAGATATATGGTAAATTATATATATTAAAAGGTATTAATATTTTACATTAAGTTAAAACGTAGTGTTAATGTTTTAAGTGGTTAAGAAAAATATTAACATTTTATGAAATTAGTAAAAAAAAAAAAAAGAAACCAAAGTTATATAAAGTGTTAGAAATAACAAATCCTTTTTTTTATACATTGCTTACCTACTTAAATTGTTAGTCTTCTTTTTTTAACTATTTAAAACGTTGATTCCTTATTCAATATATTTTGTAAAACATTATACCGTTTTATAACTATTGAAATATCTTATCTACTGATGTTAATATTTTTCGTATAGTTTTCCTTATAGATATATATACATTCAAAAAAAATTAATATATGAAATTGTACTCTTATCAACTGCATAGAGGCGACATTCATATCCTATCGTCGGCCACTCCAGGTTGGTGGCATGGTGTGGGTGATTGTTTCATGTCTAACTCTTTTATGCCACTCTGTGCCCTTTAACAATCCAGCACCACCTGCTAAACTCAGAGCATGAGCTGCATTCCAAGTGAAAATAAAATAAAATAAAATCCTCATAAAACATTCTATTATTGTTTATCATTAATGATTAATTATAGGACCTTTTCAACAACTATCTTAAATTAAACCACATAAACTTCATTATCACTCGCACAGCCTAATTAAAGCACATGCTAATTAATAAGTGGGGGGAGAAACTGTTTTTACAATGCAAGAGGTGTGAGTGAGTGAGATAGATAAAATGCTTGTAGTTACATCCACCAGACCAGATTTTAGGCAAATAATGTTAGTTTCTTGTCAACATCGGAAACCGACCTTAAACTTGGATCAAGTCCCGACAATGAAATTTATACATCCTCATCACCATCAGTATCACCGTGTAGATACCGCAATCGTGTGTGTATTTGAAGTCCGTCTAAAGCTATAATGTTGCCTAAGAACTTGTTTTAGTTATGTGTCTAGTGAATATATAAATATAAATTTATCACTAAAGTCAATTGTTAGATATGGACAGAAATCGACTCACTTTATATTTTCAAAACCACCACCACATGCTTTTGTAAGTTTTAAAGATGCATATAGACCTTTAAAAAATAAAATAAAATAAAAAATTTCCAAAACAATTGTTATTTAAGATTTGGATCCTCTTGATTTTATTATTTTTCTAATTTTTCTCATAATAATAAAGTAATTGTTGAAATTGTTTTAAATTCTTAAACTACTTTACGATATTTTTATGACATTGTTTCCTTCTTATATCTCGAACTTTTGAATACTTAGCCTCAATTCGTTTAAAATTTGTTAACCCTAAACCCAAGATAAGCTTTTCATCAAGCTTGAAATTTATGCTCAAACTTGATTCATTTAATTATACGAGCTTTAGTTCAAGCTCGATTTATTTACGAATCAAGCTTGAATTGAGCTAAGCTTTTTATCTAACCTACGAAGCTTTTATCATGCTTGAAATTTAAGCTTGAACTCAACAAATTTAGATAATCCATTTTACTTTCTTTTTTCAAACCTAAAAATAATATATAAGTATCACTATAAATATATATACATAAATATTAAATAGAAATTAGTTTTTGTCCTTTTAATTATATAGCTATATATAATATTATATATATAACTTATAAATCTACTACCAAAGTTGTTAACGAATCTATTCATGAGTTTGCTCAAGAGTCTAAACGAGGCGGCTCACAATAAATCAAAACTTAAGCTCGGCTCTTTTTAATAAATAAATGAGCTTTACTTTAAGCTCGGCTCTTTTTAATAAATGAGCTTTACTTTAAGCTCGAGCTCGAGTTAGGATGAGTCAAGACTAAAGTGAGTAGAGCTCAAGAAGCTAGTCTTGACTCATTTCTAGCCCCAGTTCTTAGAATGGTGATTCTATCTTAAAACAAAAAAAAGTTACTTTTATACATGAGGGGAAAAGGAATAGAATGTGATTTTGCCATTCCATTATTCTTCCTTTTAACTATCACCTTTTTTTTCGTTGGTGAATTGCATTTATTATATGCGGTTGAATTATACTAAAATGAGGCTACAACATTTGGAGTAAACCACAGATTTTAAACAAAGAGATTGAAGGTCTAAGCTACTAAATTTTATTGTTTCCTCGATTTGATAAATACTGTTTCTAATTTAATATCAGCCTTTACTTAATGGTATTATTGATTTAGTGATCTTCTTGCTTTAACATTGTTAAAATAGTTGTTATTTCATATGATAAAGTCATCGGGCTGTTAATATTCAAATATTCAAAAAGTAATTAATTATATAAATATATAATTTATTAATTATTGTACGAAACATATATGTAAATACATATATAATACAGATGACAAAAAAAATAATTTAGACATCACAGCAGATCTGAAGACATTGTTGGAACCTGGAAGAAAAATAATTTTAGATGTCAAACGTTAATTGCGAAGCAGAATATGCTGATTAATTTTAGTCAACAGTGTTAATCTTTTTAAGTACTCATTCCAGTGTCTTTGTCCATCAGTGAACAAGCAATAAGTATATAGATTTTTTTATTGTTATATTATTATCTTTTTTTTATTTTCTAACAGAATTCCAGGTGTTATTTGTACTAACAATCAAATGCCACTTGAGCAGTTGAAGCTTATCACAACCCCCACGATAATGAAGCCGACGTTCTCAGAAAATGATTGGACACCCTTCAAGACAATAACCTTGTTTTGTTTTAACTTTAAATTTTCTTGTTAGCAATCAATTGCTTTAGTTACTTTTGAAGGAAATACTATGGTAGGTTTACACACACATATATATATATATAGATTATATATATCATGTGTTTATTTTTTGACATCTCACCTACATGTGTTATAATGGCAAATTGTTAAGCATTGTGCTTTAAAAATAGGAAAAATGTTAAATTTAATATTTACATTTTGCATAAAAATTCAATTTGCTATCCGAATTTTATAGTCGTCAGTTAGTATTTAATTAAAGTTTTCATAAATGTGTTCACTAACATACTGTTATGAATGGAGAACGACCTCTAAGAAGTATTAAAAGACCCAGTTATTTGGGTGATTACACCACTTAGTTTACAGCAAGATGACGGAATAAATTTACATCATAACAGAATAGCTATTCTGTACAGCTCAGAATAATACAACAACAGCTCAAAAACATATAAATAGCAGAGGAATTGGTTTAAGGTAACATTTCTGGTTCTTGTTCTCATTATTGAGATTTAGGAGTCCCCTGGAACTCGAATCCAATAAGCTTTCTCCCTCTCCTTCTCAAATTAAATCTTCATAAACACACGAAAAATAGATTAGGGTTAGTGATCTAATTTTTTTCATTCGTACATATAAAGAGAACAAGACTTTCAAGTTACAATCACATACCTGAGAGGAGTTGAGGAATTACCTCGTGATCAATTTGCTAATTTTTTTATGAGGAGTCTCTATTCGAAGATTAGTATTTCATAGACAAAATACTTGATCATTTTAGATCTGCATCAAATCTTGGATCCTGCGGTTTGCATGTTAAATCAGAAGCTTTGTGAGTGAATTGGAGTCTCTTGAGTTCATAATACTAGACTTTTTGTTCGAACTCATTTCATAGGGTTTGATCTTTTGTCGTTTATTGAGAGTGTGTTACCTCTCTTGCAAGACAAAGTGATTGATGAAAGTGGATAAGAAACCCTAGCGAACATTAATTTTTTGAGTTAAAAAAATATTGCATAATAAATCATAGACAGACCTGACTTGATAACTCTAGAAATTGTGGGCTTAATATTGCTTGTTGGATTGTTTTCCCTTAGGCTTTTATTTAGTGGACTATTCTTTACCTAATGGACTCTATCAATTTGGTGCTCCCGTCTTGATTTCCATAGCCAATGATACTAGAGGTGCAGTTAAGTTGAATGAGGAGGTCTCACTTCATGCTAAGCAGATTGATGATTTAACTTCTCAACTAGGTTCTTTAAATGTCCGCATGTCCAGTTTCGATGGTAATTTGAAATCTGTGCTGAAATTTGTACAAAAACATATGGAAAAGGAAACTCATGAGAATCAGTCTTCTACGATTCAATCATCATGTTCTCATGCATTTCAAGAATCTCATTTTTTGAAATGTATAAAATTAGATCTGCTGAAATTTTCTAGCTCTGATCCTACTGGTTGGATCTTTAAGGCCACTCAATTCTTGATTTTCATATCGCCAAACAACATTAAGGAGATAGTAAGAGTAGTTATGAAAAAGTTGATTGAGTATGACATAATAAGAGTAATTGTAAAAAGTTTGATTAAGTATTAAATTAACGATTTCAAAATCCAATACCAAATTAAATTTTTATGTGAAATTCAAATACCAAATTTCACCTTAACCCTTAAAAATATATATCACTCAAGCAGCTTAAGTAGTATTCTTAGACAAAAGACATTCGATTTGCTACACAAAGCTCTTGCATATATATAGCTCCCAGCATTACCTATTAATGTGCCATCGATAATACTATTAGCAAGATGTTAACGAGTACCGTATAAGCGCTTATTAACAATTTAAATATAAATTTTTTTATATTTTTTAAGTTGTAAAAATTATCAATTATGTATATCAAATATTAACTAAGTGCTCATGTAAATTTTGGAGTTAACTGGAGCTTCGATTTTAATTAATAGTGGTACCAAAATGATATACCTAAATTCTCGAAAGAATCTAGAAACAACTCTATTAAAGCCATCCCTTTGGAAAAACTTAAAGACAGCCATAAAATAATTGTGCATATGATCAAAATCACTAACTCATAATTAAACCCACCAAAGACCACTATGATACTTTGAAAAAAATGATAAAATGACTCTAAACCCTCACTCACAAAAACTAATAAAAATGAATTTTTTTGTATTTTTAAAGATAAAAAATAATTTTTTTGTATTTTTAAAGATAAAAAATAATTTTTTTGTCCTTTTATAACAAATTTACAAAAAAAAAATAAAAGATATGGACAACATTCAAAATTAACTTTCAAAAATTAATTTCTAAGATAAAATTTAACCTTTAGCCCTCCTTTATTATGTAAATAAATATCCTAATTCATCTATAAAAACCTTAAGGGGTATATATGTGTGTGTGGATGTAAATTTCATTTAGCTTGCGCATAAGAATGAACCTTAACCTATAGGGTCTTTAAAAGTCCCCAAACTATCATGTATTCTTAAATCCTATGGAACCAAACATATCATATAATTCTATGAGAACTTTTACGATCTCGTTCACTCATAAGGCTACCTTTAAATTGACTATAAAAATTATATACGTGTGTCTGTGTGTGTGAAGGGTTTAAACATGATTCGAATAGATTTGAACAATTATATAGAGCATGAACCATAGAATTTTTTATAGTTTTATATAGAAATGAGCATGTATAGAGTAGGTAAAGTATAAAATATTACTTATACCCTACCCTATAAGGTACAGAGTATTAAAATTTGTACCCAAAACCTACATTGTGGTATCTTGTACCTACCTTGTATCCTATACAATGTAAAACTTATAGGATACTAGGTATCATATGGAACTTGTAGATTTTTCCACGAAATCACTATATTTTTCATTCTTTCATTCATTTCAAGTTTATAGTATCAGGTATAGTTTCATGTAATATATAAAACTATCTTATTTTCATATATTCTTTATAAATAACAAGTAAAAATGAATTTTGAAGTAATTTATTAATATTACAAGTTTTCTAAAATACGAAGTTTGTTTATGCATAAAATTTGAAACTTGTAACTGATACATGTAAAACTTATTTATGTGCTATTAAACAAAATTGTAGAAGTCATAACAAATTTCAAAATTAAAAAAAAAAAAAATTGACTGTTTCTATATTAATTAGTGTAATAGCCATGAATTTCCAATATCATGTTATAAATGTGTTAATAGTTCTGTATATTAGAATAAATAAATAGCAAGTGTGGCATATAGATTAAGTAGCATAATTTAATGCATATGTTTTAGGAGTGTAAAATATATGTGCTTGCATTAGTATAATAAGTGCTTAATATTAATATATAGGTATATATGTTTTTGTATTATTAAGAATTATGTTTGGTTAATGTGGTTGGATGATGAAGTGAGTTTAATTTAATTTACTACATGTTACATGTATGTGTGAGTATGATGGCAGATTTTTGAACCCAAAAACGAACCCAAAGCCTTGTTTCAATTCAAACCAATGAAGCACACATAAAGCCCAACTTAAGCCCAATTAAAAGCCTTTTAATGTGCTGTGTTTAAAGTCAAAGAATGGATAAGATTAATCTAAAAATCTTGCAATTTTCGTTCAAAATCAGACTCTCTTCAAGACAACCCTCTAAACATATTCAAACTAAACATTTTTCTCTTCTAATGCCACTCCAACATCAAGGCCAAGTCCCCCATCCAAATTCCTACAAGTTTGACCATTAAGAGCTCCTAGTAAAGCCTTCTAACCAAGCCCAAATTCTTAGGGTAAGTGTATGTTATATTTAGTGCAAGTTTGTTAACTTAGAAATTATGTCAAATATGAATATTGTGTTGTTATGAGCTTTAATAGTTCGTAATTGTTAGTTAATTGTTGAGAAGTGTTCGGGCTGCTATATGAAGTTATAATATGTGTATGTTAAGTAATTGAAGTGTATTGATGAAAATCAAGTGGAATATGAATAGTGTAATAAGGGTTAGTGAAGTTGGGTATCTATTGAATGTTGTATTGAATGAAGAGTGGAATTTGAAGTGATATTTATGTTGTTTGATGAGTTGGAAGTGAATGGATAATGTTAAGTTTATACACCAAGTAATAGGAAGCTTATTATGTGTTTTGAAGAGAGCTTGAGTGTGTAAAATTTGATATATTGTGTAAATGAATCATGGAAAATGTGTTTGCTGTCAAAAAGATTTTCCCAGATCAGCACTACCTTGTACACGGGTGTGTATGAGCTTCTGCTGATCAAAATAAGCTCTTAGTTCACTTTTTTAACCTCTACCTCACCTTGTACACGGCCGTGTAGGTGGTTGTGTAGGTCATAAAACCTTGAAAAATTGCACTCGGTCACTTTTTAGTGCTCTACACGGCCTCGAGCGCAGTGGTGTACTAGGTAGTGTGCTTTCCCCCGTTTCGCAACTTGATCGTATTTTGGCCATAACTTTTTCATCCAACTCCGATTAAGGTGATTCAAGTTTTGTTGGAAATCTTAAAAAGAGATCTACAACTTTCATGTTTTGAGATTTTACAAATTTGGAAAGTATAAATGCTTAAATTTTGTTACTTTTCAGCTGATACAATTTTCAAACAAGGCTAAAAACTTATGTTTTCTTGTTAAATATGTATTTGCATATGAAATGGATCTTTTTGGACTAAAATGAGATAGATTAGTAATATTTGAGGTGCAATGATGATTGAGTGATATAATTAAGTATAATTTAATTATATTTGTAGATTTAACACATAATTGAATTTTCATGAATGTTAAGATAAATCTAGTTATATTATATATTTGGATGGCAATTAAAAATGATGCTTTTGTGAGTTTGTGTGATCTTGATAAATTTATATATTATATGTTATGACTTTGTATAAGTTATACTTGAAGTCTTAAGTATTAAGTTTAAGATTTGATATGCTTTAAGTGTAATTCCCAGTATATATTGTTGATTTGAATTTGGATTATCTTCTGAAGGATTCCCGAGGTTCTATTTGGATTTCCTACATGAGGTACGGAGTAACGTGTTTGTTCTTTGCTTAGGATAGGCATATATTTAACCAACTCTAATATAGAAAAACTTAAACTTTGTTTGAATTGGATGTCTCTTACGCCGTTTAAATCTATATCTGGCCTAGATGGTAGATCAGTATTCGATTCGAGAAGCAGCACCTTACTCAGATTGGGGACACGGTAGTTTAGGCGCTTAGGCTACCCCTGTCTTTTGATAAGACTTTCCTAAGTGGTACAGTGGGTAACTGATGGAGAATACGGTATCGGCATAACGTTTACTTAAGCTTATAATGAAATAATATGATTTAGTTCAAATGTTTATGGGAACAATTGGACTAGGTGATGTTATGGATTAAGATAAGTGAAGTTGTGTAACGGCTGTTAACCCTAGATAAGGTTATTTTTTTTTTATGGATATATCATCTCAGAGATATAAGTATCCGAGTTGCTTATATCAACCCCCTGAGCATCGTGATCGTTACTCAAGACCCCCAAATATCCTTATTGTTTGGAGTTTGAATATTCCAGTAATGTTTGATTAATTAAAGATTATTTAATAACCAAATGATTGTCACATTGCATTATAGTTTAAGATCGTGTGTGTCATTACGCATTTATTTTTGTTACTTGTGTACTGGGCCTCTGGCTTATATTTTTATCTTTTTCAAGTGTGGATGGCAAATTCTATACATGCAAGGGATATAGATTGGATTTTAAGGAGTTCTTAGATGATTGGGAAGAGTAGAGACAGCCTTGACTTTGATAGAACCCTTATGTAATAGAATAGCTATATGTACATATATGTTCTAGAAACCTATGTATTAGTTAATAGGATTTTTGTTTATCTTTTGATATATTTTGTAAATGGCTTGTTTACGAGCCTTGTTTGTAATGTATGTATGTATGTATATATATATATGGTTGTATTATATTTGGATATTTTATTAAGTAATGAAGTTAAAAGTTGCATTTTATGGAATGTTATATGTATTTTAATAATAAAGTTTGTTCTTATAGGACATTTAAGCTAATAACTATCCAAACTGATCCTGGATTACAACCTTACATATAATACTGCGGATTATATATGGTTGGGGAGCTAGATTTACCTATTTGAAATATAGGGATAAGTTCAGGGCCTTACAATTAGTTTTAGGAGATAAACAACATATTTATATAATTTGAGAGTACATACAATCATAGTTCTTTTCAATTAAAAAATAATAAACTCTTCTAAATTAAATAGTATAATTTCTTCAATAATAAAAATTTATAGAAGGTAGTCTATAAATAATAATCTTGAACAAAAGTAATCACAAAACAAAAAATGGAGTATTATTATTTATATCTTATATATGAATGTAATTTTATAATATCAAATAAGAAAAATACAAGATTACCTAAAATATGTACCATCTATATATTACAGTACAGATTCCAAGATGGATATAAAGAAGCATGATCCCATATCCATACCCTACCCTGTGACCATAAATACCAACCCGAATTCTATCCAATTAAGCAGACTCTAAGTGGGTAGCCTGTGTGACAGGGTTATCCACCCACCCCTAATTTTATATAGACATAATAGTATGAAAGATTATGCACAAAGTGGGGGAGGGAAGAAAAGAAAAAGGTTATTTTTATTTATTTATTTATTTATTTTAATTAATTGAAGTTGTATTAAAGTGAACGGTGATAGAAAATAGATTAAAAAGAAATAATTTATGACATCAATAAATTTGCTTAGATTGGAAGAAAATGGCACAATCTATTTCTTGTTTGACCCGTATTTTAAGGCTTATAAGTTGCCCCACACTGTTTCCCTCCCCCTACCTCCCCTCCCCTCCCCTCCACTGTCATATTTGCAGCCAAACCCAGAACAGAAGTAGATGAACAGCCCATATGCACAAACTGTAAAAGACGGTCAATGAATTGACTTTTTCTTCCTAAAACAGCCTATGTTGTCACCAGCCACCACCTAAAATCTAGAGGTCTTATGTATCAAAGTCTTGGTCATGGATCCAATACAACCGGGTTTGAACATATTTTTCAACTTTATTAAACCAAACAAACATTCGTTTCTTATCTCCAAAGGTCAAAATATTAATGAGATGGAGATAGGAGTTGAACTATATCTATCTATATATATGTTATATGTGTGTGTGTTCATATTTAAATTAATTTAAAGAGCACATATGATTATTTGTAAACGAACCTGGTTCCAAATTGTAGCTATCACATGCATCATTTTCCTTCAAATAGATTCGCTTCCTAACACTGTTTTCGCCTCAACGATTTCTTTTCGTGTGATGACATGAGCGTTTTTTCTTTTGTTTATATAATTTTATTTTGCCAGAAACGTTCAGTAAATCATACTCGTTAAACGGCAAAAAAAAAAAAAAACATCTACCTGTTATTAAAATAAATATAATAATTTTATATATTAAATATTTTAGTAGTACAATTACAACTGGATATGAATCTAAACGGTTAAATGATAAATGGATCATAGAATTTTTCTATATATAAGCTAAGTTTACTCTACCTATCAAAAGATCAATGCTCCAATGAGATTCAAGTTCATTTGCTAAGTATTCTTATAAAGCATCATCATGATAGTTTTAAATTGTATTTATCATATGTAGTGAGAACGTATTAAATATTAAAATATAATTAATAATTCTATGACATTGAAAATAGTATAAATATTAAATATTATTTACTTAATTTAATATGAGTTTCAAATTCTCGTATTAAAGCATTGACTTTTTAAAATACACAAAATAAGTAGTTCCATTCAAAATTCCACACATTACAATATTAGCTCTTACTAACTTATCTTGAAAGCTTTAAATTATTTTCATTTGTGTGTTTTTCTTTTTCTAAATCTTCAATTTGTACGCAAAAGTCTAGCTTATTCAAGACAAACTCGACTTGTTGAAGATTCAAAAGATTATTTTCACAATTTTGGACAATAATCTCACTACAAATTTAGCTTGTTGCAAGAGAACGCAATTGTGATGCCAAAATATTTAATTGATTTCATAAATGATTATTGCTCTTTTATAAAATATTTTGGCCTAAAAATTCCTTTGAGATAAACTTGAATGAAATCAGAAAAAGATTTGATTTAGAGTTGGGGGTGAAAAAAGAATGACTTGATTTGACCGTACTAAGACCTTCCGATTAAAAGCAATCTGATCCATCCGAAAAGAGGTCCAGGCAAAGTGAATCCAAGCAGCAATGGTCCAAAGCTCCGTTGAGCCCATTGCTTCATGTACGCACCAAAAGCCATTAAAACGAAGATGGTATACTAGCAAATACGTCCATCCATAGGAGTTAAACAAAGTTTTATCCAAGTCCACATGAGCCCATCCATGTGCCAGCCACCGTTCAACAATTATTGAGTCTACAGCCATGGTCCAGCAGTAAAATGACAATTTTTTTTTTCCTTTTTTGGGGGCCACAAGTAAAATGACAATTCAATGCAGCAAGAACACATCGTTGCTTTAGGTTGAAGATACATACGATTGGGAGAGAATTTTTCTTTATATATCTCTCATTCTCTTCTTCTTTTTTTTTTTTCCTCTAGGCTGAAGATACATACAATTGGGAGAGAATTTTTCTTTATAAATTTTTCACTTTTTTTTCCCTAAGAAACTCAATCATGTCATGTCTATATTAACATTTGGTTGTAAGAACTAGATAGATAAAGGAAACTGGCAATACTAATACAAGGAGAACTGACAGTACACTTCTTTTGTACCATGCTTGATATGTATCGTACTGGACAAGGATATTTGTTTGGCAAAAAAAAAAAAAAAAAGTAAGGATATTTGTATTGTCCAATGTTTGGTATATTCTAAGGATGAGCAAATAACCTTATCGTTTAGGGTACCAATCCAGATCCTACTCGACTAGGTAGGATTCAAGTAAGTATTAAAGGCCACGGGTAGGGATGCAAGCGAGCGGGTTTTTATAGGGTACTCGACCCGCCCAGCCCAATAAATACACTATAGGGCAAGGGCGGGTTTTGGGATTAATAATAAAACCCTATAGGGTTTTGGGACAGATGTAAAACCCGTTAGGAACCCGAACCCGTTAATATATATATATATATTAGACTTAATCTTTTGATTCTTCTGGCCATCCTGTAATCCTATTCTCGTCCAATCACGTCAAAGGCAGCTTTTTTTTTCTTTTTGTTTTTGTTAAATTATTAAAAGAAACTAAAAAGCCCTAAATCCTTAGTCCTCAATCTCCAATCTCCAATCTCCTCTCCTCTCATTCGCCGCCGCACTCCTCAAAACCCTATAGGGTTTGGGAATGGTACCCTATAGGGTTTGTTTAGCGGTTTTGGGTTCTTGGACAAAAACCTATAGGGTTTGGGACGGGTTTCGAGAACCTACTAGGTATCGGTTCGGGTTCGAGTTTTAGTATACCTGTTCCAAACCTGTACCGGTTACATTCCTAGCCACAGGGTAGAATATGAGTATCAATTTTTTGGAACATATTTTCATAGGTTAGAGTTAGGTATGAGGTCTTCAGACCCTATACTTACCCTGGAACCTATACCATGTTGTATAAGATACGGGTTCTAGGATATCATATATCCACCCCCATTAATATTATATAATTATATTAATATATAATAAATAATGATATTCCATATTTTATTTTGCAACCACTTATATTCATGATTATTATTTGAACACTACATTTCAAAAAGTTTTATTATAGAAAGATTTGTACTATTCCATTTTAGAATGACTTGTTATTTTTATTTTAAAAGAACTATAGTTATATGTATATACTTGAACTCCAAACTATATAGAAATATTGTTTATCTTATAATACTAATTAACATAAAGAAGTAGTTCTAAAGTTTTTAATTTTGAGATTTTGTGCAAGTGTTATAATTTTTTAATATCGCGTAAATAAGTTTCATAAGTATTTGTTATATGCTTCAATATTCGCACATAAATAGATTCTATATATTATAGAATTTATGATATTAACAAATTACTTTTTAAATTTATTTATGAATGTATTTTATATTGAATGTATGCAAATAAGATAGTGTTACGTATTATATTAAAATATATCAAAAACTATATACTTGATGTTTTAAAAAGAAAGAAAAATATAAAGATTTTGTAAAAAAAAAAAATACAAGTTCTACAAGATACCTTATACCATATAAATTTTACAGGGTATAGGATAGGTACGAGCCATACGGTAGATTCCGGGTAATACTTTACAGGATAGAGTATGGGTAATGCTTCATATCTACCCATCATATACCCGCTCACCCCTTATATACAAGTACACATAAATATAGGGCAAGATATTATATTTCGACATTATACCATTGTATTTTAATATATCTATCTATTTAATTTTTTAACTTATTTGATAAATACAATTTGAAGAGATTAATTCCTATATAATTAATTAAATTACATATAATAGTGAATAAAAAGGGTTAATATCACGAATAATGCCTATACTTTGGCAATATGTACCTAAACATTAAAATTGATCGATTTAATATCTAAACTTTGAGATTGATCAATTTACTACCTAAAAGAACTTGAAGAACATACTTGGCATTACGGAAAGTATTTTTAGATACCAAATTAATCGATTTTAAAGTTTAGGTACTCATTTGCATTTTTTTTTTTCAAAATTTAGGTATCATGTGTGATTTTAATCTAATAAAAAAGCCATAATTTTACTATGTTAATTTTTCACAAAAAATTGCTACATAATTAAAATATTAAATATTCATATTATAAATTAATTAGTGTAATTTTAATATATACAAATAATTAAACCAATACTATGAATATTAATCTAAGTAATTTCGTGTTAATTTAATTATCTCGATCAATATTAATTAATTATTATACTAATAGTCATGTTGGTCCCCAAAAGTAACCAGGGGGTTGAATTGGTTGCTTTAAAAAAATTTAAACTTTACTTTTTTGTAAATTTTAAACACATCCCCAATTAGTTATTAATAAAGTATGGCTTTGAATTGGCTTAGCAATCACAACAAATAATTAAATACACAAATAGAGTAAGAGAAGTTTGCGCAATGATTTATAAAAGTTTCGCCTTGAGCAGCAGTCCTCTCTTCCAGTATTAAGCCGATGACACGGTATTCTACATCAGTATATTCCGCTATATTAAATCAAAATAAGATTATAAATAGTGCCATCAATTCACTTTGTCCAATTCACGCTAACACTTAGCTATCTTTGAACTCATAGTCTATTTGTAATCTATCTTACACAAAGTAATATAAAGCAAATGAGGAATAAAGAATTAAAGTCCTCTCAAAATTCGGTGCAAGGAATGAAATTATAAATAGCAAAGTTTAACACAATCATGAGCTAAAGTAAGTAATGAGAGCTTTTTTTTTCACGCAACAACTATTGTTTTTCTTAAACTTATGTTTTTTATATCTTCATGTCTCCAACGGATAGATAAGGATAATCTGGATGTTAAGATAAAATTATTTCCTGATATTTTGCTCCTTGCTTTTGACAAAGCTTGCTGATCAACTCTTCTAACGGATAAAATAGAGTTGGTTGTTAATGGTGATCTTGTTCCTAATATTGTGTTCCTGCTAAAGATAAGGACTCCCATATAATTTAAATGAAGCTGGATGTTAAATATTATCTTACTATGGATGAGATTTGATACTAAAATTCGAAAACGTTGTTGACCAAGTCTCGATGAAAAATAACCTTCGATAAGTTCCAAATTAAATCAAATTTACATCCCTTAGAATTTGGACCGTATCTTGTTGTCAATGATTTTCTATGAATTTGAATTCCTTGTGCTATTGAAACACGACCTTGTTATCTCATAAATAAATATCTTTATCAAATAAACTCTTCAAGACAAATATGAACAAGTCTTGAGATTCGAATCTGGATATTGAATAGCTTAAACTTGATGTTGAAATAAATTCTTCAAGAATAAATCTTCTAATAAGATGTAAACTTGAGTCCCCCGAATATTTTAACCAACTTCGTGGAATATACTTGAATGTATTACCTAAATACATTCAACTTTGGAGCTGGATCTTCAAAATCATAAAGAACTCTAAGCAAACTCAATATGCAACAACTATTCATATTTCTGTAATTTTTTTTTTTTCATATAGCAGGTCTATCTTCTGAGTTATCTTCTGAGCATTATTGTCTCATTGAAAAACAGTAGGTCTACCTTCTGAGTTATCTTCTGAGCGCTATTGTCTTCTTGATAAACGATAGGTCTACTTTCTGAGTTATCTTTTGAATGTTTTTGTCTTCTATAAAAGCTTTCCATATGGTCCCTAAATTACTTTATGAGTTGGATCTTTCTTTGAAAAACATTTTCATAATACTTCTGATCATATTGCATATTTTATTATCTGAAGACTGCACACTCAATGACTTTATTAGTTATCATTAATCTTTTTTTTTTTTTATCATCGAAACTATTATTGAGAGAAACTAACAAGTAAATATTCTTCAATGTGAAAAAATTAATAATTATGTATATATTTTAAGTACTATATCAAAAGACAATGAAAATAGTTTTCTAATGTTAAAACAACAGAGAAAGGACATAAAGAACAACACAACTTGAAAATGAGCCAATATGTTCCTCCAATATGATTTAAGAACGCAAGATATTAGAAGAAAGCTCATTCATTTAATTAGAACAACAATTACATAGCCAAACCAAATTTAAGAAGAAAAAAAAAAACCTCAAAAGCTATACTTTTAAAATAGTACATCTTTGCATTCGCATTAAAAAACTTGGCTATTATTTTTCTACACAATGCAATTAGTCACACATCTCCTCATCCTCGTCAATCTCCTTAATCTTCATCTTCTTGATAGCCTATACAGAAGAGCATTGTCCACATTAATTATGAAAAATGGGAGAGTATGACATCAATAAAAAAAAATTTATTAATGGCTATAGGATAATGAAAGTTTCCATGTTTTGTATGAATGTAAACAAAGATGGAGAAATACACACAAAAAATTTACTAAGTCATAAGTGTCACATTTAGCATGTAAACATCAAAAGGGATCATCTTCCTATATCATATAAACTGTTATGTGTTAAATAACGTTGTAAAGCAATACTTCACACAATAGAAGATGTTGTTGGTCTTGTGGTAAAAAAAAAAGGTCATTCTACAGTTTTCTACTATAAATTAAACTATTGTTTATTTTTTAACCAAAAGAATGCAAATAGTTGTCCTTTCACTATCAAAACAAAAAATATCAAAGAAAAGCATTTTGTAGATGCATGCACTTTACCACAACAATAGAAGATTTTAATAAATTTCCCTGATATAGAAATAACATGGGAAATAGCATAAAAACAGAATCAGCTACATTAATACCTTTCTTAAATTGGGTATTGACCAAGCTGAAATAGAGAGGTTAGAAGAGAAAGCCTCTAGTTTTAGAAAGGTATTGATCTAGCTTATTATGTTTTTTTCATGATGTTAGTTAAAATAGTCCTAGGTCATGCACAATTGACACATTACCTTACTATTGCCTTTAGAAGTTAAGATAGTACAAATATTGTAATAAATGGAGATGAAATATAAGGAAATAGTCCAAAAGCCATTATTTTTTTTTCCCCATTATCTTATTGACTAGCCCATATTAAGTCTAATTTTATTTGGGATTTGTTGAATTTGATCCTGGTCCATTAGTTGATGAATTCCCCAACAGGTGCAGATGCTATATAGTTATCTAGTTCCCTTCCATCTTTTTTCTTATCAGTATTAACTTTCCATTTACCAAATGCATCATAATGTCCACACCAAAAAAAAGGGGGAAAATATATATATAATATATAGAACTATTCAAATTAAGAAGAAACCACGGGATCTTCTTTCTAAATATATTAAGTAATTGATCAACTTTTCCATTGAATGAAGCTTGTCTTTACCTAAAAAAAAAAACAATTTTTCACTTAGACTAAAATTGAGTATAAGGTTTCTTTGTCATATAAAATGATGCAAACCAAATTGAGGATCAATCAAGATCATAACTAATCAATAAGCCAAATTCAAATCTAGGGTGTTTTTAATGTCAATATTGTTCTTAATGTATTATGGAATCAAAATATAAATGAAAATACATGTATGAATATGGACAAATTAAGACTAATGTTACACATCAATCTTAAGATGGACTAATTTTGATTAATTCAATTAATATGGCTCACAAGCAATGAAATAATCCCATTATAGAGATTTTGATCTGTTGTGTAAATCTAAAATAACATTGTGCACCGCAACATCATAAGAGATTAATAAGAATGATGTTTGCCATATTATATAAAAGATTGATAAAAAACAATAAATTATTCAATAGAAATTTAACTCCAAATTTATTAAAAAAGAAAAAAGTAGCGGTTTCGCATCTCCTATTTTTCTGTTATTCCATCTGAAGGCTATGTACAAGATAAACAAAAGCACCAACTAGAATTTTGGGTAAAACAAGAAATATATATAATAAATGAAACGAAATATGATAAATAAACAAATAACTAGAGTAAAATGAGAAGGGGCGGGGGTGGGTGTGGTTTGTTCTAATCAGCCCAAAGTATATCTGGTTGGCCTAGTTGCATAGGCACAGGGAGCTGGATTCAATCCACATAGCGTGAAATACAGTGATCCAAATTTGATCAACCTATATGATCTTTTTAAGTATGTAAACAAGTTTGCTTATTCATAAAACTCCATGAACTTAGCAAGATATAAACTTGAGTTCAACTCAAGATTAGTCAAAACAAGTTTGAATTCGAGTTACTTGAGTGGTTTATTAAGTTGAGGTCAAGCTTTATAATGATTAATTCAATTAGCTCAAAAGTCTAATTGAACTCAAGTTAAATTTAAAATTTAGTCAAGTTCAAGTTAAGTATAGATATTATTGTTATCATTATTGTAATTTGAAAAAAAAATACTTTTTAAATAAATTAACTCCACATAATTTTAATTGAGTAAAACCCAAGTTAGTTTAGTACCACTTCAGGTCATGTTTATGTTTAAAATAATAAACTTGATCAAATTCAAATCAAACTAAAATTTTAAATTTTCAGTTGAGCTCAAACTTAGCAATAGACCATCATAACTCAACTAATTTATAGCCCCTAAGCTTGTCACTTTATGTAATGACTCTTTCCGATATTCTCTTGGTCTTTAGTTACCCGCATTGTTTTTTTTCCCCCTGCTAAACTCACACTGTATTTATCTGACTCAATATTGCCATGATAAATCCTAATGGTGTGACAAATATAACAAGAAGTCACCATGATTTAGATCCGAAGATCGATAATCATGTTTACCTCAACGAATAAAAAGTGCATCAAAGCCTTGATCTTTGATCTAATCTTTTCAATATATTTTTTTTCTTTTGTTATCATTATAAAGAAGTACTTTTAGATTGACATCTTTTTCATCTTTATTTATGAAATATGCTCGGATCGAATTTTTAAAACCCCATTTATGTCCGTATATTTCATAAATGTCATATGTAGTTGTAGATATATTAAAATGAATGAATTTCATGTTGTTTGGAGGGGAAAGGAAAAAGGGGGAAACTACTAACCTTAGGCCTTATGCAACGCTAAAACTACTCACTTGGGACCTCTGATTTAGGTGGAATTGCATCCCCAACTCCCAAGGATGGCCTAGGCCACAGCTATTACCGTAAATTATTGGGACCAGATGAGCCATTTTTGTTACCAAATTCCGGAAGTTCTCTCTTTTTCAGTCCCCGGAAATCACGTCTAAAAGCAAAAGATAATAGATATGACCCGCCAACAACCATGTAAATAAATGCAATCCTAGTCCGGTTTCACAATAAAACCCTAGGATCCTTAAAACCTATTGAACTACAGTCAAAAGTTTCATCCCTTGGTGCGTTGACTTCTATCATTATAAACCAATCCCATGATATGGCACATTATAAGACCAATCAATCTCGACCATCTAAACAAAATCACCATTCCATTAAAAAAAAGAAAAGCCCTACTATGAATTCAAAAGAGGAAATAAAGCTGTCTGCTTTACCTTTAACCTTTTCTTTTTTCAAGCTATATATATATATATATATTCTTCTTTATTCACTGTTTTTCTCTTTAATCAGTGAAAAGGTTCATGGATCTGTGTGGACCATTATTATGTTCTCTCTCTCTCATCAGGTTCTTTTTTGGTATATTTGTTTGCCCATTACTACTTTTATTTCTCACTCTTTAGATAATTGCCTATTTTACTCATAATGAGTGATGTGATGAACCACCTAATAGCAACAACAGCACTAACCTTATATACATTTTTTTAGAAAATTCTATCGTTCTATAATTTTATGAGTATGATTAGTTTTATTGGATTCTTAATTGTTCATATTTATATCGTAATCGTACATTATAATACTTTTTTTTCTATTTCGTATAATATAATATTTAATATATCAATTATTATATTTATTTTGATGGTTAGATTATTGATTATTACTGCAAAATATCTTTAAAAATAATGTCGGTGAACTAAACTTTATATATTTTATAGTTCAAGTCCTAAGCCCTCATAAATTGTACTCAAATCATAATTGTTTTCAAAATACGAATAACATTATGTTTTTCATCCAGTCATTCGGATTTTTTTAATATATTTATAGATTATATTTTATATATTGTGCTTTTTTAACTAGAATAGCTCCCCATTATTATTATTATTATTATTATTAAGTAAGACTAGAGATTTCATTGCTTGTGGTAGCTCTCATATGTTTCTAAATTATTGTTGAATTGCAATGTAAACTAGATATAACTTTATTTGACACTTATATCAACAAAATATGATCTGGTGCATAAAAGATGTTAAAGTATATAAAAATACATATTTTATTACCTTTTATCAAAGATATGTTGTATCATTCTGGTGTATTAGATCTCAGTTCCATTTAAACATGGTCCTCATGTTTATTCTATGTATATTTAACCTTTTTATACTTAAAATTGAGTGTATGGACATGCCAAATATATATATATATATATATAGACACCCCGTTTTACTATTTTTAAATAAAATTGTTTGAATACATTAAAATTTATAAAAAGCAAAAATCAAAAGCGAAAAAAGCCATCCAATCCATTGGAATATCAGCATTCATACCCTAGATTATAATGACTGCCCTAGGGGAAAAAAATAGATCTAAAGGTTTAATTTTAAAGATAGAATTATACAATTTAGCTGCATTGAGGCTCCTAGGGCTACAAATGAGTCGAATCAAGATGGTATAGTATTAAGTTTAAACTTAAACTTGGCTTAAAATTTCAAAATTGGAGCTCAACTCAAGTTTAAAATTCTAAGCTCAACTCCGGCTAGATGTAGCATTACTAAATAAATTCAATTTTTTAAACAAAATAGCATTAATATTCAAACTTATTTGGTTTCAATTAACATTTGCACTTGATTTAAGCTAATTTAAGCTCGATTTGATTTGCAAGGTGATCGAGCTAAATATATGAAGTCCAAGCTCAATTAGTAAACTATTTGAGCAATTCGAGTTCAAACTCGATTGAGTTATTAACGAATTAATCGAATAAATATTAAGCACATCTCAAATAATTTGTAAATCAATTTATTTATTTGCACCCAGCTGCCCTTTGTGTTCCAATATCTGCATCATAGATCTCAATAAATTAAAGCCCCACATCCATTAATTGCTCGCTCAACTTAACCGTTGCTTGGAAAAAGTAAGTAGTACATATATTCCTTCAATTAACAATACAAAGTTTTCTGATAATATCAATCTCTGTTGATCAATCTATATCAGATTTACTGGCTCACTTACATAATTATAGCTTATTTAATGATCGGGAAGAAAATCATGGTCCTAGAGAACAATCTACCAAACTGGCATTCATTACCTATGGAAAAAGGTCTATACATTAACTTGCAAGGAAAAAAAATACAATATAAACCCGGATGAATTAACATTGACTTTATCAATTTCTCATTGTAACCAAATACATTTACTTTTATAAAGAGAGAGAATCCGATCCGGAGGATGTAGTCGCATATTCGACGCCAGTGAAAAGAGAAACGTTAGAGATGTCTTTTAAGAAAATAATATTTTAAGAGATTGGTAAATTGTATGGACTTATTACGAGAAACTTCTATAATTCCATGAACATCTTAAATTTTGAAAAGTGAGCGCTTTCCCCTTCCTTATATGTGGACCTCACGATATTTGCTTATAATCTCACTATATAGTGTATTTGCTTATATGTATTATCATATGGCAAAAAATTAACATGAAAAATAGTATATCATATATATAAACAAAATTTGGCATATAAAATTAAAAAAAAAATAGCAAATACAATAATTAGAAGCAAAAGAAAATAAAAATGAAGTGGCTAACAAGCAGAGCGGAGCGACTTAACCTACTACCATAAGGACAAATTTGGTATAACGATGAAAAAATCTATAAGATTTAGTATCAAGTTTTGTGAGACTATAGAAAATAAATGAAGATGATCAATTCTTGATGATGTTAATTAATAAAGTGAAAATGTTAAATATGATAGCTGCACTTTGCAAAAAATATTTAATCCAATAGTTAAATTTTAAAGTAGGTAATTTCATAATTAACTAAAGTTATTTTTACTATCTTATTAACATAATTTGCTATGTGTTCAGCATGGAAGAGAATAGATAGCTTTTTAGTGCTAGATGGTATTAGAATATGTTATAAAAATTTAATGATAGACTATCTTTTTCATAGGCAATAAAAATATATGCGATCATTCATTTCGCCGTATGGAATAAGGAGGAATTGAATTACAATTCAACAAGAATGCAATAAAGATGTAATGATTATTACAATATTTATTTGCGTGTAAAAGAGAAAACAAATAATTATTAGAGTATAAGGTAGAATATCTATAATACTCATTATCTTTATTACATAAACGAGATAATTGAATATATGATATTTTCAAGACAGAAGTATTTATAATAAAATTATAAAGTACACCATTAAATGGTAATTCATGGGTGTAGAACATAAATTGTCATTCATCGTTTTAAGTAATAGCAATTCATTATGAATTGTCCTTAATTTTAAGTAAACATCGCAATTTTATGTAGAACGAGAAGAAAAAAAATAGTTATTTATATCAAGTGAACGAGTTAAAAAATGTTAAATTATATATCAAATTATTTTTTTAAATTTATATATCATTGAGTTATCGAATTTGATATTTGTGCAAGGAAAAATACTCATGCACAAGAAAGGAAGGCAGGCAGATGCTGGTACATGTAAATCTCACTGACTGATGCATGGAATGGAACTCTTGAACAGTGAAATATATGTTTCCAATTGTTTTTTTCATCAACTGCCTTCGCTAAAGTGAGTCGACTAGTTGTTCCAGCAACAACCTCACTAGACATAATCATTACAAAACATCATGTCTAATACCAAAAAAATAAAAGTTCTCCCTCCATGACACACGCACCCTTTTTCTCTTTTTCATAATTCAAACACCTTTCGTCAACTTTTTCCCTTCGTTTAAAGAAACCCCCCAACCCCATTTCCCTACAACCTTCCACATTGCTAATTTCCTTTCATCTCTTCTTTTGATAGCTTTATCTTTTCTTTATCACTGGCCATGGAGGATGCCGGGGAGGATTCATCAGAAACCGGTTCGTTCAACCCAAGTCCAAAGGGATTTTTTGTGTCGGATGATACGAGGAATACCCCGAAAGTTGGTATAAGGAAAGTAGGGCTGAGAGCTGAGATTGATACTTCACCTCCTTTCGGGTCTGTTAAGGAAGCTGTGGATCATTTTGAGAATTCCCTGTCATGGATGCACCTTCATAGGCTTAGACTTGGACTTGCAGATGATGCTTATGTAAGTGATACAATTTTACTAGATATTTCCTCAAAAATGATGTTTTCTTTTACTGTCCTGTGTTATTATCATTATTATAATTTTTTTTTTTTAGTCATTTTGCTGGCATTGTATGTTTTATAAATGATTGTACTACGTACGTGCAATTGCATTGTGATTGATATAATTATTTTTCATAAGCTTTAACTGGGTTGCATGCATATACATGTTTAGGTAAAAATATAACAAGCCTTGCTTTAGCATAATTTAAAATCTGTTGGTGAAATTTAGTCTTTTTTTTTTTTTTTATCATTATAACAAGGACTGTACTTAAAAGACCAAAGTAATACTACTAGTTGACAAAGTTATTAGCTTAGATTTGTTTTGGTTAAAGTATGAGCAGGGGAGAGGGATACGAACCCGTGCTTGAGAGATCAAGTAATACCACTAGAGTACAAGGCTATTGGTTTAGATTTGTTTTGGTTAAAGTATGAGCAGGGGAGAGGGATACGAACCTGTGCTTGAGAGATCAAGTAATACCACTAGAGTACAGGGCTATTGGTTTAGATTTGTTTTAGTTAAAGCATGATTAAAGTCACCAGAATGTGCAAGTTCCTTAGGTAATCCTCAGCAGGGGCCAAAATTTTCCATAGTAAGAGAATTTGTGTACTAAACTCATGTGGTAATGCTTTGGGTAAACCATGGGAAAATATAAAGATGATACAGACACCTCAAAAATCCAAAAATATATATATATAATTCTGGCACTTTGGTAGAGTTGTAAACCGACTTTATTAGCCTATTTATGATCTATATAAAATATTAAAATGGTACAAACACCTCAAATTCAATAATTGCTTATGGATTGTTTTGAGTTTTGTGGAATTTAGATTATTACAGGCTACAATACAATTTGAAATCACTGCTTCTTTCAAATTAGTGACTTGCAAGCCTTATAGTTTGTGCTGATGTTTGGATCAAATCAACCATAATTTGCCCTCGTGCTTTCTTACATTAGCATAGCAGATAGCAGGAGCTTATGGTGTTTCTTTAATGCTTATTCTGTTGAATCTGGTGCCAATTATTTGCTTAATGTGTAATATATATGCGCACGCGCGTGTGCATGCGCGTATATGTTGGACCTTTTGCTGCTCTGATTTTGATATAGCGCACACCATGCATTCACCAACAAGGCACAAAGTACTTTATTCCTTTTACTTAAAAGCTCAGGGGAGGGAAAATACTACAGTAAGATATGATAGGAATGATATTGTGCACTTTGCCAGATTTTTCGACGTGATCGATTTACCTAAAAAACCTCAGATGGTTAGGGGTGAAAATTCGTGGGAAGTGACCGAATTACGTTAAAGCCCATCATTAGACCACCCATAGGCCCCTGAATCCTAGGTCAATTACCGGTTGGTCACCATTAAAATGCATATGCTTCTTGCACTTAGGCTCTAATATTTTAGACATGGGATAGGAGGCACACTCCAACAAAATGAAAAATGTATGCAACTTTTGCTATGAGTGACTAAAAGTTCATTGCATTGTCTTGCCCCATTATATATTGAGCTCAAAGATATATGTTGTCATTCTGAACTCATGTTTTTCCCTCTTCTTTAGCTTCATAACATTGGCGAAATCGATATAAAGAAAGTGGAGGAACAGACACTGGAGCTGGAAAAGAATCTGATCATGAAAGAACTTGAAACACTTGATGTCCTAGAAGAATTAGGAACAACTAAAAGGATTGTGGAGGACTTAAAGTGGCAACTGAGAAAGGAAGCCTTGAAAAGCATCCCCACCCCAGACTTAGGCGAACAGGTTTTAGCTCCAACTATTGAGGAATTAAAAGGAGGAAATAGTATACATTTCCACAAAAATGATGGACCTGCTGTGGGAAGCTCGAGCCCATGCCCGAACACATCTCCTGATTTGCTCTTACTTGAATTGAACCAGGCCAAGATGAACCTAGGAAAGACTATTAATGAACTTGGCTGGATTCAAACTTCAGTAGGGTCTATAAATAAGAAAATTAAGAAGGAGAAGGCATTGCTTGAGCGGAATCACCAGAGACTAGTATCAAATCCTGCAGGTGCATCATTGATGAGGGAGGAGCCGAAACAACAAGGAATGAAGGCTGAATTCAGTGGTGTAGATATAGGAATGTTAAGGAACTTTGCAAACAATGCGCAGGAAATACTGGATGAATCTGCAAACTTCGGAGCTTCACAAGCAGCGGCAGAGACTCAACAGATGAATCCCCAGTTAAAGACTGCTGAGATGAGGTTGATTGCAGCCAAGAAGATGGAGGAAGCAGCTAGAGCTGCAGAAGCGGTTGCTCTTGCAGAAATCAAGGCTTTTTCTAGCAAAAAGGACTCACTAGACTTCCCTCTGCCCGAACCTGAGACACTATCTACAATGCAATCTCCTATACCATCATCTAAACCTCAAAAGAGGATAAACCTGCCAAGGAAAGAGGCGGTGGTGTTCAACTCAACGGGGCTAACAATACTAAACTTGGAATATTAAAGAAGCTAGAGGATGCATCAGAAGAAGTTAAACTCAGTAGACAAGCCTTAGAAGAGGCCTTGAAAAGAATTGATATTGCAAATAGAAAGCAACTGGCTGCTGGAGAGGCGCTGCGGAATTGTTCAATTCCATCTGATCATCCTCAGCATCCACAGCTAATAGATATGAATCAACTGACCAAACCCCAAGTTCCACTTCCAAAAGAAGAACCAAAACCTGTTCTGAGATCTACTGTTTCAATGCGGGATGTGCTCAGCAGGAAACAGGTTCTTCCTAGAAATTTTGGAGAAAGAAGAGAAGCAGAAAGTCACAAGGTTGCTTTGAGCCAGATGCTTAATGAATTGAGAGAAGATCTCTCAAATCCTGCCAAGGCTGATGAAAACCGTCGAAAGCAGTTCATTTCACAGAGGAAGCGGTTCGGTTTCATTCACATATCGTTTCCATTAACGAAACAGGGCAGGAAAAATATGCCATCTTCAGATAGAAAGTAGTTTCATAAGAGATTCTTCTTGCATAGTGAGATTATTATTGATTTTTACATTAACCATATGGTGTGTGGTGTTATACTATGTTTTCTAGGTTTGCTGATGTTTTTAGATGCTAAATTCTCATCTATAGTTGATATTTTCTAAAGTTCAGATAAAACAGGTATGGGTTTGTGGAATAAGGAAAGTCTGTTCTATTCTATGATTTTCTTATTCATATGATGGTTTATGTATTGAAGTAAAAATTTGATTGCTAATAAGAACTAAGGAGAGGTTTGAGGGGTGGTATATTTTCTAGTATTTCTGTTTAGATTTACCGGAAAATGTATCTGTTAGGATTGTCTGAATTTCATCTTTTTCATTATATGTATGTGATTTACATAAGTATATGATTTGTTTGATATGTTGATGAGTAAATATGTATATTTTTTATCTGAATTTGTTTCTTAACATACAGTTTGATTTAAACAGATACCAAACTAATGAAAAACCAAACAACTAAACAGACCCTACTCTTTAAGTAATTTATTTCCTTTATTTTTATCAATGTATCTTGCTTTGTTCCAAATGAATTTCAAGGTTTTTAAATATCCTTTGGGTTGCTTTGCTTTAGATGATTAAGGTAATGGCTGAATGTGAATCATTAATCTAATTAATTGCCCTCTTAGTGCATTGTATTGTAATGAAGGTTTCCTTTTCTCTAGGGGAAAAAAAAGGAGAAGATGATAAAGAAATACAAAATTATTGTTTGTTATATTCTATAAGGTTAATTTTTACTAATTAAATATCGATCGATCTTAATGCATATATAATATTACTTTTAGATCCTTAATGAATTTGTACACTATCCTATGTTATTGTGTATCTGTTTGCTCTATAGAGCAGAAGAAATCGGATTTGATTGATCTGTACATACCATCCAGATAATCTATTAAGAGTATTTGTTTTGTTATTTAAGATGTAGGTACTGATAAAAAGTTGATTATTTAATTTATAAATAGATCAAATAAATACAATATATATATGATGCAGATAATAGAAATTTGATATAAATATAATTAAGATAAAAATCACAAAGTCAAAACAGACCCTAATATATTAATATTCATATCACTCGGTTATAACTTATAAGAATAAAAAAAAAAGAGCATCCCGTTTCTTTTATCGTATTCCACCTAGTTGCAAAGGTTAGAACATATTATATTAATAGGTAGATGTGTATCAAAACATTTGCACCGGTTCCGAGCTTATCAGAACCGGAATCACAACCACTAATTCCAATTTTAGAAAACAGGAAACCGGAACTGAAACCAAAATCGAAAAACTTGATTCTTGTTCTCTTCTACCGATTCCTGATCTAGTCCTGAAATCGGAGAATCGGCAAAACTTTTTTGTTTTAACTCGTCTTTCCCCGTCTCTTTCTCTTTCCTCTTCCCTTCCCCTCACCCGACTCCCTATCCGCAGGCCCTCCCTCCTTTCTTCTCTCCCCCTCACTGGAACGTGGTGGATGAAATTCTGAGAATGTCTAAATAATTGGTTCGAATGCAAACCAAATTAGTGGAAAATGATTAAATTCATAGATGTAATATGATATTGTATTCCGAATATTTTTCTAATAGATCCCTTTGTACATTCTCCAGATACTTATAATTGTATCTTCCACAATGTTAGCATGTTAGCTGGTGCTTACTAAAGAGAATATTCTAACAGAATTTGTTGTAACAAAATAACAGATAATAACAGTAGATAGAATATTTTGATTATACTACTGGACTTCTTAACAGCCGGTCTGCCCACTATACTTATTAGATTAAAGCCTTGCAAGGCTAAAGCCGACATAGCTCAGATAGCCCATTAATATTAGCTATTGCAATGCTACAGTATACTCCTTCTTCTGTACTTTCACTCCGACTCTGACAGCTTCTCCTGACTTTCTTCTTTCCCTTTGTCTTCCATCTTCAACCCTAATGATGTTCCCTTCTTCATCTTTCTTCCTTTCTGCCATTACCTCAGATCACTCACACGTATGCCCCAGGCCCCGCCATCACCTCTCTTCCCCTAACACGTCTCCTCACCGCGCGCGGCGCCAACCACCCCCCCTCCTAAAAAAAAAGAAAAAGAAAAAGGAAAAAAACCTCCTCTCTGCTTCAAAAAGGTCTAAAGTTGCAGCAATTTTTTTTATATAATTCCCGCTAGTTCTTCTGCAAAAGCCGCAATTGGCTTTTTTTTTTTTTTTATTTCCTGCTAATTACACTACATTATGCAGCATCATTGCTCCCCTTCTTCTTCCTTTTTTTTTATTTTTTCAGAAACTGAGTGAAACTGTCGTTCCATCAGTTGTTGATTATGAAGCCGATGCTACCACCAGTTCCACCCCAGTTTTAGAATCTGATAAGTTGGTTCGGTTTGGTTCTAGAACCGTAGATGACGGTTTATATCTGATTTTCCGTTCGAAATCGAAGCATCCCATGTCAATATGTCTCTATAGATAAATTATGGTCGTAGCCCACCTACACAGGCATGCAATGATTCCATATCCTATCTGAGGAGAAGATTAATTTTGTGTAAATTGATATAATATAGGGCCCTCTCGTTTAACGCAATTACAAAAACACAAAGGGTCAGGATGTGCTTGTATAAAAAGCAGGTTGTCTGCTCCATTTTACTTGTAACTTAAATCAAGTCAACCCATAAAAAGAAATGGCAATAAAAAAATTGGAACATAAAACCTTAAACTTAGAAACTAGTAAGGAGGTTTCTAACGACGGATGACTTGGGTTTGGGTTGTATTATGTGCGTACACTATGAACAAAGCCCAACGTAAACTTAATTATGGCGAGACTTTAACTATATTTCTCTCACCAGTGAATTTCATTATTATTTTATATAATCTTAATTAGAAATGATATTCATCCTGACAGGTTTATTTTATAACGTTGAGTTACTACATTATAACATGTTAACGAGCTGGTAAGTTTATCAATATATCCCACCAAAATGTATATATAAGTAAAATGGATTGGGATTGGGATTGGAATTGGTTTCGTTTCATAGTAAGTTGATTTAAGATATTAACTTTTTTAATGATTAAAAAAAGTAAATCAACATTTGTTAATAAATTCATTTAAGGTATTAACGTTGTTTTTAAGTGGTTAAAAAGATATATTAATATATTGTAAAATGAGTCAAATAAGGTATTAATAATTGATCTTCAGCGAAAATTGAAAAAACTTAATTAAAGATTAATCAAAACATTAATACTTAAATAAAATTTGCAAAGCGTTAATACCTTATTTGATTTAATTTGTGAAACATTGGTCATCTTTTTAATCACTTGAAGCAATAATAACTTAAATGAATTTATCTCTGAACGTAGATATTTTGGTGTGATTTGCTCATTAGATCAACCCTTCTACTCCACCAAAATTTATATATAGGTTAAAGAGTTAGACTAATGGATCCGTTTCATCCACCAACATGTGGTGGATAGGTTAGTCTAAAGTTCTAACTTGCTTATTAAACAATAACAATGAATAGGTATATTCAATTAGTCATCAACACGGGCCTGGATCAACCCAGAATCGTCGGGTCACGAGTTCGATCAAGGGTAGCTCAAACTAAGGCCGAGTAGACTAAATTTATTATGTAAATTGAGAATTTGGGATACTAAATATGATATTCACCATATAATATATTGTGGTGCTCTAGACGAGTATAACAAGGTTTAGGTTGTTATTTATGTTTCCAATGATAATGACCGATTCTCACTAGGGCTACTTCTTTTGAGACTTATTTAATAGGGCATAGAATAAGAAGATCATACCATCTTTAGGGTCTGTTTATTTCATCTACATACAAATTGCATATAAAAGTTTTCAAATAGATTGTTTGTCAAATACAAAGGAAAAAAGACAATTTTACTCATAAAAAAAATCAAACAAACCAAATACAAATCATACATAGATAAGATGCAGATGCAGATAAAATACAATCCATCCAAACATACCCTTAAATTTATTGTCTCTGCTTTCTTTCAAAAATATTACAACGAATAAATAAGTGGATACAAAGTTAAATAGCAAGGAACATAAAAAATGATAATTTGATTTTATATCTATTATCTATTATTATTATTATGTCGGAATCAACTTATTTGACTCCAACAAATATATCATGGTTTTAACATTTTTTTTTTTTAAGTAATAGTATTATCTCTCTTCATCTTCGGCTTTTTCACTCATTCTACATTAACCCACTTGGAAGGCAATTTCACTTTTATTATTATTTTTTTCACAAAAACCAGTTACTCTTATCCTGAAAGAAAGACAGTTTATTTAATAAAAAGACATGTCCTCCATTATTCTTGCTTCTAAACTTCTTCCACATTAACCCACGTGGAAGGCAGTTTCATTTTCATTATTTTTTTTCACCAAAAACGTTACTCTTATCCTAAAAGAAAAAGACAGTTTATTTAATAAAAAAACATGTCCTTCATTGTTCTTTCTTCTACATTGTATGTCCATTTCTCTAAGCCTCTCAACCTTTGCACATCTTTGTCTTTAACAGTTCCTCCTCAACGATGACAAGCTGCTTTTCTTAGACATTCTTTATTGCAATCAATACCATCAAAGCAGTTTCATAAGGAAAATCTCTCTATATCTTTGTGTCTCTCTTTTTCTTCTTATTTTTCTTTTCCATTTTATTTTTACATTTTAATTCTCTCTCTCTCTCTCTCTCAACTTTTCCAGCAATTGCATGAACTCTATGTATCAACAATGAACATCTTCGATTACTTAACTTTGATGATAACCCCAATTATCTAAATGGATAACATTTTTTATATGGTTAGAACTTTCCTCTAGATGCATTTTCTTTCCCTATAATTTTTCACATTTTTTTATATTTTTATTCTTCCTAATTTTGTTTTTTTTTTTTTCAAGTAACTTTTCAATCTTTTATGTTACCCTTTATAAAAAAAAAAGTATTTATATAATTTCAATATGATTATAAAATTTTTGCTATTTTAAGTTTCATATTTTCAAGAAATTCGAAATTGTGAACAATTATCTATCTATTATATTTAGATAAGGATCAATTCATTCGTCTCCACAATTTTAAGCTATTGTTGTGGAACCCATCCTTTCCTTTTATAAAGTAAATTACATATACATTTCTCTATTTGCCCTTAAACCAACAACACTTTTTTATTTCATAAGAGACATAAAAATGAAAATCTACATCTTAGCCTGAGCTTTTCTAAATTTAACACTTTACGAGTAAATTTTATAGTTTTAGCCTATTTTTGTGTTGCATATGTTATATACTATTTTCTCCCTCTTATCCTAATGGCATTTCAAATAAACGATTTGCTATAATAGTATATGAAAAGCCATTTAGATCTCAAAAGTGAATGTAATTGTTTAGAAATATATTAGATTTTTATATTGATTTTGTTATTGGTTCTTTGTGGTGTGCTACCGATAGCAAAAAATAATTTTAATTTGTATTCTAGGTAATTTGTAATGGAGGAAATTATAACTTTTTTTTGTTTGATAGACTATTTTCGGATGATGAATAATGAAGAAACCGCTACTACTTTTTCAAGTGTTGTTCATAATTGGGACTCTATGGTACGAGCTGTTTGTGATAAATCCAGAGTTTCAAGATAAAAGTCATCTCTTGTAGAGATAGTCATGGAGGATGAATTTGTATCTGAAATTATATTATATATATATATATATATTATATTGGTTCAAATTTTTTAAAGTGTGAACTACAAGTTCCTAAGAAATTAGGACATCTGTCAGCTTATCTCTTTGTTTTTCCTATGATTTTTTTTTTTTTTGTTTAAATTTGGAGAAAGTTTTCAGTTTTACGATTTAACTATAATGTATATTCTCTATACAGTTGGAAATGGACATATAACCGTTAGATTTTGCTATGTGAATAATTAATTTTTTTTTTCAATTGAATTCCTACTTATCAATTTCAATTTTACTTTTACGATATTTTATACCTATTTTACAATTCTTAAGGGAAAAAAATTGAAAACAACTTCAAACAACTTAGATAATCCCACCATGCAAGACCTCTCAAAAATGCTTTTCGACAATTTGATGCTTTTATTTTTTTTTTTTTTAATCTCCAATTTATATATGATAAGATATGAAATTATGGCATTCCTTAGGTGCATAACAGTAAATAATCTAATTGGAGTTTTTATATTTAGAATCATTACAAATGTAGGCTCCTACGAAAATTCAAGGTAGCCTATAAAGTTGTTGTATGGTTTTAAAGAATTGGTCAAACCATGATCTCACTAACAAATGCAATAAAAAATTGCACGAATCAGTGGACATAATACAGTCATTCACCATACATCTTTCCCCTCTTTTTTTCCCTTTCGTGTTAATAAATTTTTCTTTAGATATAGATGGAATGTTGGCAATTAATATTGTTTTTGCTTTAGATTCTTTTGTATTGAATTGTGAATTATTTTTTCCAAGTAATTTGTTATCTAATCAAGCATATATATAAACACACATACTAATCAAATGGTCAAACAAGGTTTGGGACATGTTCCATACATTAAACAACAAGGGGAAAACTCATAAAATTAAGCCAATTACTTATTATCCAATTATCTATTTAGACAATATATATACATTGATAAAACATGTTTGATTGTGACATTTTGATTTTTTTGGGAATTCTAATTGTTAGAGACAAATTTTTGACTCATTTTCATTAAAAAATCATGTTAAATTGTTATGAAATTTAATAAAAATCATTAGGAATTGGTATTTAAGTGCTTAATTATCATATTTCAGGTCTTGGAATCGATTACAAATCAATTAGAGAAGAATTGTGCAAATTTGGAATCAAAGGACACAAACAGAACTTCAACACCGGCTAAGATAGATCCTACACCGCCGACCTAAATTGCAAAAGTCGTGCCTTTGTTGCGGACATCGAACGCCGGCAAATCAAGATTGGAAGTCAGCGCAACATGTCTACAGAATCGAATTCTTTAATGCTGGAGTAAACACGGCCGCCCTTTATCTTATTTTTCACCAGTGTTGATTTTCTATCAACATCGACTTCTAAGAATTCAAAGCCGCCAGTGTAGACAAAGAACATAATGCAAAATTTTAAGGCCGTCTCCAATGCCGTCCATTACACTGCTGTTGTAAAGATTTTGAAGATGAAACGACATTGAATGCTGGCTAGATCTAAATCAACGCTACCGGCATAAGAAGAGTAACTGCCGGTCTATGTGTCATGTCTTTTGAAATTCTAAGATGTCTTGTATAAGTTACGACCAAATCTGAGTTCTTATCATCCAAGAATTGTTCCAAAACCCTAAACTTAGAGAGTATTGGTAAAAATGAGTAGCTAACTTCCTATTTTCTAGCTAAAGGGATTGTTGCATATTTGGTTCTACATGGATTGTGAGGTCGAATTGAAGTGAATTTGAATCTATTCTCCATTTTGAGTATTTGTATATCTCTTGCTTGTATTGTTTCTTTTATCTTGTTTGATTTATGCAAACTTGGCCTGTTTAATTGATTAGCAAGGTAAATTCTGCCAATTAGAATGTCAAATCCATAATTGTTTGATTATTCTAATATTTGTGGAGCAATAACATAATAGATTATGAAATAGATAATCGATTGTGTTGTATAGATATATAATCTGATCTAAATGAATCATGCCATTGATTTGTTGATCTGAATTGGTAGTCTCTCTCATTCTTTATGCTATTGATAGATTAAATTCTAAGAGCTTATTTAGGATTGTTTAATTGATAAGAGAAATAATCAAAGATCTTATCTTGATTATTGATAAATTAAGGAGAGATAAGTTGTTAGAGCTTATTGGCAACCATAACCAATTTAGTGAAAAGAAAGAACATAAATCTTTAAATCAATGATCAGTCTTGTGAACTAATATGTAATATACTTTTGGTTGAAAATCTTTTGATATTGAATTAACTCTCAATTTGTGTTTGTTTTATTTCCTTTCTTTTATTGATTTTCACAAAAGCCCCCATTCTTCTCATTTATGATCTTTGAATAGATACAGATTCAACCAATCCCTGTGGATACGACTCTGTTCGTCACTATATACAAATCTTAAGAGTAGGATTTAAATATTTATTAGAATCAACACCCACCACTAATTTTAATGAATTATTTTCAAGGCTTATTTTTCCAATATGAAATAATTATTAGTTTTTAACATGTACTTTTGGAATTGTAATGATGGTGAAAATATTATTATACATATATTGATTAAGTGCTTGCATTGAAAATGCCAAAGACAGAGAGGAAGTACAAATTACGTCCACATATCAATTCATTTGGGCAGAGATTTGATTAATTTGGTTTTCGTTTTTAAAATTTACAAATTAGGTAAGCTTTGTAAGCTAAAGAGCAACATGCCTTAATACAATAATCTTGAAAATAAAAATTCTTTGAAAATATAAGATCTATGTAATGTAACCATGAAATTTTTTTTCCTTCCATTTCATATTGCTAGATGCTGCTCCAACAATTAATTGCCCAAACATTTATTCATAATCAAGCATAAACTTATTATTATAAGGGTTAAAAAAAAAGTTGTTGATTTTATTGAAAAAGCATCAACTTGTAAATTTAATTATCAAAGGACACAAACTCCTATTAATTTTCTAGGTTAGGCTTAATAACTTACGCCATTGAATTCTTTTTACAATTATCTTTTTTCACCACTATGATGTGTTGCATGTGACTACAATCATATGTGAATTTATATAATAAAAAAATTTATTCAATAGACATAATCTATATTTTAGAGAAAAGAAGAAATGGATGGATTCCAAAAAATGAGAAGCAATAAATGGATCGATGCATTCATCTTTATAAGGAATTAAATGACTGTTAATATATAATGTCACTTTATACGAGACCTTTTTTTTTTTATCCACAAAACTTTTAATATAAATTTTATGGGGCAAATATGATTTTTTTCAACAGAACAAATTAACTTCATGGAAAAATTAGACAAAGCAAATTAATTATGATTAGTTGTATTGTGTTTTTTTTTCTTTTTTTATACACATTTTCAAGATTGTTTGTGTACCATTCCTTTTTAAATTATCGTTATGCTTGATTTATAAATTTGTTGTGTAATAAATTTTATTTTACCATTATATAAAATCGATTACCTGTATTGATTTACATAGAATTGATTATAATGCAACAACTGATAATACTAATAAGTTGGTTCATATCACCTTTCACTATATATACGTGAAAGGATGATGTATATGTAAATGTTTAATAAGGTAATTATTGGTGTGTCCTTTTTGAGAATAATGGGATTGATAGCTTTACAAAATTGAATGATTTAAATATTTTTACTTTTCACTTGAAAATTCTTCATATTTTTTACTTTTCCATATTTGTAGTTGTAAAATGGAACCAATTGATGGATCAAATGAATTTTCATCTGCGAATGAAATGAATTCAAGAAGATCTTATTTTAGAAGTTGTTATCACACTAGAAGACAAGCTATGTCTATTCAACAGCGAGAGGCTCACTATGTTAGATGTCAGGTGAACTATCGAGCAAATATAGTATCTACCTTCAATATCATATTTTCTCAACAAAAAAAGCAATGTTTGTAGACAACCTCGCTTAACATATATGCATGTATTTAATCAACATCGTGCACATGATCATTGTCCTATACAGCTAAATCTTGTGCTTAGTCTATTTATATTACAATTACATATCATGCTATCACTCCACACACTATATATTGTTTCAATGAAATGCCTACAATACGTACAAATACCTCTTTAGGTCCCCGTCTAACGGATATTCATCGCATTGCCCGTTTACACTGATTTACTTTTCATGACGATACTGTCATTTCAACCGATGCTCAAGATGTAGGTACATATACATGCCTTTTAATTTTAGTCTTCTATTTTTACTTAGTTATACTATGACTCAACATTTAACCATATTCAATAAAGAAAAAACGTTTAAATATTTTATAGATGGTTGTCATGTTGCGGAAACCACTATACTATTAGATACTATGGTTTTCTACATTGTTCAATTAACTAACATTAATATGTACTTATAGATGATCATCACATGGTGGAAACCACTAGCCTTTCGGAATTTATCGCCACAGTAGGTATGAATTGCTACATTATTTAATAAACTTAGATCAATATTTTTCTAATTTATTTTTTTGTATGTATTTATTCATAATTTAAACTTATTTATCTTTTATATCAATAGTTACACCTATACAACATGGTAGCATAAATATATACAGGGCCTTCTATGAAACTTTCGGATATCAAGTCTTACATCTTCCTACCATTTCAACGTGCCAATTTTGTGGTGCACAATTATTTCAACATGAGCCATCTGAGTTGTGTTGTTCAAAAGGATGTGCCATTCTATCAATTGTTTCACCACCCTACGATCTCCTTGAACTCTTCGACTTCCAAGTAGTATAAGAAGACATTTTAGACAACATATTCAATCATATAATCGTGATTTTTCATTCCCTTCGATGGGTATTCATGTTGACGATGATTTATTAGTTGGGTATCATGAAATCTATACATTTTGTGCTTAAGGTTCTATATACCATAAAATTGGTAATCTCATACCAACTGCGCAAGAAAGGCCAAGATTTCTACAAGCATATATTTATGACACTGACTACGAAACACATAATCGTTTTTTTGAGAATCCATTCTTGAGTTTGGAGATTATTTTAAAATTAACTTCAATTCTGAATTCTCACAATCCATTTATCCAACAATTTCATCAATTGTTAACACTCAACAATATTGAAGATTGTCAACTTATTATTCGAGAACAACCTATTGGTCAACACCGATACTCTCTTCCAACCGACTCACAAGTTGTAATTATCATAGCTGAAGGTGAAAAAATAGGTCATCTAACTATTACTACCCTATGGAACATATGGATGGGATATCAACACCAAATTAACAAATGGAAACAATGTCACGTGTCAAGAATTCTATGCATATAATGTACAGGTAAACTATACCAACATTACATTTCTTTAAAAAAACATTATAAAATTTTCCACAAAATATAACTGAAAGAGTTTAATCTTCAGATACATGAACATGAACAATCTCTTCTCCTTAGAGGTGGTCGACTCTTTCAACAATATTTGGTTAACAATTTCATAAAAATTGAAGCTCAAAGGCTACAATGGTTATGTTACAACCAAGAAGCAATTCGTTTAGAATTTTACTAAGGATTACAAGATGCACTCATTGCTCGACAAAATGATGTAGGTTTTCTGTTTTTACACCTTTATTTACTATTATTTTTATTTGACGACATTACGTAAAGTTGTGCTTACTGAACGCTTGCATTATATTATGAATATCGGTCGTAGGGTTGTATTACCTTCCTCTTTCACTATAAGTCCTCGTGACATATAGCAAAGATACAAAGATGCAATGACTTTGGTTCAAGAATTTAGAATGCCAAATTTATTTATTACTATTACATGCAATCCTCTTGGTCTGAAATTTAGCATGAATTACTCTTGGGCCAAGTCGCATAAGATAAACCAAATCTACCATCACGAGTCTTTCACTTGTGGTTTGAGCAATTCAATAAAGATATTCTTCCGAAGGATTTGCTAGGAAAAGTAATTGGTTATTCTTATGTCATTGAATTTAAAAAATGAGGCCTATTGCCTGCCCACATGCTTATTCTCTTACACCCATAAGATAAGCTTAATACTCTAGATAATTATGATACTATTGTTAGAGCTGAAATGCCAAATGAATGAGATGAACCTCATTGGTTTAACGCTGTTCTTAAACACACGATTCATGGTCCATGTAGCGGATATAATCCATCTGCACCGTGTATGAAATAAGGACATTGTAAGCGTCTTTTCCAAAAATCCTTTGCCCATATTACTTCCCAAGGGAATGACTCCTACCTAGTGTGCGAAAAAATAAATACTAATAGGGTCCCTTTACCCAACTATCCCAATATTTATATCGATAACAGTCAAGTCATCCCATTTAATCCTTGGTTACTTCTCATATATGACTGCCACATTAATGTTGAGATTTGTTGAAATACTCCAAACCTTCACCTAGATTATAAATTGAGTTTAGATAGATTAAATGAATCAAATGAAGTATATGAAATAATTAGATAAGTTGAAATAACTAGATTAGTAAATAATTAAGTTGAATTTGAGATTTGAGATCTAAATTCTCTAAACAAGTCATTGAAATGTTTAGAGGATTCCTAAACATTCAATTTATACCAAAAATACCAATTCCTAAATCTTAGTAAAATTTGAGTTCATTTGCTTATCTCAAAATATCAGTTCTTAAACCCGAACTCAAATTAAATATCTTTTTATCAAAAATAAATTTCTAAATTAAGTCCTCATTTTGAGTTCTTAATTTCTAACTTATCGGTTCAGAAACAATCTTTTAAATACTCTTGGAACTATAGATATTTGATCTGACAGTTCTAAGCCTATACCTATATTCCTTTAAATTAATTTTAATCCTTGTCATTTTCCTTTTAATCTCTCCTTCTCTGCCTCTCTTCCCTTCACATTTCTTTCCTTTATTCTTCCTTTCCTAACCGATGCTTTCTTTTCTCTCTTCCTTTCTTCTTCTTTTATCTTCTTTTCTTCCAATTTCTTCCACAAATCTCGAGATTAAAGCTATCTAGAAAATTAATCAAAGCTAGGAGATAAGCTAGATGAAGGAAAACGAGTTAGAAGTGTAAAGAAATATCAAGCGTGCAAGCGTTCTAAAAAGATAAGTTGTTATTTCATTGTTATCTTTGTTGTTTACTTATTTAATTGATGAATTGATGTTGAAATGAGTTGGGATTGTTGTTTATATATGTGTATGTCAATTTAATGTTGTTGGGAGTTGAGATGTGATGAAGAAGATGATGAATAGTAGTTGTGGAGTTCGGTGGAGGAATTGATGATGTTTGATGTATTGAATGGATAAAAAGTTGTTTCATGTTGAGAAGTGGAGTTCATACATGTTTTGAATTGTTAAATGTATGTAGTATGTTGTATAAAGTTTGTATAGAGCTTAGAGTAAGGTTGGAGAAGTGAAAAGTGTGTAAAATTCAAGTTTGAAACAAGGAAGAGTCGAAATTTTTCAAACATCCTATCAAACACCATGTTTGGGAAGGTGTATGGGTCATATGCTTTTGATACAGCATGTATGGAAGGGTGTATCACCCTTTGACCTTCAAAATGCACTTTTCCCGAGTTGAAACATCCCTATATGGGGGGGTGTATGGAGGAAACAGCTCCATATGTAAGGGTGTATCACTCTCGGATGGAAAAGTGTAATGTCACCGGGTTGAAACGGCATCCCATACACCCTGTATGGCATTATGTTTCATTTTCTAACCTTTTATGTGTTTTTCCCTGAGTTCATGCACCTTGTCATACGGCATGTATGGAAAGGTGTATGGTTCAAACAGCTTGTCATACACCCCTGTTTGGTTTTCTTTGTTGCAACATTGTTTTGAATTTTACTCATAACTTTTGCATCCGACTTCTAATTGAGGTGATTCAAGTTGCATTGGAAAAGTTTAAAAAGAGATATACAACTTTTATGTTTTAAGTTTTTACAAATTTAAAAAATATCAATACTTAAATTTTGATTCTTTCCAACTGCTATACTTTCCAAAACAAAGTTAAAAACTTATATTGGTTTGTGAAATGTGTTTTTACTTATGAAATAGATCTTTTTGAGCTAAAATGAGATAGATAAGTAATATTTGATGTGTTATGTGAGTTAATTGATGTAATTAAACATGGGCTAAGTAGATGTATAGATTTAACAAATAATTAGATTAAATATAGAAGTTAGTTATAAAATGAACTTAGTTAACAAACCTAGGTCCAACTTGACTAAATGAACTTGAATGAACTAAAATGGATTAGATTGTTTAAATTGGATGAATTTGGCTAAATTTAAGTTAATGTAAGCTCAAATTGACATAGATCTTAGATATATAATAAATTAGTAATTAATATAAGCCCAACTTGGCATGATGAACTTTACTAAGCTAAAATGAATTAGATTGTCTAAGTTTAATTAACTTGACTTAGTAAATGAATCAAATGACTAATTTTAATGAATTTGGCTAATGTTAAGCTAAAATGAGTTAATAGCTATTAATTAGCTTAAATGAATGAATTAGGATGATATTTGAATAACATTGAGAATATGTTGTTTCAAATGTGTGTTTACTTGAAAAATGAATGTTTTTGGTATATGAATTCTTTGACAGACAAAGGAGAACTGTCCATATTTTGGCGTTGCGATCTTCGCAGCCATAGTGGGGTTCCCATTTAGTATTTGATCAAATAGGATTTAATAAAATGAGTTTGAAATGAATTGATAAATAGCTTAAGTTCTTATATGATTTTGATGAAGCGGATGATTAGTTTAGTTTAGTTTCTTATACGAGTTATTTCCTTAACGGAAGTGGATATCTTATTTATCTTTTGGATTATCTTTTGAAATTCCCTTCGAGGCTATGTTTAGATTTCATATTCAAGGTACGCAGTAACTTGCGTAGTGATTGTTAGGATAGGCATCCTAAATGGACTAAGAACTTAAACTCGGCCTAATAATTGTTTGTATTGGTTGTCTATTCCGCTGTTTAAATCCGTATCTAACCTGGTATGACAGATCGGTATCCGACTCGAAGAGCAGCACCTTGCTCGGATTGGGGGCATGGCAGTTTAGGCGCTTAAACCACCTTTGTCATTCTGATATGACTTTCATAAGTGGTTCAGCGGGTAATCGATGAGGAATTTGGTATCGGTGTAACATTTGCTTAAACTTAGGGGGAAGTACCATGGTTTAGTTCAACGTATATGGAAACAGTAAACTAGATTCATGTTATGGACTGAGTCTAAGTAGAGTTGTGTAACGGTTAGAAACCCTATATGAGATTACTTGATCGTTATGGTAAATTTATATAGGAGATATAAGTATCCAGGCTGCTTATATCAACCCCCCGAGCGTCGTGATCGTTACTCAGGTTCCCGCGATATCCCTGTTGTTCGGAGTTTAAATACTTCCGTGTTAATTTGTTTGCTTTAAAGAAAGATAATAAATTATGGTTGTCGCATTTGCATTTAGTTAAGCTCGTGTGCCACATCACCTGTGATTGTGATACTATGTACTGAGCTTCAGCTCATTCTTGTTGTTGTTGTTCTTTTTACAGGAGTTGATGAAGATGAGTGATGATATGATGATTGATGATGATAATGTTGGTGATGATGATGATGATGTTGTTGTTGATGGAGTTGTTGTTGATGATGATCGATGTGATGATGCTTGACTTGGGTTTTGGGCGCTTGTGATGATTCGGAGAGGAATTGTGGACAAGTGAAGTGAGTTAGGAGCGTTGAGTAGTTTAGTTGCTTTGTTTCTTCTTTTATTTGTTTTATAGAGACTAGATTCATTTATAAATTTGTATTTTCATTTAAGGGCTTGTTAGTGCCCATGTTTTGTAAATAAGCTTTTTGCAAGCTTTGTTTAATTGAATAATTTTCCACTTATGAGAGTGGAAGTTTTGAAATGTCTTTTATTCCGAAATTGTTTTATAAATTTTATCTCCGTTGCTAAATCCAGTTATCTAAAAATCTAACTAAATGATTTCATAACCTAAAATCGGCTGGCAATGTCCAATATAAAAAAAATGTTTTAAAGAAAGCCTTAGCGTGTAGTACTTTAGAGTATTATACGTGACGGTAGCACCTTAAGTTATTTAATTAATTAATTAAAATTTTTTTGAGGCGTTACATTTGTGTAAGTGTAAAGAGCGTTACGTACTTTATCAGTACATTCATAAGGGTCACGATAGGGTTTTGATGGAGGTCCATATTGGATCTTCCAATGATGAAATTCAATAATTTATTGATGCACAATGGGTTTGTGCCCCGGAGGCGATTCGAAGAATATTAAAGTACCATATGGATCGAATATATCTTTTTGTTATTAGGTTACAAACACATCTTCCCAACATGCATATACGCACTTTTCGCAGATGACCAATCCATCAATTCCATTTTGTCTAACAACTCCACTCCATGAACAATGCTCACAAAATTTTTCCATACAAACAATATGGATTTTGATGCAAAATGTTAACCATACAAAGATCTCCTGCAAATTATAAGTGGGTTGACGTAACATGGCAATGAAAAAGGAAGAATATGCAAATTATTGGAAGTATATATCGTTCACCCAAGAGATTCGCAACGGTTTTATTTACATATCTTGCTTAATCATTTGTGTGGCCTTAAATCATTTAACTGTCTTCCGTATAATGGGGTTACATATGATACATTTGAAAAGGCTATAGAAGCTAGAGGTCTTCCCAAGATTGATGACAGCATACGTCAATGCTTACTTAAAGCAGTCTCCTTTCAAATGCCATAAGCTCTTAGAAGATTGTTTACAACTATTTTGGTATTTTGTAAACCTACAAATGTCAGACTGTTGTGGGATGAATTTTACCAAAGTATGTTGTAAGATTACCCTTCATCTCCTATCACTTCAAACATGTTGCTTATCGATAAACTATTAAGTGACCTTAAGGTATTATTAGCACAATGTGGCCAAGCTTTATTAAACTTTGACTTGCCACGTTTGCAATGTAATTTAAATGTCTATGATAGTATACCAAGGATGCTTGAAGAAGATTTGTCAATTCCCATAGATGATATGGATATTAATGCATCTTCCTCCTTGAATGTTGAACAAAATCATGCATTTGATTTGATAAAGTCAACTATTGAGCAAGGTGAACAAGGGATATTTTTTATAGATGTTCCGAGTGGAAGTGGAAAACACATATCTGTATTGTGCTATTTTAGCATTTATCTAAAGTGATGGTCACATTGCCTTAGCTGCAGCTACTTTTGAGATTGCAACAACTATATTACCTGGTGGTCGAACGGCTCGTTCGAGATTCAAGAATAAATTAAATGTGAATGCAACTTCCATTTGTTCAGTGAGCAAATAATCTGAATTAATTGATCTTTTGAAGATTTGTAAGGCCATTTTGTGGGATGAAGCTCCAATGTCTAATAGATATGCTTTTAAAGCTCTTGATAGAACACTTAAAGATATCATGGAAGTTGATTTACCATTTGATGGAAAAGGTTAAGATACTGGGAGGTGATTTTAGACAAGTTCTTCCCGTGGTTACAAAAGGTACGAAGCATCAGTTGATAAATGCATACTTAAATAAATCACCATTGTGGAAAAGCTTTCATATTCACTACTTAACCCAAAATACGAGATCTTTGAATGAAAAAGATTTTTCAAACTTCATGTTAAGAGTTGGGGATGGAGTCAAATGCGTAGTAAACGATGACTTCGTTTATATACCACCTTTATTAAGCATGCCATGGGAAGGTGAACACTTGATTCATATTTAATTGATGTTACTTTCACAGTCCTTGAAACCATGTACAATATAGCTCCTATTTTGTTAGTTGATACGTTGAATGAGAGAATAATTCAATACTTTCTTGGTGAGGCACATACATATTTCTTATTTGATGGTGTTTCTAATTATCCAAAACATTTGTACCGGCAAGAATATTTAAATTCTATTTCCCCAGTTGGTATGCCTCCACATGCATCGACCCTTAAAAAAGGAGCATCCATCATGCTCCTTAGAAACTTCAACCCAAAGGTGGATCTCTGCAATGGCACAAGGCTAATCTATATTGATTTTTTGACAAATGTAATATACGCTGACGTTTTAACGGGTCAATCAAGAGAGTTAAGAGTTTTTATTCTAAGAATTTCTTTAAAAAACTTGGATAACTTACAACTTCCATTTGAGATGATAAGAAAGTAGTTTCCAATGTGTTTGAGTTTTGCTTTGACAATTAAGAAAGCACAAGGTCAAACAATACATAATGTTGGTATCTATCTTTCTGACCATGTATTTAATCATGGCCAATTATATGTAGGTTTATCAAGGGCAGTTTGCAAGGAATCATCAAATGTCTTAGTAAAGAAGGGAAGTATATCAAGAAGAAAAGGCGTGTGCACACGGAATATTGTTTATAGATGTGCATTACTATTATAAAGATACCATCACTTAAGCCACTATCAAAGGTATATATTTTCCTATTCGCGTATTTATCTTTTTTGTTTCCTTACTTTATCAAAACCTAACTATAACTTTGCTACATGATTATTGCCATGTCAGAAGGTCGCAGTCTATTACTTTGCTGGCAAAAGAATTTAAGACAACATGTTTACATCTCTATTAGGTATAACTGGCTTTACAATTCTAAAAGTTCGACTTAAAAAAATATTGCAAATATTATAAGTTAAATATAACATATATGTTTTCAAATTACACACTGCATGTAGTCATATGGATACTTGTTTGACTAATTTAGAGATTTTCACGATATGTCTATAACATTCCTCTTACACGGTATCTATATCTATCACGTATATATATTTTTTATTATATGTTTTTCCTTTTGATATTAAGACTTTACAAGTCTTAATTGCATAAGTCTTTTCCTCATGCAGAGAAATATATTTGAGGATTTATAGTTTTGGTTGGGCATTCTCTATTAAAACTAACATAGGAACATAAGAAATTGAAAAGCTTCAATAACAAAAGTAATATACCATAATATAAACAAATATTGCAACTTCCATTGTATAATTTTCAAATATTGCATTATTAATTACGTGCAAAAGTGTGATTTCCTTTTCATTATATTGTTAATTACCTGCAGATATGAAGATGAGACTAATCATCAAGTAAAACATGAACAATATGTGGAATATGATAAGTAAGATAAATCTAATTATGATTATCATACATGATTGTTGTTGCAATAAGATATTATCAAACAACATCTCCTTTATACCTTCAATTTTATTTAATTTAAATACGTTGGTTCTTTCATTTTGTAGAGCAAAAGCTAATACATATGTCAAGTTCTGTCTCACCAAGGTTTAAAATTACACTTACTACAAATTTTTTTTCCATTTCATAAGTGTAAACTCTTTATTTCATTTACTCCACCTTTATTTAGTTTAATATGCAGTTCTTCAAGACCAAAACTTTTGCAAATGAGCTGTCATACAAGGAGTTCAATAAATTAATTACTAGGTCACTTAACTATATATTAAAATATAATTTGATTCTATAAATTCCTTTTCTAATGTCTCATCTGTTTTATAGGTATATGGCCATATTTTCGATGAAGCAAAATAATTGCAATTAGGATTGGTGTGTTATAAACTTCATTATAAATATTTACAATGTATTAGAGTGTTGTTTTATTAATCCTTTGATTTCTTTTTCATGCATTTTTATACAATTTATGCAATGTTTTTAGTTTATTCCTTCATCCACTGATCTTACATGTAATTAACTTTAACTATTTTATTTATTATAAAAGTTCATTTTTTATTGAATTTTGACATTTGCAACGCAGGTGCATTGTCTGCTAGTAACAATGTATTATCGAGTGGCTCACAACAAATGTCATGTCAAGCAATCCATAAGCAGACCAACATGGTACATCATAAAGTAATTTTTTTTCTTATGTCACGCTTAGTATGCATGAATGATTTGGAATGAAATGAAATGAGTTTATGAATGACAAATCCATTACTATATTTGAAAGATTATATGGAATAGAATGGTTAACAAGTATAATTGTCAGGAATATTACCAGTAATAAATGCAAAATATGTATCATGATAGGATAAAAAAGTAATTACATTATTCATAGTTAATAACGGTGGAGTGGAATTGTGATTCCGCATTCTCATAGGTGAAATTGAATTCCCCTTCAAAGTCGAAACGATTTTAGCTTTTAAAAACGCTTAGAAACATTAAGAAAGGTAATAGAAGCCAGAATCGCGATTCTATTTCGGTCCATTATTGCATACCAAACGTGCATTTTCTCATGTGGCTAGTTGATCCTTTTATTTTTAAAATAAAGCATTCAAACAAAAAGGAGTTTTTTAATCTCACAATTACCATTTTGACACTCAAAATAGTAACAAATGTTAGGCTTGGAGTTCAATTAATATGCTCTATTGTAAATATATTAATATAAAGATTATAATATCTTTCATATATTTTTATATATATTAAAAAATAAAAAAAAGGTGTATCTCTCATGTTTTGAGAACGACGGAGTTGCGACATTATAAAGTAAATTGCGAACTAGGAGACGAGGAAAACTTACGGCTACGGACGGATAGGATTACGGAATTGGAAAGCTCTAGCGTAAATTAAACTCCATGCATTGAATATGGGCAACGGCAGAAGGAAAAGGCAATCTTATGCCATACTCATGGAATAGGCGCCAGGAGAGACTACGAAGAAACTCGGATTTAAATAAAATCAATTTATTAAAGCAATTTTGGATTTATAATCGGAATGCTTATTAAATTCCTAGTAAATCCCAATTGTAAGGAAACTTCTTTTACTGAATTTGTGGCATAGGGTACTATAAGGTGATTATTTTCATTTCTCATTAATCCTTCTCAATGTTGTCCAAATTGAAAAGACATTTTCATGAATTATTTAGTTTTTGGTATACATTATTATGGTGAATGATTAGTTATCTACAAGTATAATTAGTCAAGAAAAAATTATAGATCTATTATTTGTTGATAGTGGAAGTTTTTGCCTTGCGGTACTATAGTATTTTCCCAGTTGAGGTTTTCTACGTTAAATCCTAATGTTTATTATTTTTTTATTCAATTTCTTATATATAGGCAAGAGGAAAATTTATCTTATCGACATTAATTTTTCCTAACATAAAATAATTTTAGTAATTTTTAATAGAATAAAATAATAATTACAATTTAAAACACACTTTAATTGCATTCTTAGATTTAAAGATAAGAATCGATCTAAAATGCTTATACATTTAAAATAAATCCATACAGCTAATCATGAATTGGTAAATAATTTTATGAAGATTGGTTTGTCGTTTATGCGTAAAATGGATGCCTTAGGGTATGTATCTCATCTTTGGATTAAAAAGACAAGGTTAAGCATGTCATTGAGTCTATGTGTTATGAAAATTGATTTTGGAAAAGTTTTTATTTTGTAATATCTATACTTATAATATTTTGTATTGACAGTGAGCATGTAAATAGGAATGTAATTGGATTGGATTTCCGAAGAGTTTTACTAAGTCTAAACTAATCCTGATATCCTATAGGACTTTAGAAACCCATTATAAATTGACAGACCTTATAAGGTATATACTAATGAACCCGAAACCTGCTTGATAAACTCTATAGGATACGGATAATAAACCGAAGAAATCTTTTCAATTTATTATTCATTAAATTAACATTGTTATAATTCATTATGAATATTAAAATTAGATTTAAAAAATAAATCCCTTATAAATTTGAAACTACACATACTATTTATTAAGTTGAATTAGTACCTAAAATATACAAATGTAAAATCAATTTGGCTTTGATTAAATTTAAAAATCTTTTCTTTTAATGGGTTCAAGCTTTCAACGGTTTTTATACATGTGTAAACACCTACAAAGTTTCCTAAATATCTTAAAATCTATCATGAATCCTACATAACCCATTCACTTTGCCATATCAAATAATGAGAAAATTGAATTACGATTCAATTATAATGTAATAAAGTTGTCATGATTATTATATCTATTATAATATCAACTTGGTATAAAAAATAAAACAAGTGTTAGAGTAAAGTAAAAGTATTAAAATATCTATAATGCATAGTCTTTATTACATAGTTGGTATTTTCAAGATAGTGAGATTTTGATAAAAACTAAATATTAGTTATTCAATCACAATTCACTATTTTTCATAATAACATTTATCATGAATTATTATTCTCTCAACTAAATACTTTTTGTAATAGCAGTTTACTGAAAATAAAAAGAAAAGCAATAGCTATTTCCTTCATGTGATTGGACTAATAGTATAATACTTGATGGGATGTTTATTAGATTAAACATATCCCATGTTAAACATCATGAAGGGTCGGAATAACTAGGCCCATTTTCCTTGGCTCTTAAATCGGGATCATACCTAGTGGTCAAATTCGTCCATTGTCTCTCGTTCTGGTGGTAGCCATAAAAATTACTGATTTAAGCGATTCTTGAAATTCGCATGGTCAAGAATCAATGGTGGATCATCAATCTGGTGGTTCCATCCAGTTTAATCACGCGGGGAGAAAAAAAAAAAGAAGGCAACTGTAAATGTATATTTGTTGATTTTTTAAGGGTATATAGGTGATCCATTGATTATATTATTAAGATGTAGTAAAATACTACACATACTCATGGCTTCAGGAACATTCACGCTATCCAACTCCAACCTAGGCAATTTGGAGTAGATCAATTTCATGCCATTCTTCCTCCAGCCAGGTAAGTTTCATCTTTAACTTCCCACCATCTTTAATGTTTGTTCTAGTGTTATTATCAAATCCCTCAGATGTTTGGCAACTTCTGTTGGAGCATTTAAGCCCACTAGTGTTAGCTAATGCTGATGGGTTCTCAGCGTCAAAATAAAATGCTGGTAATTTACTTGCATCCTCTTGCATTTCTAAGAAGCCACTGCTATGTAAATGCGTATTTTTTTTTTTTTGCAAGATATTTTTATTCATATGCGAAGGTATATACACATTTTTTTTTTTTGCATAATTGTTCTTATCTTTCTTTTATTTTTATAAAAAAAAATGAATCGATTACAGGTTCAGGGAATCGAAACCGACCCTTACAAACCAACCGTCTCCTAAAACTAGAAATCGCCCAGCTTTGACTATTTAGTTCCGATTCCACCATTTGGAATAAGAAAATTGCTAGTTTGGTTATGATTTTGAATCCAAACCCAACCGTACCGACATTTAATCCCATGCACTCAACTAAATAGTAAATGCTATGGGTGGGTACAGATCGGTCTGATCTAGTTTTTACTAAATCAAACAAAACCATAATTTATTGTTTGGTTTTTTCTCCTTTCTAAATCAAACCTTTATATAACGGTTCGGTTTGGTTTACTTCGGATTACATATTAAATCAAAATTCTAATTAAAAAAAAAAAACTTAGTTCTAATATTTTACATTTATGTGGATATTCAAATATTAAAATCACTCTATAAAGTTCATATTGTAAATCAAACAAAATACATTATAAATCCATCACATTCATAATTCATAATCATAATCATTCATTAAATCATTTAATCACTAACATAATATAACACTGACTAATACATAGTAAAATATAATCTATAATCCTTCAAAAAATCATTAAGTTAACATGACTAACAAATTTGGCAAAAAAAATAAAACCATCTATCAACAAAAGTGATCATGAATAAAAGTAATCTGTTATCAAATATCGATGAAAAATTAATACATAAAAGGATATATAAGTAAAATACAAATTCATACTTTATAAAGTTTACATGATTAATAAAAAAATAATATTAAGTTACCAACAAAATATATCTTAATGAAAAAAATAATTATAAAAAAAAAAGTAAATTATTATTAACTAATATTCATTATGTAATAAAATCATATAAATCATAGAACATATATAGCAATTATCATACAAAATTTATGATTTATATAAAATATTTTTATGTTTGTTTAAAATTATTTGATTTGATTAATTTACCTTTTAAATTAATCATAAATTTATAAATTAGCCTAACTAAAAATTTTCAAAACCAAATTACTTCAAAAATCATTTTTGATTTAATATGATTTGGTTACGGATTGTTTGGTGTGGTGGATTTTTTACTCAGCCATACTGAACAGTAATGGCATGTCTGTACCCGTATACTCACTGCCAAACTATTCTGCTCCAACAATGACTTTGGCACACGTGCCACGAGGAACTGGGGCGACACGTGTCAATGTTTTAATTGACTAGAAATGATACTGTCCAATCAATGATTTGACATAAGCAAAGCTTTTTTTTTTTTTTTCTGTTAACAATCAACGGGGAAAAAGTTTTTACCGTTTAAATAATTTATTACCTTTATGCAATAGTAAAAATTGCCCGCCGAAATTCGTATCCCGCCCAGGTTCGGAATTATTTTACACCGGCGTTTGCTTGTTCTTTTTTTTTTCTTTCTTTTAAATTTAAAAAAATAATTTTCTTCGTAATAGAGAAAGACCTGCCAACTTATCAACATTTTATCTTTTAAAGATATCGGCTATTTACATTTATATATTTATTGATTAATATTCACCTTATTATAATATAAAACATAATTTGTAGAGTTAATTATAGAAACATGATATGTGTTTTGATCAATTTGTAATATATGATTTAGGTTTTTTAAACAATATATACATGATCTAAAAGTGTTATTAAGAGAATACACATATATTAGGAGCTATTTTTAATTGAGATCAAGGAATGACAAGGCATATTACTTATTCACAATAAATAAATAAAACAAAGATTATTATTTTATAAAAATTTAAAAATTACTAAATTAGTAGTAATGTTCATATGATTTTATCTATACTATAATATTAAAAAAAGTTTAATAATTACAATTTCCAAATAAACTTTAATAAGAAATAAGCTTATCTTATAGATTATATTTACTTGTTTCAATATGCTAGCTCGTGATTTTATATAACAAATAATATTTTCGATTTAGACGAAAACTATTTTACCATTCTTTTTTTTTCAAAAACATTATAATATTAAAAAAGGCAAATCAATTTATCTTTTTCGTACACTAAACCACCGTGATTTAAAAAAAAAAAAACAAATTGCTGAAAAATAATAAATAAACAACACGACAAAAAATGAAACACAACAGCACATTTTGTTCCAGCAATATGCGATATCAAACTTTTTTTTTTAAATTTTTTATTTTACTTAGTGGAAGTTCCATTGAAGATTATATTAAAAAAATAATAATGTCTTCAAAAAGGTTACACTTTGCAAAACACTTCACTTTCTAGTCAAAACAAAAAAAAAAAGAGCACAAAAGCTTCGATCTCGCTTTCAATGGCAAATTTAGGCTATCTAGCAAGAGCCCGGAAAAGGGTTCACGCTATTCGCCGCGCTGCTGATGGTAGCGCATTCGAAAAATGGTACTCCACAAAAAATTTAATTTTTTATGTTCAATCGCATGCTGTCTTGTATAATAATCCTCGGTTTGTTCAAACATACTTACCATGTCCATGTACGTCCAACTGTTTCGATGATATTATGTTGTTTTTTGGTGGTGTTCATAACGTGGATGTAGTGATCAATGTGGGGTTATGGTGGCGATTGCTTTGGTTGACATGCATGAATGCAACAAGACCAATAAGAAGGAGTTCAAGCGGTTTAAGGGATTTACAGCATCATGTCAACTCTCAAACTCAAACTCAAACTCAAACTCAATTTCCTACTCAACCTAGTGAGGATTCTAGTACCAAACTTATTTGTAAAGCCAAGCACGATGAATCCAAGTTTGCTGATCAACCCAGATCCGCTTTTCGTTTTTTCATGTAAATTCTTGACCTTGATAAAAATCCACTATTTTGATTTATTTTATTAATTGTCATTCTGTTTGTGGCTTTGTTATGTGGATTTGGAGTGGAATGTGGTATGAAATAATCATGGGATAACTCAATCTGATTGATTGATCAACTCAAATATTCACATTTCTAAATATTTAGAAGGCATTAGCAAATCAGGACCAATTTGTTGGTATCTGTATATGGTGTCTTGTGTGTCTTCTTTAAGCCACGCGTTGTTATTTGGGAAAAATCTTTTATTTGTATCTTATATTTTGCTTTTTCACTTTTATACGATAGTATATAGTTGGAGGGGATACAGATGGTACATTGATTATAATAAGTAAACTTTATTTAGCAAATTGTTTTGTAGATTGAGAGGCTGTAATTGGTGGATAATTTTATGATGCTTCATGCTGACAGCGCCGGGTTTTAGCAAGCTGAAGCAATAGTGGCCTATTGCAGATGATTGTAATTTGTAATGGTGCTTGTATTGGAACTTGAAAGCAATGAAGAACTAGAGAAATCATTTACACTTTTCAAGAAGAAAATTGTTTTTTATTTGTAATGAAGCATTTTTCATCTGCATCATGGCATAGTTATTTGTGTGTTTTGATTATCTGTGTCAGTGTCAAAGATATCTGATGTTGGGAGTGGCCACACTTGTATTATGTCGATAGCTTATGAATTCGAGCACAAAGTAAATGTATTTAACCGATGCATGATTTTATTTTTGATAGTTCATGCTGTCAAAGACAATTCTGTTTGCCGTCTGCCACAAGAAAAACGGTACAAGTGCATATTGTAAAAAAACACATTGGTTATCTGCTTAGCTCGAATAAAATAAATGAGGGTTGGTAGAGGAGCAAAGGACAGTATAGAAATGAATTTGTTTAGATTTTGAGCAGAACATTCCATGGATCTTTGAAGTTTTAAAAAGTCCTAGGTGAATGTATGGTTTTATGACAACAATTCTGGTTTTCTGTCTCCTTGCTGCCTGAGAATTGGTTGTCATGTTTCTCTCGGGGCCAAATAAGATTGTCTGCCATTTTTTAGGTTCAACCCTTTTGACTCCTGTGAAATCTTATGCAGTGTTATGAATTCACTGGCTTCATTCTTTCCCACTTGGAAACTCATGTTTTATAGCGGTATAGCCCATGACAATGCTCATGTTCTGGTTTCCTTAGGGAAGAGTATAGGATAGCCAACAGCACAAAGACCTTCTGGGAAATTGACAGAGAAGGATTTGAAACATGGAAGAACATGTCAAATGAGGTGAGAATACTGCAAATTACCCATTATACATGTGCTTAAACATGATTTCATTGGTGGTGAAATATATGATTCCGTTTTCTTGTATTACCTTAGCAGAGACAACCTTATGAACTTAAGGCAGAAGCTGTGGATAAGGCCTATAAAAAGGTTTTGCAAGAAGAATTTTTCGATGATGTGCCAAAGGTAATCTGTTAACGATGAATCTGTAGGTGTTTCATACCTTTATGAGCATAAAGACACATTGTATAATAGCTGGGTTTTGATATACTCGTGTAACTGATGAGAGCTTGACAGGTTAATACACTATATACAGATATGAAAAGTACATGAATTTATTGACTTGAACTTTTAGATAATAGTAAGTTATGCATTTAATTCTAGAAGATCATCCTAATTGGCACTCTTGCAGTCAAGTCTTCACCAACTATCCATTTAATCAATGCCACGTAATTGACTTTGATCAAAGTTTTGGCCCAATATGAGGAGCATTGGAATATATAATAAAAATGATTACACCTACATACTATTTAAGAAATTAAAAAAAAAAAATACGGGCTTTTATGTGTTTCTTCCAGGCCCTTACATGCCTGCCACTTCACTTGACTAGTTAGTTAATGTGGTTCTGATCTCTTCATCACATCTTCAGTGATTGGTACTAATTAATCGGCAGAGCATGTGCATTGCTGCATGCAATGCAATTCAAATGGTGGTGTAAGTAGATTGTGCTACTCAATTTACATTTATGAGGGCATTTCTAATAATATTATCTAACCATTTGTCTTTGCTCTGAAGTTTCTAGAGTGATTATAGTAAGACTCCCCACCCCTTTTCCATATACATTCAGCTGATAAAGCCTGACCTCTGATTCTGTTCATTTCTTTGAGTATCTTCGGGTGCAATTCTCTCTTAATGTTCATCTAGTTCCGTTATCTCATATCAAATCACTCTCATTGAAAGCTCTTTTACATGATATGTTTTATGTTATACTTTCATTGGTAAGCCAACCTAACTTCCATTAGATGGAGGACAAAATTGATACTGCTGTAATTGGGAAATTAACAAATCCTGTAAATAAATTTTCTTTGCTGAGAGATGCACAGGGAACATCCTTGTTTTCAATTATTTTACTATGTTTCCTTCTGAAACTAAAGTCTCCATCCATTGCAGATTTATGAAGTACATGAAGATGACAAGATCTTTCGTAGTGATAGCATTCGATGAATTTTTCCAGATTATTACATCTCAGTGTTGGTATGTTGATGTCTCAACCTGAACTAAATGCTTTCTTCTCATGAGACTCTGCATTTATGATCAAATATCCGATGTATTCTGGACCTGCAACTTTACAATATTTTTATTGGATAACAGGGACATGTTACCTTGTTTCTTTGTCAAAGCATCTGATGACCATACTTTGCTTTTGAGGAATACTCTTTGGGGAACTACCTTTTTTGATCCTGGCCACTGTAATTGTGTGGAAGGCAGGTATTTGGCCACTGTATAGCAACATTAATTTAGAATTGTAACTATTTTAAGACAAGTCAAGCCACTGTAAGGAAGACTGGAACGGCGCTGCATCTATTTAATGAATTTTGTGGATATTTAAAAGGGTGAGCATTGCCTTTATTAATTATTCATCATTCCTGGTACAGCAAAGCTCCAACAACTTGTTTCATGACCTCTTGCTTGTACTTAGAAGATTCTAGACTTTTCAATTGTTGAGGAAATATCAAGGGTAACCTATTTTTGCTATCAATATTGTTGGCTGTGTTATGATTTGAAGGGCTAATGTTTTGGTGTTTCAGTTTCTGTTTGCTGACATTTTCACAAGTTTTCAATCCTGCGAGTGCACTTGGTTTGGACAACTTATCGTGTCTAATTTATGCAATGGAATATCGCATGCTTGTGTGTAGGTTGCTAGTCATGTCTTTGTGATCTTTATGGAGGTGTCTGATGAAGAAAACTTCTAATTACAACCAATGGCCCTTGTTTAGTGTTATGTTTTCTAGTCCACAAGACTACACATGTGCATTGGTAGTTATTAGTGTTATGCTTAGTGTTAACCTCAAAGCAGATTCGCATTATGTTTGGATTGGAGGAAAGAATTGAGGGGACAAATTACTTTTACCTTGTTTGAAACGGCTCTTTTTATTAAACGGGTTTTTTAACCTGCACACTATAATAAATTCTTTTCTTGCCAGTTCTTTGGTTTTGAGATTAGAAGTTGTGATCTACCATACTTGTTGTACTCTGCACCTATGTCCTGTTAACATATTTAGGTTCATTTAATGCTCTTTGACAAAAATAATGGAAAAGGAAGATTTAATTTTAAAACTAACAAAAGTAAAAAATCATGTTTTTCCTATGCATGATTTTTCACCATGTTCACACAGAAGACAACTTTTATAAATAGGCTTGAGTTTTAAAATCATCTTAAAAACTTGTGCCTCTAATAAGAAAAGATAGCATAGCATAAGTCATAAAGAGTAATGGGGTTTTCCTTGTGATAGGAGAGGGAAAAATTAGATAGTTGGTATATCATTTCCTAGTGATTAAGATCGAATTTCAATTGTTTCTTCTTATGATGTAAAGAAGTTGTAATTCTTATTCATTTTTCATAGTGAAATTCTTCTACTTTTCTCACAATTTTTACCCTAATTTATATAGGTGTTTTCATATTAAAATTTATGTGTCCATTTTTTTTTATCTTTATTACCTCAAATTTATTAGTTGTGATCATGCTTTATTTGATTTATATAATATCGTTTACAAGTAACATTAGAGCCTAATATGATGTATATAGCTACATATTGTATGCTTTGCGGTTGGCACCAGAAGTGGATTATCCATATTTGAAAATAAGCTAGATTATCATTCACCCTTATAAGGTATCAAGTGTTGTTTACATGTACTTTCCATCATTTATGTGAAATAATGGGAGCACTATAGACTAGAGGAGAAGATGAAAAAGGAGATATGGGATCATCCCACCAAATTTTACTAGGTCAAATCGCTTTATAACAAAATTTTCTTAGGAGAAAATTTTATACTCTTTGGATGTCAAAGTTTATTTTGGTGATGGGGCACATCAATACTCTAAACACTCTTTTCTCTTAACTCATATAATTGGATAATAAAACAGATTTAAGTGAGTGTGTTGAACGTGAACTTAACGGGCAACATCTTTACGGATTGCCTACTTTTCAATGACATTGTAGTTGCTGTCCTTGAAGAAAAGAGTGAGGCAAGAATAAAAAAGACAAATGTGTAAGTTCACAACAAATGAAGGCATCAATGGTGAGGAGGAATTTTAATAAAAAAAATTCCAATTATCAAGGAAACATGGCAAGTATTTTGAACGATAGAAATGCATTGTGTTGTGAAGCAATGGTGACAATCAAAGTAGGAAAAGGATTCCTAATGCGTGGCTTCTTGATTTATGGACTTATTTTTACATGACCTGTAGGAGGAAATGATATTATTATTATGAACCTATCTCATAAGGATTTGTGCACTATTATAGTGATCATGCTTTAAAAATTATCTATAGAGTAACTGTTAATCTAAAGATGTATGATGACATAATATGCACTACTAAAGAAGTGTGATATGTGGAGAGCATGAAGAAAATTTTATTATCTTTATGACAACTAAATGATCTTGGTTGTAAGGCTGAAATTGAAAACAATATCATGAAAATAATCAGAATAGCGCTTGTAAATATGAAAGGTGTACATGTTAAAGGAAAAGACTACAAGAAGCAAAAGTATTAATTACTTCAAGCAGTTCAAGTGAAAGATCTATGATGCTATGGCAGTAGAAACTTAAACACATATCTAACAAGGAGCAAAAGTTCTTGTTAAGAAAAATCTACTTTCAAATCTCACAAAAGTTTTAGTACCTTATGTCACTAATAAATAGTGTGGATTAAAATTTAATACATCAAATATTAAAAGTAAGGTTATTTTAGAATCAATTCATTCTAATATTTGGCAACATCAATTCCACCTCTAGGAGGAGCGAAGTACTTCTTATATTTCATTAGTGATTATTCTAGGAGAATGTTAGGTGTATCTTATCAGGAGGAAGGCAAATGCGTTTTAGTTTTCAAAGTCTTCAAAGTGCAGGCTAAACTTGAATATAGAAATAAGATCAAGGTTCAATGATAGATAATAGAAGGGAATATGATGATGAATTTGATAAATCTTGCTAGTAAAAAGGTCTTAAAAGACAATCCACCATAACATATGCTCGTCAACAAAATGGAGTAGTACAACAAATGAACAGGGCTTGGTTTGAAAGAACAAGAGTAATATTGGAAAATGTAAGCTTAAGCAAGACAAATTAGGTGGAAGCAGTTAATACTGCTAGTTTTATGATAAAATGGGCCTCATCAATAACAATTGAGTTGAATATGCATATGAATATGTGGATTAGTAAACCACTTGATTATACAAACCTCCATATATTTAGAAGTCCAATGTATGTGGTGTACAATGTCCAAGAAATTATAAATAAATGGAATAATTAAGAATATGTCAAGAATGTATCCTTTTTCTCAATTTTAAGCCTTTTTTCATTTTTTAAATTTATGACTAGAAAACTATCATAAGAGGATGACACAAGAAGTAATGAATAGTTCAGATTCATCTCAGTGGATGGCAGCAATGCATGAAGAAATTGAAGCTCTTCATAAAAACAAAACTTGGGAAATTTACTTGAGGGAAGAAAACCCATTGGAACTTTACCTAAGCTCTGTTTGGACTATCTTCATCTTTTAACCAATTCTTGAGATCAAATTTTGAGAATATTATAGCTTTGCAAGTTTAGAAGATTATATTCCTATTGGGAATAGGAAACCTATCATCTTGGATAAAGTAATTCTATAGTTGGTAATTGATTACAAGCCTTAGTTTGCCTCTAGCTTGTTCAGCCACTTATTGACATAAAAGATTTCATAAGCTTATTGAGAATCTGATAGTTCTATCATGCTTTGTTGAAGTAGCTCTTGACACTTTTGCTCTGCTAACTTTGCATGTCCAGTGTTCATCCCCGAATGGCTTCTCTAGTCGAGTTTATGTCTTCATTCTTCTTAAATGAAATACTTACAAAGAATTTCTCATTGCCACAATGGATGCTTGCATTTACTGAGAATTCTAATGCGGTTTTCAACATATGCTCTTCCTTTTTCTTTTTTCTTTTTTTTCAAGTTTCTTAGTAATCTCTTGAATTGTCACTCCTTGGATGGATATAAAGCCTAGAGACTTCTATATAAGGTTTAAAGTATTTTTTTAAAATCTTAATCCTTTAACATGGATTCTTCACCTTGGGATTCGCTGAAGAATATCCCATCCAATAACAATATCTTTGTTTGATACTATTAATCTAAGGATAGGAGCGATGATAGAGCATCCTAGGAAAAATTGGATTTTGATAGATACACTTCTTGAGTATACCTTGAATTTTTCATTGGAAGCAATGACAAAAGTTTTGTCATAAGGCTTCAAAAGTTTCTCAGGCAATATTTTGGGATTAAGAATGCTTTCTACTGCCCCAAAATCAATAAATCCTATCATTTGGATAAGTCTATCAAATTTTCTAATTATGATCTGGATTGGAACATGAGGAGTTTGTTGAATGCTTTGAATTTCTGGCAACATCTCCTATACTGGTCGTATTGAGTATGATTCTTCTCCAGAGTCTAATAGATGTGGACTGGATGTTGGTGAGTTGACCTTAAGTGAGAATGGGATCCTTTTTTAAGGTTCTTCTTCTTATGAAAATAAGGACTCTAAATCTTTCTCTTTGTCTACTTCGATTCTAGTTTGGTGGAAAATTGATTGGATCATCTTTTATGCTCCTTTTGATGGACATTGTTTTGCATAATGTCCCATCTTGTTGTAGATGAAACATTAAGGAGATTTTCTATCTTTTCTGGTTTTTCTTCTGAAGTGTTTCCACTTTGATTTCCTTTGTCTCTTAGGTTTATAAGGTCTTGTCACAGAGAATTTTCTATGATGCTTCTTCTCTTTGTTGGAACAATTACATTCTTTGTTGAAATGCTTACATTTGATTTGCAAATCCTTTTTCTTGCACATTTTGTTTAGGATTTTTCCTTTTGCCAAATAATCCTTAAACAATTGGTTTTTCTCACACATATCATCTTTTACTATGTGCAAGGCTTGTTGGATTTCTCCAACAAGAACATTTATAATATTTTGACCCTTTATCTTGAAGTATTTGTCTATTCTTCTTGCAAGTGATTCAGGAATAGAGGATAAAAATACTAGTTTGAGAGTCGAACATGCTCCAAGAGAATAAAATAAACGCACCATCTTTTTATAGTGCAAATTAAAATAATTCTTTTTGAATGAGCAGCTGGAAGATATGAAGAATTTTGATCACATGGTGTAAGTCTATTTGATAAAGAAAGACTTGTTGATTTGTGAGATGAATTGAGTTCCACCAGTCTTTCAATATGTCTGTGAACCTTGCTATGAATTCTAACGGAACTTCATAGTGGTTGTCGTTTGATAAGACGTTGTGGTCAACCAAGTATGAAATTCTTGTAATCTTTCATGCTACTTTGAATAAAGAATATCATCAATAGTAAAAGTAGAATTACTCTTTGATGATCTTCTACTGGAGTTTGTCGGCCTAGGATCAATTATTTCGGATCTTACTTCCTCATTGTCTCCTCTCATCATGAGGATTGTGGTCCAATAGTTGATTATAATAAGTTGATTGGACTCTGATAAGAGATTGTATGACCTGTGTGGTCTAAACCCTCTTCTTCTTCACTTGTCTCATAGGAATGTTGTTTTATATGAGAGGATGACTGGCTACTGTTTGAAAATTTGCTTATGCTCTCATCCTCCATAGTTTCCTCGGTAGAGCTTGTTTTGTTTATATTTTCCTCTAAACTTTCTGATTCTGATTCAACCATGGCTAATTTTGAAATTGGTTGATCCAGAAAGCTATCAAGATCTTCATGAGTTTTTACCATGAGAATAATTGGATTTGTGAGATTTTGTCTTGTGTTGTAATCATTGTTTACACTACTCAGGTCTTGAGTTTAGGATAGATCTTCAGGGTTAAGAAAACTAGTTTTTCTTTTATGTCTTGAGGAAGATTCTTCCCCAACCTTTTTCTTTCCTACTTCATTCTCTTTCTTCTTTTTGATTTCATCCCTCAATTCTATAATGGTTATCTTTCTTGGAGACTATTGTGGTTTTGCTACAAACAAAGTGGGTCTTATGGGCCTGACTTGGCTTTCAATGGTTATGCCCATTCCAAGAGTAAACATGTCAAAAGTAGACGGGATTCCTTTTTGTTTTGCTTCTAACATGCTTATATGTTCTTTCAAATACTTGACTTCAAGCTCTTTCTGTTCAATGAATTTAGAAAGTGACATTCCTAGAGTTGTTACATAGTGCTTGACCTCTTTTAGTCATCTTTGTAGTATAGATATCTTCTTGGAAGTATCATCAACTGTTTTTTTGACTAAGGTGAGCTTGTATTGATGTTTTCAATGTTTGACCCAATCTTTTTCAACATTTGATTTTGTGCCAGTACTCTTCTTGGCTTTCCTTGTCCATCCCTTTCATTGGGATTTTTTATTTTAGGAGCATGCCTGAAGTCATCATAATTATATTATTTCATATTGGGAAATTCTCCTTCTCCTTGGTTTTCCTCTAATCATGCAAATATCTTTAGGAGGAGATTTGCATGGTTCTTCCTTTTTTGATGATGAAGGTTTTTGTTCTTGAGGTATCGCTTCAAGTATACTTTGGATGTATCTATCGATATTCCCATCACCTAGTTCTTCGTTGGATGAGAATGTCCAAGACGAGTCAGTTGACACATATCTATAAGCAAACCTGGAGATAGACTGAGTGGGTATTGAGGCCTCACTTTGCATAGAGGTAGTACCTCATATTTATTTTTCTTCTTAGGTACCCATATTTTCTTTGATACTTTAGTTATTAATGGCACAAGAGTTATTCTCTTTTTCATCATACTCTTCTTTAAAGGTTTAGGAACACGATGGCATTCTGTTTGCTTTACAAATGGCTCCTTGATCCTTAATTCAACCCTCTAGAGGCCCATGTAGATGTCATAGAGGGATTGTTTGGTTGTGATGGCAATATAACATCATTATCATTAGATGAGTCAGCATAATCATCATCAGATGAATCAAACTTTGGGTATTTTGATGATTCTCCTTATAAAACCATGTACTTCCATTTGCTACCATCTTCTCCAAGAGGTCCTACAATAGGATCTCCTTGTTGATATTTTTTCCACATAATGGAGTTTGAACCTTTCCTTTTTCTTCTTTAATTTGACCTATCATCATGATCATCAAGAAAATTTCTTTGGACATATTAGTCATCGCATGAGCATTCTGGGTTGAAATGTTCATGTCCATCGAATGGATCTTTCCCAAAATGTGCTAGTTTCTTTTCTTTGTTGAAGGATTGGATGATCTACTAGAGTTTATCTAGCTCAAGGTTAGCCAGATAAGTTTCTGCTGGGTACGATATTGCCTTTGATTCTTGAATCAGAAATAGGATCGGAAAGACAGATGATGCTTTCTTTTCTTCCTCTTTCTTGAAATAGATGGTTATGGTGCCATCATTATTCCTCACAAAAAGTTGGCTCTATGAATTGTACCAGTGTTGTACTTTGCTGATGTTTCTCATAGTTCATAACCCATTGCTTAGGCAAGAGTTTGATGAGTTCTAAGTTTTTGAGTTACTTTGGAGCATATATACATGTAGGTGTATGCTTTGTATCCATAGTGATGATTTTGGACTCTGGATGCCATTTGGTAATGGAGCATTGTAGTTAAGGATCCTTCACTCATATGAGCTTCAAGAATTTGTACTTGGACTTTTAGAGCTTCAAGCAGCTTTGGCTCAACTAAGGGGATGTTATTGTTAGGAAATAGAGTTGCGTACTATTCCAACATTTAGTGTGGTCTCAATCATCCCTACACATGTCTTCTAATTCTCTAAGTATCTGATGTCTAGTAGAGCCATTCTGGCTACTACTGGCATCCCTTTATGACCATGTAAGGTTAGAGCTAGCCTTATTGTACTAAAGTATAGGTGTGCATATTTCTGTATCAGCCAGACTTTGGATGGTTCTAGTAAAATTTAAAGGATAACAAATTGTTCTTCCTTTTTTGCTTTGAGATGACATTGATCAAATCAAGTTGAATATACATACTCTTTGACTTGTGAGGAGTGTGGTTTGACGAGAGATTTGATGGGTGATATAGCTGAGTGATGACGAGGAAAAACAGAGCATGGATTTACAAAAAGTAAAGAAGTATTTACTTTTTCATCATGACTTATACATACCATGATCAAGTGATCAGATAGCCCGTAACAAAAAATGGAGCATCAGCAACGTGTCCATCCTCAACGCACAAATAATCAGCTCCGCTACTCTCGATTGAAGTTCCAATAAACCTTGATCTCAAGTTATTTAAATAGTTTAACTTATTTATACGTTTAGGCTTGACTCACGTGTTTTCCATTCTAAGTCATGTTTTTACATGGAGACAAAGCAATGGGCCACGCGTTTGCTTCAACTTGCTAAACCTGTACACTCCCATCAAAATGGACCAAAAGATTGGATTTCTGGATCGAAAACCCCATATTACGTGGCACCCACTGTCCGATAAATTAAGATAAACCAAAATCTTAACGAAATCAAACACAAACAAAACCATAAAACATCATCACAGCGATATTACAAAAGGCCCTCCTCTCTCTCTTTTCTGCATTAGCTTCGTGTCCAAATGGACTACTGCTCTTGCAATTTCAGAACCGCTTCTCTTCTACTTCCTTCCTCTAAACCTTCTTCTTCTTCTTCTCCATCATCTTTGTCTTCTTCCTTTACTCAATCTTGCAATATCACTTCGTGGGTATGTGTGTATGTTTTTATCTTCAATTGGGTATTTTTATGTCTCGATAAAGAGCTGAAAAGTTAGTATCTTTTTCGATTTTTCAATTAGACGTGGAAGCGTAGGGAACCGGTTGGTGGTGCGGAATGCTTGTGGGTCGGACCAAAATGGGTCTTTTCATTGGTCTCCGGTGACACCCAATAAGCTCTTTATGCAAGAGGTAGTTTGTTTGTTTATTTGTTGTGTTTATGATTGTAATTGTGCTTTTCATTAGTAGTTTGTGAAGTTTTATGTATTTGAATTCTGCGTTTGCTTTGTATTCATCTTATTGATCAATGTAAAAAGGTTTCTTCTTTTAAGTAACTCACCCAGTCAAGCTACTTGTAGTCTCGTGGAATGAACACAGAGCAGGGTCGGGGTTTATTTTCCCTGCCAAAAGAAAAAATGGCAGCCCAGAATTCAGAAGGGACGAATTGAACCTGCGACCATTGTTCATTCCGCTAAGTTATATAAGCTTTGGCGGCAACCCAGGAATCTGTTACCGTTTTTGTTATATTTATACAGCATATAGTTCTATTGATTAATTATTTGTCAATTGGTGTGTTTTAGGCAATTGGAGCAGAATATGGAGAGGGTTTTGAGACATTTAGAGCAGATGGACCCTTAAAGATGGATGTGGTATGCAAAAACTACTACTAGATATCACTTTATTATCCTATTAAATGTCTGATGTATAAGTAAGTTTCCCTAGGTGTTCAATTTCAATACATTTATATGTTGTTTGGCTTCCGCATGACGAAGTTTTGGTATTGCCTGTTTTATTTTGCCCTGTGGAAGCCACGCAAGTAGCATTGCTTTGAGATATACAATAATGGCAATAACAACTATACTAGGGCCCTATTCCTACTAGGTGTGGTTGGTTATTTTCTTCTTTGGTGTTTTATTGAAAGAGAATTACCTATTGGAGCTTATTTTTTATTCTTTGGTGTGAGCAGGATTTTTTAAATGACAGATTACAAGAGGGATTTCTTCAACGTATACGATATGCAATGAAACCTGATGAAGCTTATGGACTTATTTTTTCGTGGGACAATGTGCTGGTAAGCATTTCTTTCGATTCAGAGAAACATGTTTAGTATGCTTTATATACCTTGTTGGAGAATGTGTTGGTATGCGTGAACATGGCTGGGCTGTTATTTTCATCTCCTATCTTATGCCAGGACTTATGCTATGATCTTGAAAGAATAGAATTTCTAGGGTTATATGACTAGACTCTCTTCATATCGGCACTTTATATAGTTGTTTTGATACTGATATATCTTTCCAATGTACTTTGCTTATTGATTTCAGACAGATACACGAACCCTGAAGTTAAATGCGTGGAAGCAGCTTGCCTTGGAAGAAGGTACTGTGTATTCCTTGTGATCGAATGTGATTGTCAAGATCTGTAGTATCTAATTTGTAGCTCTTAAAATGAACAAATTATGTAGTCTATTTCAATCATATGAAAGCTGGTTTTCTTGAACTGGAATATCTATCCTGCACTATCATCGATATTGGATCTAAGCTGGCCATGATACCTCAGTCATTTTGAAGTTCTCTTTCACTTCTTATCACCAAGAGCAAACATTTTGCTTGATGATAGTTTGGTGTTTATAAAAGGGCCATCCATGCTGTTTGAAGAAAAATAAAAAATAAAAACTTGTTGGAAGCAAGAGTTCATGTACTACTCTAGCTAAGAATGGGGAAACACAGCGTTAAGTGGACTTGCTACCTCTGGATTCACGAATCGCCTTACAAGACCCTTGCACTGGTTGAATCATGCTTGTACCTTGATGACATTTAAATCGAGGTCTCTATGCAATTGGTCCTGCAAATGAATACTTTTGGGGTTGACTTTGGATAACAGCAGCTTCTAATGAGAAGATGAAGAATTTAATTTGGCACAAGATATCATGCCTTGCTGTGTGTCTTTCATCTTAGAGATACAATTTCCCATTTATTATCATGCTACAGACAAAATGGGGAAGAGTTAATTTGATGATTTTTAGGTTCATATATGCAGAAAAAGCAACAGTTTTCTCAGTCAACTCCTTTCTTCTTCTTCTTCAGGAAAAGAGTTGCAAGATGATGCAGAAATGCAAAGATTGATGCTTCAAGCAGGTGCTGATCATATCCTCCATAAGGTCTGTAGTATTGTATTTCTAGAATTTTGTTATTGTGATTTTTATGGCATTGATGTTGAGTTGCAGATCTACTAAGTTTCCTAGTAAATAGTGTTTTGCTTCCCAATACATGCAAGAAACAACTGAGTCCATTAATCCATTAATGTTTGAAAGTTAGGATATTTGGTGTAATCCAAAAGTTATATACCATCCTCTTCGTACATTATGTTTGTACATGGAGAATGCATAGCTCATCCTACTTTTATGAGTCCATGCACACTTTTGTTTCTTTAGTTAAGATACTTGTGTAGTCTCATGTGCAGGTCACTTTGTATTATAACTTATACTGAATAAAAAATGATAGAGATGCAACTACAACAGGACCTGAGAAGATCTTGAAGTATCAGATGTGGGGAAAATATTAAAATTTGGAAGTTTGTTCAAGGGAAATAAACCATTTTTTTTTTGGTGGCCTATGAAGTAAACATGTTCATTCTTTGCATAAACAGATGACTATATATGCCCAAGAATTGTCTTATTTTTATCAGAAAATAAGGTTCATTAGCTTTCTATTTTTGCTGTGATTATCGTCCTGGTATGTCCTGTTGTGTCCAAAGTCATTTTGTGGAACATAGGTCTATGATGATGTATTCATCGGGTATCAACTTAACAAAGTTCTATCAATTCAGCATATCCATACATTTCAGTCGCTTATTTCTTGTATTTTAAATCTTACAAGTTGTTATTATGTAGAGGATTAGGATTTTGAGGGTTATAAATGCGACTGTTCAGGTTTTGCAGTGGGATGAAGGCGAAAGTGAATCAGATAGGTTAAAGTCAAGGCTTGTGCAGTTATATTACGATAATCTTCTCAAAGTGAGCATATTCTGGAAAATCAGTTTATACTTAAGTGTCTGCAATTTAGTTATGGTATTATTTTTAACCATCTCTTCTTCCAGGTGACAAAACCCATGGATGGATTGAAAGAATGGCTGGATGCTGTACATACAGCTCGTATACCTTGTGCTATCGTTTCTAGTCTTGATAGGAGAAATATGGTTGATGCGCTTGATCGATTGGGGCTTAACAAGTATTTCCAGGTTAACGATGGCCTCATGTGATTCTTTTTTATTATAATCATTTACAGTGCAAATTGACTGAATGTATAATTTGACTGAATGTGCAATCAATTCTTTAAGAAGTGCAAAACTTTTTTTTGTAGCCTACCTTTTATAGAGTTTGTATGGTGGAGTGTACCATACTTGTAAATCGCCTTCATTTTAGCGAAAATTCTGACCTTACCCTAAAAGGGAATCTGAAAACGTCTAACATCAAATGCAGCTATCCAACCCCCACCCCCACCCCCACTCCCTCTTGCATTAGTCAGTATAGCAGCTTGAAATTGTTAGATTGATGACCTATAGGTAGGACATGTATGTCGAACAGATTATTTTATAACTTTGTAGTTGACAGACTGGTTGCCTTCAGATCTCTTTTTCTTTCTTTGCTCTTTCTACTGAAATCAGTTAATAATAGCTTGTGCTTATGGAATTCCTTCTCCCCCCCCCCCCCCCCCTTTCTTTGGTGTACCAGGCAACTGTTACAGAAGAGGATGGCATGGATTCCATAGCTCATCGATTTCTTTCAGCTGCTGTTAAGGTTGGTGTCTTGTGAATTTATACATCATATGGATGGATGTCATATTAACAAAAATTCAATTTGTTTTCTTTAATTATCAAATTTCCAATTTGTTTAATATTTTGTCTGTTTTTGCTTGAGCTTGGACAGGAAGCGTTTTTGCAAAAGAAACTGATGAATGAATCTTAACCTTTTCAAAATTATTTGAAATTACTCTTCATTAATATCTATGCAAACACATCATGGTTTCTGTAATAAAACATTTGACTATCCTTGTCTAGACTCATGAATCGTGTACTTTCTACACTGTAGATTAAAATTTTCATGGCATGTGTTTGAAAAATGTTCTCCACAATCTTTATGTCTGCCCTTTCAAACTTTGGGGCAAATGCAATTGGTTTGATAACAATATTCATTTCCTAGGATATATCATCCAAGTTATATTTATACCATTCTTCGAACTGTGAAATCTACAATGGTTACTTTCTCACTAACTTTTGTCTGGCTTTGCTGCATGAAGTTTATTGAGCAATTGAATGTAAAATTTTTCTAGCAGTGGCTTCTTAGCACTAAATATATGCCTATTGTATCATTTGGCACTTATGGACCCTTTCTTGTATATATCTACTTGTTGATTTTTCCCATGTTTTTGTATGCTGCAGTTGCCTTTAACCTTTATTATTTGATGCAGCTTGATCGAAAACCTTCAAAGTGTGTTGTCTTTGAGGATGATCCAAGAGGCATTACTGCAGCCCACAACTGCACAATGATGGCCATTGCATTAATAGGAGCTCATCCTGCGTATGCATTTTCTTGATGTTTTTGCCTTTGCAATGCTTGATTTTCCTTTGCATTGTTAAGCGTTGTCTTTGTGTTAATAGATAATTGGAGGTCATAGTAATAGCCAGGAATATGCAAATCATGATTTGGTTATATTCACATAGAGAAGGTAGAAACAACAGGCAACAAGCAGAATCTATAGCACTATCTCACAGTTACTTGTTGAATGTGTACGGATGATTACATTTATGCTGAGATCCCACTTTTGAATTACTAAGCACAGCTAATAAGATGTGGTGTGTGTGTGTTAAATATATGAAAAATCTAATCTCAACTAAGTCCAGTCATCCGTTTCGTGATTTTTTTTTTTTTTTTCTTTCAGATCAAAATTTCAGAGTTAATGAAAATTCCAATTTGTCTCAAAGGACTTGAAACCAAATTGTTTTGAATGTGCAGGTATGATTTAGTGCAGGCAGATCTTACAGCTGCCAGTTTCAGTGAGCTTTCTGTGATTAACCTTCGAAGATTATTTGCCAACAAGGGTTCCACTTTCATGGACCTACAAAAGCAAATTGTAGAGAAATCTCCTCCCAAAAGAAAGCTTAGAATTGACACCATTTTTTGATTCATCATTTGCTTCTGCCGTGTTTCCTCATATATATTCTTTTCATCAGTTATGTACTACTAGAAGATATTCTCACTCAGTTTATTCTTTCCCAGCTAACAAATGCTGTACTTAGGAATCCTTTTCCATAGATATGCAGTAGCTTTGTCCTAAAACTGCACTAGAATTCTTCATTCTTGCAGCTATGTAAATAAGGTTTTATAATGATGTAGATGTACTTGTTTTTGCCCTTCTTAGTCGCCTTCTTAGGTGGGATGGAAAAACACAGTAGTCCTTTTCCATATTTTTATTGTTCATCATCTTTAGTGTTCCTTAAAAATGGGGGGGGGGGGGGGGGGCGCATCGTTGGCATGTCTCTTTAGCTGATTTTTAATTACATATGATGCGGATTTGGTAGGAAATAAATTGTACTGCACTTGTCTGCAATGATTATCCATCTTTTTCTTTGGCTGGGCAGAATGTGGAGGATAGGGTTGCTATAATTGGAACCTCCCTTGCTTGGGAAGTAGGATCCATTTTTTTAATACAAAGGATTTGGGAACCACATAAAGAAGAGGGACCACACTTATATCCTTTTGTTTTTACGGATTTGAGTAGCTATAAAGTATCAACAAATAGAGGCGGATTGAGTTTAGAATTTTGAGTTCAAACTCATTTGAAGCAATATAAAACTTGTTCAAGTTCAACTCAGTTATACTTGTTTAGTTTCGATTTATTTATAAAATATTTTCTATTTAAATGAAAAAAAAATATTAAGATTCAATTTTGAACTTAAATTTACATTTAAACTCTATCAAGTTTTATTAGGTTCACGGGTTATTAGAACTAAATGTTTTATAGTTTGTGTTCGACTTCATAAACCATTTGAATAGCTTGTGACTATTCTTAAGTTAAACCCAAGCTGCTCATAAATCGTTTGATTTATTCACAGCTCGATCTTTTGAGTAGCACAATAATTATACAACAATAGCTTTTTTTAAGAATTGGTTGAGAGGATATTGATGCTTTGCACTTGATAAACTAATCCCTTATGGGGAAAGGGATCCATTTCCTCCGACTCACAGCCTAGCACAGTATTATTTGGAGCCGAAATATCTAAAGAAAGTAGAAACCTGTGCATTTTTGCACGTATGCCAATCTTTTCACGATCCGTGTTGGTTTGATGTTGTTTTTTTTGCACGAATTCCGAGTTTATTATATGTTTAGTATACCTTAAAAAAATTGTGCAAAAAATATTACATAACTAATGTTGCTATATTGCATGAGGAAGATGCAATATAGCTTTTCCTATGTATTGCACTACGAAGTTGTGATGCACATGGTTAAAAAATAGATAGTTTACCAACAAGGCAATAAACAACAGGAGCAATTGTGAGAAAATATCCACCCGATATTAGTAAGAGACCAACTTAATAAGCACAGCAGAATGGATTGGCATAGGCAAAAGATGTGCGTCGGACTCCAGGTCACAAGTCATTCTCGGATGGCACATACATGAACTCAAGAATGAAGCAGCGGTAGGACTTTGAAGTTTTGCCAAGGTGCATCATGGTGGTTGTGAAGAGCAACAATTCGGGTTTTGGCTTGAAATTGGCAATCGAAGACGGAGATGGTGATGGGTCTTTGCGAGTTTGAATGGACGATCGACGATTATGATTGTTCTGTTTTGGTTGGTCTGTCGTGTAATATTATCTTGAATGGGTGCTCGGATGGCTATGGAGGAGTTTCGGGGTGAAAGATGGTGAGAGGAGCTTAGAGAGAGAAGCTAGAGAGAGAATGCGTTAGAGAGAGAAAGTGGCAGGTTCTAGAGAAAGAGACCTTGGTAAAGTGCGACTGAGCTTGATGGTGGTGAGGAAGTCTGATGATGATAGTGAAAGATGGTGAGAGGAGCTTAGTTGCTCCATGTATAGTTATGATACAAGACTGTATCGCTTAGGGAATATGCTGTACATGTATCGCATAGTGCAAGCATGATATAGTGGCAAATAAAACCTTTTTTAGACTAGATCGCTATATTGCACCTTGTATATGCAACATATAAAATTTTTGATATTTTGTAACCAAGATACGATATAGTAACACTAATTTCATAATTTTTTATCTTATAATTTATATTTATATAATTTTTTTTTAAACAACGATAGACACGTGCTTCACCCGATGAATTCCTCTCCAAACATATACCAATCTACATCTATCCTAAAGTGTTGATTGTTGAACAGTCTTTCCAGATCCAGATTGGCCCACAAAAACCTGAAAAATAGGCTATTAAAATAAGTGATACTATATTAGAAGTCATTCTTTACTATCCCATTATTACGGCATGTGCTTTGTACTACCCGGCAAAGAATTGAAGGACATGCTATCACCTAGGATGCTTCACTTCTTTATACGCTTTCATTTTTAGATGATAAGTGATTTAATTCACATTTTTTATTTGTTTTTATCATTTTTGGATCATTTTGGTATCGTTTTCAAACTGGTGTTTGTCAAGAAACTGATATCGATAAAAAACTGACAGTTTTACTCATAAATTGATCAAATAGAACTGATACTGAACCAATATCGATATGATATAGATAAGTTACAGATGCTGATCCGACATAGATACAGATGTTGATCCGATACTGATACAGATATGAAAAAAATCTGACAATTCAATAAGGCGAATAACTTGAATAATTTCACTTTTTCCTAACTTCTCAATACTATATTCTCTATTCCTCAAGTTCTCCAAGCACTCAATAATATGATATTATTTATATAGCTAACATTTGTAGCAGGAGTTAAGATTGTAAACGAGTCGAGTTGAGATGATACTGTATCAAACTTGAACTTGACTTGAATAAAAAGATTCAGTAGTCCAACTTGACTGGAATTCGATTAAACTTTAATATGAAAGCTCAAATTTGACTTGAATTGATACTCAACGTGTTCGATCTTGAGCTCAACTTGGTTAGATTCGAATATTCTTATAAAAATTAATTAAATAAAAAAAAGTAAGAATTTAGGAGCAGAATAGGTTGTTTTAGTTAACTTTGTCTTAAAATATAAAATATGAGTCATTATATATATGGAAAAAAAAGAAGAAAAGGAATACAAATAAGTTTTAAAAGGAAAAAAATATAAGTTATATATTTTCTTTTTATATAAAATATAAAAAATTTGAATAGGTTAGTGAGCTATTTAAACTAAAAATTTTGAAACTTAAACTTAATAATGACACAAATAACTTAAATTTAAACTCAATTTAACTGCAATTGAGTCAAATTTGAAAACTCAAGTAGCTCGCAAAATGATTGTTTTTCCAGCAAGACTATCATTGCTCCAAGTTTACAAGATGAGGGCTATAAGAACATAACACGTCATAAATAATTTCATTTTCTTTAAATGTACATTGATCTGTGAAAAGTGAAAAAAAAAAAAAAAAAAAAGAAAGAGAGAGAGAGAGAGAAATAGACAGAGGACCCACACCTATGAGGGCCAAATCCCACGTGGCGTGAACCCAAAGGGTTACCGAAATTCCCAACGGTCCACATATCCTCTTATCATCTTTCTATCATGTTTTGTAATCAATTCCCAAAGTCAAAATAAATTTACATACTACACCATTCCCTTCAACTATTCGATTACTTCTTCGTTGCTCTGTTCATTCCTACACAGAAGATACAGAGAGACAGAAAGAGAGGGACGTGTGGAGGAGAAACTGGAAGAACTGACATTAACAAAAACAATCTTTCAATCTTTATATTCTGAATTCCTTATTTAAAAAAAAAAATGTCTTGCGTATATGGGTGTAGCTCAATTGCTTCTTTATCAGCTCTGTCAGCTTCGCACTCAAGATCTAACCTTTGTTTAGCCTCCACTTCACAACCCAGAAACCGGATCATCCACTGTGCTGTTGGTGGTAACGAAATTTTTCTAATGCCCTTTTTCTCCTTCTAAATTTTGTTTCTTTTTTAGTTTTTGTGCATTGGGTTTTCTTGTGTGCTTGATAGGAAGTATTTTTCTTATAGAAATTGGTTGTCATAGAAGAAGCAGTGAAAGGATTAAAGATTTCTCTTTGGGTTCATTCTTGTTGTGATTAGGTTGATTATGTTGGGATTTTGTTAATTGGGTTTTAACTAAAAAGGATTAAATTTTAGTATTGGTTTGCTGGGGAGTTATTGATAGGACACAATTTTTCGCTACCCGATTGGTGTTCGGGTATCCGAGCGAGTCTCTACCAATCACATTCTCCCTGAATGAAGAATATTTAATGCCAGCCCCACTTGGCTTTCTCAATTATACGTGGTTCATGTCTTTTTGTGGTTGCAGGAAACATAGATAAAACACTACTTGATAGAGGGGAAACTTTAGCAGAGGATTGCCCTAAAGAAATGGCAAGAATTTATATGGGCGTGTTTTTGTAGGGGTAATTTGGATATGTAAGGTGAAGAATGGATAAGTTAACGGAAAGCATTTATGAAAAATGGTTAATAAGATTGTTTTTCATGTCCTTGATACTATTGAATTTGTTTAACATTGTGAGCATCATTACAAGTACTAGATAGTGATAAATATAGAGAATATAAGAAACATTTTTGTCCACCATAGAATCACCAAGCTGTAGTGCTTTTTGGAGTAACGTTGGTTATGATTAGTATATGTAAGGATAACATATTCTGATTGTAATTGAAAGTGGATGTCTTTTATTGATAGTGCTTAATGGTAGTGGACGGTGGCAAGTGGTGGCTTGTAATGAAAGTGAATGGTTGGAGAAGATGCCTTTTTGAAATCATTTTCTTCATGACTAATCATATATTCTCATTTGAACAAAAACTGCTCGTATCAACCAATGTATGTTTTATGTCTCAAGTCTTGGACAAACATTTTCCATGAAACAACCCACTTTGCTTCTTGACATGAAATTTACTGCTTTGAATTAGTCTAATTGAACTATTGAAACTTTCAGTAAGATCAATTGCTTAGGCTGGCATTTCTGAATGCCAAACAGTAGCTCTGCTGTAGGCTAAGACAAGATCTACATGATACTCAATGAAGCTCATGCATCTGTCCTATTAACAAATATGTCAATAATCCCGTTATATGGTGATGAAGAAGCTTGATTTTATGTTTATATTATACAATTTGAAGGTAACTCGTGTTAATAATTTACAGGTGCAGTAGTAGAAGCAGCAGTTACTTCTGTTACCGAGCCATTGTTGCTTGATGCTGTCCGTGGAAAAGATGTAGAAAGACCTCCGTTTGGCTCATGAGGCAGGCGGGAAGGTACATGAAGGCAGGTTTATACTTATAGCTCTGCTTTTGACAGTTGCTGTTACATCCCATCTTGAAGTTTATCCTAAAGTTTCCACTATCTCAAGTGATTTGTGAAAGAATAATCATTATGTGGAGTATTTACTTGATTGGCTGGGTCTTTTATTCAACTATGTTAGATCAGAAAGCATCATTGTAGATGTAGTGCTTCTGCTGCTTTCTTTTTTACTTTTGAGTGGAAACTTCTGCTGATTTGTGGCTAGGGTTCTAAGAACATGGCGTCCGTGCTTGTCCAGTAATGGGTCGGTGAGGTCAATTAAAGTTGCCTCCTTGAGAAGAAAAAAAACCTTGGATATAATTTATTTAGTGCGACTAGGTAATTAAGCTAGAACATTTCTATAATTACATGAGGTTTAATTCAAACATTGTAGCTTTATCATTATATCAGTCAAGGCCTATCTTTGGTTCTGTGAGCAATGATTAATTGTAACTAATCACATAAATCTTTTGCTTGCTTCCTTAAATTACTTCTGGCTTGTGCAAACTTCTGAAAATTGGAGGGAGAATGGGGAAGTATATTCTTATAGAAAATTTGATCCTCATAGCTGCAAATGAGAAAGCTAAGTAAATAAAATACCCTCCATGATATTGAATGATGTTATCATTGTAACCATCTGGATCATGGTTATTCTTAGTTGGAGATACCTTTCAACATTAGTCCTCCTTTGTTGATTTACTGATTGTCATTGTTTTCATGATATACTAGCTTCAAATATGTGTCCTTCTCTTTCCTCCTTTTCCTAAGTAATTATAAATTTGTTGTGGCAGAGTTATCAAATCCTTTGTGAGAAGTATCCCAAGTTCCGGGATAGATCTGAAAACGTTGATCTGGTTGTGGAAATATCTCTGCAGCCATGGAATGTCTTTAAACCTGATGGGGTAAGATATCTCTTCATCAAGGTAGTAGGAAGGTTGTTGCACAATATATCATGACAACTCAGAACAAAAAAAAACCTCATTATTGAGTGTTCCCATTGTCTTATTCTCATTTCTTTATTTTTGGTGATTTTGCAGGTTATTTTATTCTCTGACATCCTGACCCCTCTTTCTGGGATGAATATACCTTTTGACATTGTGAAAGGTAAAGGTCCAATTATCTTTGATCCCATAGAGACAACAGCTCAAGTTGATGAAGTGAGTGAATTCATCCCTGAAGAATCAGTTCCATATGTGGGAGAAGCATTGAACATCTTGAGAAAAGAGGTATGGCTGAGCTTTTATATAGTAATTTGTATGCGTTAGGCTTCAATTTTTGTCATTTCTGCTTTTATACAGTCTTTGAAACCTATGTCCCTGCACTGACTTTTAACTTTCAATGAGGGACAGCCCTTCACCCCCTTGAGTGATGCTGGATGGTTAACACTTTGAACTTTAAGATTCTAGGAGAGGTCATTTTGCATCTGAGGAATGTTCTTCTTTCCAGACCTTTGATACAGGGGAGGAGCCATTAGAACTTGACAATGCCAATAAAATAAATAGCTTCACCACCCCACCCTCCCGGTGTAGTACTAAAAATTACAGGAAAATTGGTACTTGATTCTGTGTTAAGCTTTGTAAAGATTCCATATTAGTACAACTGAGAATGGTGTGCTTCAGCTTTCAATTTGATGTGAAGTTTACTGAAATAGAACTATGTTTTTGTTCCCTGAAATATTGACTCTGGAGTAGAATAGATGTATTTTCTTTTCAATGCTGTAATAGTCAATTGAATTTCTCCAGGTTGACAATAAAGCTGCAGTCCTTGGATTTGTTGGAGCTCCTTTCACTCTAGCATCCTATGTGGTTGAAGGTGGTTCTTCAAAGAATTTCACAAAAATAAAGAGATTAGCTTTCTCTCAACCAAAGGTAAAAGCATGCTTTTCCTATTCAGTTACTTTTCCTTGAATTCAACAATCCTATTTTCTGTTAGATTGTGTGAAAATTCTTGTCATGGTTGTTTCCTACATCCCAGGATTTGACGCAGAGATGGTATTTACTGTACATGAATTTTTTACTCTAACTATAATATGAATAAGTATGGTTGACAGTCCTTAATATATGTGTGGAGTATAATCTTTACCCAAACAATCTGTGGAACATCAACAGTTACCCATTAACAGAGTATGCTTCATTATATGGTTAAGACGGTTAGTAAAAAAAGGTGAAGAAAATAATCAAATATATTGAGTTGAGGAATCATTGTGCAGAGTGACTTGAGTGTTGTCATATGATCTCTATACTAATTAACATTATCTTTCAGGTCCTGCATGCGTTGCTTGAGAAATTTTCATTCTCCATGGCAAAATACATTAAATACCAAGCTGATAATGGAGCTCAAGCTGTTCAGATTTTTGATTCATGGGCCACAGAACTAAGTCCTGTGGACTTTGAGGAGTTCAGTCTACCATACTTAAAGAAAATCGTGGATTCTGTGAAGCAAACACATCCAAATCTTCCTTTGATTCTTTATGCTAGTGGATCTGGGGGCTTGCTTGAGAGGCTAGCATTAACGGGTGTTGATGTAGTTAGCCTTGACTGGACAGTTGACATGGCTGAAGGTAGAAGGCGCCTGGGAGTTGATGTGGCAGTTCAGGGTAATGTGGATCCCGGTGTTCTTTTTGGATCAAAAGATTTCATCACCAAGCGCATACATGACACTGTTAATAAAGCTGGTAAAGGGAAACATATATTGAATCTTGGTCATGGAATTAAAGTAGGTACGCCTGAGGAAAATGTTGCTCATTTCTTTGAAGTTGCAAAAGGGTTGAGATACTAAAAAGACCCTTTTGGTTAGACTTAAATCTCTTATTATTGTCTAGAGTAGTGTAGGTAATTCTTTTCCAGTATTTCCATCTTGGTAGAATTTTGCAATCCATTGATGTGAGAATTGAAGAATACAGGCAGCGCCGTCATGAAATCACTCGTGTAACATTTTGCTAATATGCCTACAGGATGGATACTCTAGTATGAGGAAGTATTAGTTTCAAATGGTCTGGCATAGATATTTGATCACTTGCCGTCTTAATTTTGTATCATATTGGAATATGATTCAAGAATTCAATTTTTAAAAATACTAGTTTCATTAACTGGTTTATTTTTTGTTCTTTCTTTGGGGAGATTCCCCCCCCCTTAACATTATGTTTTGAGCAGGAATTACTTCCCAGTTTCACTAAGAAAAAGAAAGGCACAAATTGGATAATTTGTTCAATTCACATGTTCATGCAAATAGGCTTTCTTGTTGTGATGTCTACAAAAGAAGAGAAATTTTGTTTGACTTTGCCTCACTGTTCAAAGAGGAGCCTGCAAGAATTTGGAGTTCTTTTTTTAGGTGGGTGAAAACAAATATGTTGTTTTCCTAGAAACATGTTGGACAATGGACATGTCAACAAAGAGATGAGAATGAAGGATTGTTTTTTAGTAAAAACAGGCCTTGACTTATCAGTGGTTTTCTATTGTTCCTGTGACCGGTCCTCGAATTGGTGGGATCGTTAGAAGTATTTAAAATCACACATAAAACCTGAACCCAGATCCCATCTTCTAGAATGGTATTGAGATTGGGTAAATAAGCTTGCATTTGTGGTTCAATTTTGTTGCAATATTATTTGCAGCTTTTTTTTCATAATGTAGGGTAAATATCAAATTTGGTAGCTATATTTTGCATGAAAATTCAATTTAGTATAAATTTTGAAGTAGCCAAATTAATACTTAATTAAATTTTTTGTAGCTCTCTTTACTCTTCTTAATAACATTTACAAGAATCAGTTTATTATTAAATTTTTATTAATATCGTAACACCATGTAACACTAATAGATTACTTCTTTTACATTAGGAAATAAAATAAGTAGTCCTAGTGGAGGATGAAAGAGGATCTTGATTTGTCTGTAGATGATGATGATGTCCACCTGACTCGAAGCTCGAAAGGGAAGGGGACTCTCGAGATTAAGAAAGAATAATAAGAAAAGCGGACTCTCTAGATTAAGAAAGAATAATAAGAAAACTTCGACCGAGTATTAAATCAACAACTTTAAAAATTCAAGTATTAAATTGAATTTTCGTGCAAAGTTTAGATATCAAATAGGATATTTTCTTAGTAACATATAGCAAATAGTTTTAATTATAGGAGGAACGCCTTAACTGTTGGGACCATGCAATCTATTTTTCTTTTGAATTAGTCCTTTAAATTTGGCATGTAATATGAAGTGTTCCTCCAATAGAACCCTAAATCACACACACACACACACACACAACAAATATATTAATGTTATTTAAAAACCCTGAATTAGACAAAACATTGCAAAACTCTTCGGGGTATCTATACCAAGAACGTCTCTGAGTTTGTTGTTTTGGATAATTTAAAGTTTCCGAGTAAAGTATATGTGATTAGTGGTTCTTGGAAGAATACGCGCATGTCATGTACCATTTTTAATTGAGGGTCGAGAACTGCTTAATGGAAACAACATTGATCATATAATTATATGTATGTATGTATGTATATATATATATATATATATATAAAATGGCAGAAGTCTAAAACTACTAATTTTCACTTAATTTTGCTTTCTCACGAGGACCATATATTATCTATTAAAATTCTGAACCACCCTCAAAATGTCAATACTTCAAAATGCTGGATGCAGCAGACATATCGTTACAATTTGCCAGTGCATTCTTGCTATCATGCTCATTAGAAGACATGTTAGACAGAATTGTTTGTAAGCTATTCTACCTGTTCTAGCTTATAAACAATGCAATCTAGCACGAAGCTCCCTACTTATTGCATCAAATTTCATTGCTATCTATCGAGAAGCTGGATCTGCAGACCTTCGACTTCAGGCCTCCATCTGATCCATGTTCTATGGAAAATCATGCAGTAAGAAATATTTATCTTCATGACAATTTGTATCTAAGCAAAACTAAAATAATCATCGCTTTTAGTAAGATATACCAATAGATTCATTTACATGTAGAGTTTTTGCTTGCCATGTCTTTTAATAACCATATTAGTTACTTTATACATAATTAGCAAACATCTATAGGCGTAAACTTCCCATAGCTTACACAATATAAACCATACCTACTTCAAGAAGAGAGACTGGTGGCACTTTAAGTGCTACATCTGGGCCTCTACAGTTCCTCCTAAAAAAATTGTACCCAAAGTTGATAGCAATCCTCCTCGGCAGAGATGATCCTTGTTTGGCTTTAACGTGTGATTGACCTAGTATGAAGGCAATTCCTGCTTGTTTTGCTGTTAACAAATCCCGTAACTCTTCTTGTAACTGTGCTTTGACCTCATTTCCTGAATCCGTGCTGAAGGCAGCATCATCATCAGCAAATCTCACCCTTTTCTCCATAAGAGCTACAGGTATGGTTTCAATTACATCTGTTAGACTTTCAACTGTTGAAAATCCAATGGATACACTAGCTGGCTGCAAGCTTTCGTCGTTGTCATAAGGTGGTGCACCAGAAAGAGACATGGATCCAATCACTGCCAATCTACATTCACTTGACGATGCATGGGAAATACTCTCATCATCTCCAGCGGAAATATTCACGTGATGTTGATGCCAATCATAGTGGATAAATTCGGCCAATCTTTCAACAAGTTCAGATTCGAAAGAATCTATGTCCTGGTGAACATCTCGGTAACCATATCGAACAATGCATCTGTAGGACCTATGAACTGCTGGACCTACTCGGCCAACTAATATCTCTCTTCAGGTGGGACATAAGGTACAGGTACTGATTTAATACACACAAAAACCAGGATCTGATGGAAAGCTGGGAGGTTGGTAACGAAGCGAGAGAAGTTAGCTGGAATTCCTGAGATGATCTGTGAAAACTACACCAATTCCAGGGACTCGGGCGATTCCCAAGCTCGGTCCTAAATGTAGAAGCCATTCTAATGAAACTTTGTTATGGAGGTCATATTCATACTTTTTGATGGTAGCGTAATGCCAAACAAACATGACTGTCATAAGAAAGAGGGCTAGAAGTATAGGGAGCCATGCACCTTCACTGAATTTAGTGAGTGATGCGGAGAAATAGATTAACTCGATGAAGCCAAAGAAGAGTAGGAAGGAAACGGATAGCAGAAGAGGCTTTTGCCAACAAAGAATAATAACCAAGGAGGTAAGGCATGTTGTCACCAGCATGACCGTCATTACAGCCAGACCTATAGCATTCAAAATAAAACCGAATTACCTTCATATTTTCCTAAGTAGATACTCACGACAATGTCGATTTACAAAGAAATGTGTATACTTTTTATTCATCATTATAATAGAACGTTTCAGAAGTTGTCCTGACTTGAACTGACTATGGAGTTGGGAGCGGCAATCTCATTTCTATCATATATAGGACAATCTATTACCTCTGATTAAAATGGGATATCTAGATTTGATTGGATATTGAAGATCAAGCATGATTGAATAGAGGCATGTAAGGACATTTTACCTGATGCATTGCCCATATGTTTTACATCTCTAAAGCCAACTGTCACAGATATACAGAGAATCATGAGCATCCAGTTGATCTCAGGAATATAAATCTGTCCATGTATCTTGTCAGAGGTGTGAACAACCTTGACTCTTGGGAAACATCCAAGAGACTGGCATTGGTTTATAATGGAAAAAGTTCCGCTGATAATTGCCTGGCTACCTACTACAGAAGCAAGAATCGCAATCACAAGCACCGGCCACCTTACAGTTTCTGCAGCCAAAGCCCATTTTCAATTCATTGAAAATTTTCATGTACAAGATGACTTTGGACAACATAAAATCGTGCTTGTAGCCAGTTCATTTTTGTATCACACAATCTCACTGAAGGGCAGAATACCTGGAACTGAAATATAAAAGTTGGTTTGGTGAATGGTATGATGATGCTTTGATAGGTAAGCTGCTTGACCCATATATGCCAATATGAGAGCTGGATATACTAGTAGGGTGAAAGCAATCTGCAGACATAATAAGTACATTATTGATGATGAATAATGACCATAACAACCTTCATACATAGCAAACAAAACTTATATCATAGAACGTGGAAAATGAAATCTGTTGTCATTTTAAAGTACCTGAATTGCAGCATACGAAAAATGGCCAAGATCAGTGAACATTGCTTCAGAACCTGCATAACTGAGACTTAGTGCCATAGTTCTCTATATACCAACAACAATCCTTAAATTAAGAAGATTTTAGTGTAATTACACAAAGTAAAAGCTATTAAACATGTGTCTCTCAACATATATTTGATTCATTCTGTTTCTAAATAACAGTCTAGTTAGATATTAGGATTATGGATATTTAGAGGAGTGTTATAACATAGGCACAATGAGCCTTCCCATCATTTCGCCAGAACTCTGACAGTTTTGTATTGGTTTGTTTTTGCAAAAACTGGATAGAAAGAATGTCAATTATGTTTATTAGCTCAGTCAAATTCTATTTATCTATCTCCTATAAGCTTTAGTATCTTATTCCTAATAATTCCTTTTCCTTCATGCTTTCTGTTTACTTTTCATAGATTCCTGGAGGCATCAAGGCTCAATAGGTTTGTATTAGAATAAGAATAGCATGCTTTGCATTATATTGGTGTTTTCATGTGCTATGCATTACTGTAAGAATTCTTGTAAGAATAAAGCACCTCTGAACGACAAAAGATTTGATTAAAAACAATTAAACAAATGGCTTCTAGGAGTGAACCGAATGTGAGCTAAGAGTAAGGTGAAACTACATCAAATTCCATAAATGCGACCATGATTCCTCACTTATTGAAGAGGCCAAGAAGGGAAAATGCACAGATTTCAAATGCTACCTGTAATGCACAACAAAACTCCTCCCAGAGACATCCATCCTCCCATTTTGGTTTTCCTCATGAACTTGAACATGTAATATGGAGAAAGTGCCTTATAGACTGCTGGGTTCCAATAAAGTATGTTATATAAGCCAAGGGTGCTAATACATAGCAACCAGGTCAATACAATCGGTGCAAACAGAAATCCGACTCGATGTGTCCCATAGTGTTGAAGAGCAAAAAGACAACAAGTATGAAGCAAGTGATCGGAACCACTGCATCTGCAAATAAGAGAGTAGTGTTGAAATTTCCAGTCACAATTTTTGAAGCTATCATATTCAGCAAATCTGCTATTTTACTCCACATTACATAATTTGAAACCTTTAGAATACAAAGACATAGGAAAAGTGGGTGAATCAATGGAAAATACTGCTAGTTTTCAAATAACCACATTTTCCTTTTAAGGCAGACATGAGGACGTCCTGCCAATAGTACTTGAAAGAACACACACACAAAAAAAAAAAAAGGATTTCTGTTATCATATTCTGCATTGCAGAAGCACATGTTTTCAATAAATAATTAAATGAGTTCATAATTCTTGATAATAGCTTTAAGGCTTAGATTATCCAGTGAGCAGGGCCTTGTAGATCTGGCTATGCCCTAAAATCAGAAAAATCTTCCAAATAATCAGAAGTCAATTGATTTTCAACATTCTCCATGTATCATAGATTGTTCATTTGTCGCAAATCAACAATTATCTTCACTTGCTCTGGTTTTGATGAAAGATGACAGAGTGCATTAATTACATAAGGCCCAGGAGAACATGCTGACCATCTTGAGTCACAACTGGGCAATTTGAATGGTCCCATGTGTTTCACAGCACATGGTTCTTGTTCACTATCTAGAGAACAGCAAAAGAATAAGACCAGTCTTATACAATCCATCATTTTCAATATCAGAAAGCACACAACACTGTCCAAATCAGAAAAAAATTTAAATCATATCAAAGTTTGTGAGTCACGGCACATGAAAAATGGAGATTTTGACATGATGAATACGTGACAACAATACAAAGCCTAACTCAATCCAAGAGTAGAGGAGGAATCAAGAAGCTTACATTGGTGATGATCATTGGACATATATAACTCCAGGCCAGAAACAGCAGAAAAAACTACATCACAAAAAATAATGACAAGAAACTAAGGTTAGGCCAAGGCATAGATAGACTTAACTAAATAACAGAAAGAGTTGAGATTAAAAAGATGGCTTACCGGAAATGGATGGTGTGAGCAATCCATCACCAATTACCATACAGGTTCCAAGGAGAACCAAGACCAACAAACCGGTATGCAAGGACTTGTGTTTCTCAAGCAATGTTCTCACTTTTGATCTGTCATTATTCTCTAAGGAATGCTCTAATTTATATGTGGACAGAGCTTCATCTGCGAGCTGTTTGTTCGGGAGAAGGCTTACCTTAGCGTGCCTGCAAATCAATGAATATAGAGCAAAAGTGCCACCTGCCAAATCATTCAAATTCACAACTGCTCAGCATATAACACGAAAACAACAAGTTGGCAGCCCAATTAATAGATCTTGGACAATATATCACAATCAGATATCCGGATTATCAAGTGGAGTGATTTTATATGCAGTGTTTAGACCATACCCTCTCCGTTGTCATCTGCTCGGAGGACAATGAAGACATACTTGAACAAGGGAACTAAAGTGAGTGTCCAGAAGACAAAAGAAAGAACACCAAAAATCTCTTCATTGGTCTCTGAGTGTTGAATGTCTTCAGCAAATGTGCTCTTGTAGACATACAGAGGAGAGATGCTAAGATCCCCATATACCACACCAAGGCTTTGATAAGCTAACAACAGAACGTCTTCCATGAATCCTAGAATCACAACCCAAAATCCCACATTAACCATTTTGACAGGCTAACACACCACAAATCTGTCCCAACGCTGTCCAAACTTTTCTAGGCGCATGAAAAAACTGCATTGCTTAATGAACAACTAATTGCATCTAAGAGAAATTTCATTAAAACATGAAGACAGCCATTCCTCTTTATCATTTTAATTGACAGAGATCATAACAAGTATTGAAAAAGAGTCCAACATAAACATTTTAAATAGTGAAAAATTTTGACTAACCTTGGAAGTATCGGGATTTATGTTTCTCATTGCTGGGGAGGATCGCTTGATGATGCACTTGAATGTTTAATCAATCAATCAAAAACTAGTTAGTCTGTATAAAAACTTGTATGGAAATGTATGCAATGAAGAAGAATCTTTTCTGGTTTGGTTTTAGTGTAGTGAAACTGAGACTGAAACAAGGGTGGCCTTAGAATTTCTGAGTAAATGATAATGATAATAATAATAATTAGGAAGTGGGAGAAAGAAAAAAAGGTAAGAGGGACAACTCAACTCTGACTCAACTACTTAAGAAATCTTGAACTCTAGATTAAATTGTCATGAATGTAGGATGTCCCCATCACTTAAATGTTCTTCGAGTTACCTACCTCTTTCCTTCCTGCTCTAGTATGTTGCAGGTCGGTGGAAATTGGATGCACTGGATAGGAGGTAATCTAGTCTATATTTGGTATTTTTCCTCATTACAATAAATAGAGTAAAGCTGTTATAATTTAGTATTATCATTATTAGTTTTTCTATAAATGAATTAAATTTCAATTTTTGTTCTTCTTAGGTTGTGATATGTCTAGGTGTATATAAGGGGGGAAAAATTGAAGATAGAAAAATATAACTTCCCATAAAATAGTTTATCTTACAAATAATTTATTTATTTATTATTTGAATACACAGATTATAAAAACGTAAAACTATATGGTTTTAAAAGTTTTTATAAAATAAAGGAATAAAACTTATATAGTTCATTATAACCGTATTTCCTTTTAATAGTTGTATTTGTCTATTGTTGAATTGAGCACAAGAAGAGGTTCTAATTGTACCAATCCTATTACATAAAGAATAGTTTTGAAAAAAGAATCAATGTTATAACCATTTGTTAAAAGTATATTTATTAATTCGTCTTTTTTTTTTTTTCCTTTTGAAGATTTCTTGAATTATGTGAATACCCATTTATGCAATCCTTTAGAACTTTTTTTAAAAAATTGATTAAAACTTAAAATAAATTATTCGACTGTCAAATCAAAACCTCCTAAGTTGGAATCTGACCTTTCTTTAAACCAACACAAGCATACAAAAACCTTAATTCTTGGAAGGTAAAGAGATAAGAGAGTCCTTGTTATGTCAGTCAGTGATGTTTGCCCGCCTTGAGGCTTGAGTTGTGCCGTCAAAGGAACGCACACAACGCGCGACTGATCCCATCCATACATTTCTGAGCTACAGGCAGGTCTATCCCTAAAGTCATGCCAAACCCAGCAATCACTATAATTATAAGAATTTATATAGTAGGCATTTTACTTATCCAATCAAATGTTTAAATATTAGTATTATTAGACCCGGATTGATTCGCCGGTTTAATTTGATCGAACTAGACCTCTTATTGAAAATGCACAGATTCAATCGTAGTTTAATGCCAATTCAATCCAATTTTATCCTTTACCCTTAACCTTGTAGCATGTTCGAATCAAACCTGGACCGAGCCTGATAACATTAGCATATGTAACCCCAAAGTGTTCATTAACTAATAAACATCAATCTATAATAAAATGGATAAAATCATAGATTTCTTTAAAAATCAATGTATTAGATGTTTAATTGGATTGGATAATACTAAAAATAGAATTATGAAATTATAATTACCCTTAAATATAGATGATATAATTCTAATCATAGTGACGCTTTTTTGTGTAATAACTTATAATTCGTAGAAACTTCAAAGTTAAGTGTATTATAAGCAAAGCAATCCCAACATAAGTGACCTGTTGGAAGTGCTCACACTAAATGACAAAATTATGTAGCGTATGGTCAAAGCGGATAATATCTCGGTGGGCGGAGTTCTTAGACGTTACATATGGAATCAGTACAGTTTACCAGCTAAAAGTAGATAAGTATCCTTCTCACTTAGTGTGGTCCTGGACTTGTATAATGAAACTGACGAGGATATCGGTTTTATAAGTGGAAGAGTATATAATACTCTTGAATATAGATGGTGAAACTTTAATCATAGATGTATATTTTGATATAATGACCTAGAGTTCGTCGGAACTCCACAGTTAAGTGTATTCTAGACGGAGCAATCTCAGAATAGATAACCTATTGGGAAGTGCTGGCATTAAAGACAAAATCACATGTTGGATGGAGTTCCGAAGTATTATAAAAATAATTCTTTAACTTTAATATAAAACAAATTACTATATTCTCTATAATTGAAAAATCCACATGACAATGTCATTTTCTGGTATGTTAAAATATCAACAAAATACGACCAATATATATGTGTGTGTGTTCTATTTTTCAAATAATAAGCACACTGATGAAGTAAGATGACAACAGCGAAAATAACCAACCTTCAACTTTACTTTCTCACTACACACGAGCATATACATATATGTATATAATATATTATAAATAAATATAATGATAAATATTAAATAGTATCATTTTATTTTATGTAATCAATAAGGAAGACGTGAGTACTGAGTAGGAGTGTAGGACAGAGGCATCCCACCTAAGTATTTATTTTATTCACGGGAAAAACAGAACCTCATGGGCAATATCCCCTGAATCAACCACAAATTTTCACGACCATCAAGACACATGGATACATATTAATAAATATAAATTGTTAAAGCTGACTCAGCCGCATCGCATCATGTCCGCTTCTTACGCTACTTACCTTGTCTGGAAAATTTATTAACCGATATTCTCTTGAGTTCGGAAAAAAAGGGGAAAAGAACAAACAACTTTTACATCTCTTCGTATATTTAATTTTCTATAATTAGTTTTGAAAAGATATGTTTCTTCCGAGGATCAAGAGTATTTAAAGTTTTTCATTTTTTTTCCCTTTCGGGAAAGAACTTCATTGAGAAATGATGAATGATGAATGATGAATACCCCACTCGAAACCTTTTATGGCGATTCTTTCTTAATTATTTCAAATAATATATGAATTTGATTTCTTAACTCAGATATCATAATTCGAACAGTTCATTCACTTGACATGAATAACTATTCATTCCTTTCTCGTTCGACGTACGGTGTTCACTTGAAAGAAATGACAATTCATAATAAATTACTATCAAGTAAAATGATGAATAGTAATTCATGTCTCAAACCCATGAATAGTCATTCAATGTTTTTTTTTTTCAATTTTATTATAAATACCTCTATTTTAAAAATAACATATATACAATTATGCTCTCTCTATAATAAATACAATGAGGCATTATAGATATTTTACCTTTTACTCTAATAATTACTTGTTTTACCTTTTACACCAAAATGAACATTATAATAGCCATTATAACTCTATTACATTCCTTTTTAATTGAAATTTCATTCTCCTTTTTTTTCATTCGGTGAAGTGAACGGGCTGAAAGTGTTAAACCCATTGAATTATTCTTAAAAAAATAGTATTTGTTTTATCGTCTTGTTAAGCACTAAATTTGTCATAAAATAGAAATTTAATCCACAATTAGTAGAAGAATTTAGTGGCTTTTTACCATTCCCATATTTTATATGGCCTAGAGCACAAAATGAATTAGATAACCCATCAAATCTCACCAACCTTTAGACCAAGATGTTCCCTTCAAATTTCAATTCGCTAAATACCTAAAATCAATTGAAAAAAGAAAAGGGTAAGCTAGATGGGAAAAACTTGTGTCAAGTATTGTATGGAGACTTCTAGAGAAGTTGTGACCAAGTAAAGCGGTACAAAGTGACCTATAACACCTACCACTTTGTTACTGACTTACTACTCAAAATGTATATAGGTCAATAACAAAGTGGTAGGTGTGGTACCACTCAAAATATTGTAGGTAGATAACAAAATAATAGGTGATACGTCATGAATTATTCATTATGTGATGGGTTAGTAATGAAGTAGTAAGTATTGTAGGTTGTCTTTTTCCTAATGTCGTAGGTTAGTAATAAAGTGGTAGATGTAGTAGGTCATGTACTGTTCTTTTTGTGATAGGTCAGTATTGAAGTGGTCGGTGTGATAAGTCGTAGTATTTTCCTAATGTCGTAGGTCAGTAACAAAGTGGTAAGTGTGATAGGTCATATATTATTCCATATGTGCTAGGTTAGTAATGAAGTGGTAGGTGTGGTAGATCATGTACTATTCTTTATATAGTAGGTCAATAATGAAATGGTAGTGTGGTAAGTCATGGTATTTTCCTAATATCAGTAACAAAGTGATAAGCATGGTAGGCCATGTACTGTTCCTTATGTGGTAGGTCATAATGAAGTGGTAGGTGCAATAAGTTGTATCTTTTCCCTAATATTGTAGGTCGATAATGTGATAAGTGTGGTAAGTCGCTGTTTTTTCCTAATATCGTAGGTCAATAACAAAATGATAAGTGTAGTGTAGTAAGTCATATATGTTTCTTATGTGATGGGTCAATAAAGAAGTAGTAGATCATGTCTTTTTTCTAATGTTGTAGGTTAGTAACGAAGTAATAGATTTGGTAAGTCGTGGTATTTTCCTAATATCGTAAGTCAATAGCAAAGTGGTAGGTTATGGTATTTTCCTAATATTATAGGTTAGTAATAAAGTGATAGTGTGTGGTAGGTCATATACTATTCCTTATGTGGTAGGTTAGTAACGAAATAGTAAGTATAGTAGGTCGTGTCTTTTTCCTAATGTTGTAGGTCGGTAACAAAGTGGTAGTGTGGTAGGTCCTAACATGGTAGGTTAGTAATAAAGTGATGGGTCAGTAGCGAAGTGGTAGGTCGTGTCTTTTTTCTAATGTTATAGGTAGGTAATGAAATGGTAAATGTGATAGGTCTTAATGTGGTAGGTTAATAAGAAAGTGGTAAGTGTGATAAATCATGTACTGTTCCTTATGAGGTAGGTCAGCAACAAAGTGGTAAGTTTTAAAAAAGACTTCCTTAAAAGTCTTCGTACAAACACTTGATGCAAGTAACTCCTAGGATAGATGGTACACAATTCATGAAGCCAATATGAACTAAAAAACTAATTAGACAGAATCACTTTTAGTGTTCTTAATCATGTCTACGTGGAAAACAAGTACATATCTTAAAATGGTCAATTGGAGTCGTATCTTTAAAACTATTACGACACGTTTGATTCATTGGAATAGAATAATAATTCCTTTGTTTTAGGATTAATGACATTTTTGTAAAAATATATGCTTTTCAAAAGAAATAGCAATTCTTGATGAAGGAAAGAAATAAGAATTCTTTATGTATTCTAGAATTAATTTCTTGTTTAGGACATAAATTGAAATTAATTCCTTAAATAAAGTCAAAATGATAATAATGTAAACAATAAATGCATATATGTTGCGTCTTTAAAACGCGATATATACGTGCATATCGAGACTTTAAGCCGCGATACATGTTTGAATGTACGGAGCAATATCATGATTATTAATTGTGATATCTATAGAAATACTTATATCGCGATTAATAATGACAATATTGCGACCCTAATCAAATATTAAATTGCGATTCTTTCATGCCATTTCTGTGTAAAATTGAACATCCTATTTTTTAAATGCGATTTTACAACTAGAAATTGGTAATTAATTTCATCCAAGCAGTATATTAGTAATTATTTTGTATAGGAACCTTATAAATGTACTGGACTCATGTATTCCATATTATAAGGAATAGACATTCTTTGTGGTAGAATTTTCTACGAACCAAACAAAAGAATAGATATTCTGCTATAATAAAGGCGGAATATCTATTCTATTCTTATCAAACATGCCATTAGAGTTATATACAATATTTGATGTGCAATTTTTTAAGATGCCGAAAGAAAGAAATACTTCTTGTATTAAATATATAGCTTATAAAATGGTTTTGTTATTGCATTTATATTGTTTATGGCATTGATGAATTGTCCTCATATCTAATTATAAAAATCTTAGAATAAGATAAATCTAATATTATTTTATTGAGATTATAAATTAATATCAACATTAACCATTTTATTATATGATTGTCACTAATACTGCAATCACTTTCATTATTACCACCACCATTAATACAACATTAATTTAGACATAATTGTTATCATTATATTAGTATCATACTACCATAAGAGGAAATTGTATGATTATCGACCTCTCAAATAAAAATTATTGAACGTAAAATCGTACATTTAATAGACGTTTCGTGAATTTGCACGTGAATCTCATGTTGAACGTACGATTCATGAATAAATATGAATAGCTATTAAAGATGTGAGTTACGTGCAAAATAAATAAATTGTCCTTTCAAGATGTGATTCACCTTAAAAAATTATGAAACGTCCTTTGAAAATGTGATTCAGTACTGTATGACTTTTGGTTGAATCACATCTTCAAAGGACGTTTCATATATAAATTTATGAAATACTTATTTAATATATGATTTTCCATCGGTATTTGTGTAATTATTTTTGTCTAATTTATATTTGTATAATTTTTCTACAAAATTGATAGACACGTGTTTCGTCCACCACCATCTTGGTTGCTGCCACAAGACTTCTAATTCTACACTTAAAACTGTTATGTGCTACAGTTTTAATTAAAAATTATCAATTGGACCCTGATGGAATGAAGGTGTATTACTCTAGACCTAGGATTTCTTCCTCTCATAGCATTTTAAATTTAGCTTTATAATAATTTAATTTAAAAGTTTGAATTTACGTTAAAAATATTTTAGTTCTATTTTTTTTTTTCAATCGACTTCTCAACAATTTTTTTTTTTTCACAAATTAGGGCTTTGATGACTTTTTAAATTTTCCATCCATCATTTGACGCTTATTAGATAACAATAATTAATCCAGATTAATAGTATTAGTAAATATATATCAATTAGTTAAACCAACAAACACATTAATTACATCTTTTTTTTTTCAAAAAAAAAAAAAAAGGAAAACAAACATGCTCTTCCTCAAAATATCAAATGAAACATGTCAAAACCATATGCTTAAAATGTTCGATTTTTATTTGTTGGGGGGTATATCTGTCAAAAGCTAGACTGAGAGAACCCCATATCAATTTCTTCATCATCATCACGTTGAATGACGCTAGCAGGATTTTTTCTTTGTAATATATATGTGTATATATATTGTAAAATATTTAAAGATATAGCTCGTGATTCTATAATTAATATAGTAAACAAATATAAGATACCCATAATTCTTTCTCAGATTATTTCATATATAATCATCCTTTTGAAAAACACTACATAAATACAATAGGATTAAAATAACTACATAATTATCATGCAATGGTTTTTTTTCAACATGCGATGATGTGTAATTATCCAATGTGTATCGCATGATCAACATATAATATTTAGATTTATATAGCATGTTAGTTAATATCATATTTGTATAAAATTTTACATCGCATCTTCAGCATATATATAATGATAATAATTTTATAATTTTTTTAATAAGATGTATTTTTTAATTTATTTTCTAAAAAATCATAAGCATGTTTTTTACCCAATCTTTTTTTTTTTTTATTAGATGGCAAATCTTCAAACATGAACTTGATCGAAATTAGAATCATGAACAATACTCCCGTCATTCACTGAGGAGAATGTTACAGACAAAAGCATGTTACAACACTCAAGTGCTACAAGGAGAATGAACATGCTACATCATTATTATCATCCTCAATCAAATTCTTGATTTCTTACCACACAATAAATATAAATTAAATGACACTTTGACTAAGATTTTTGCAAACTTACATTTGTCCTATGTGTTCCTGTACTCACTGTTATTTTTGACTAAGCCTAACTTAAAGTGTCTGCTTGGCGTGCCGATGGGATTGAAGAAATAGAAATGAGAAGCACGAAAGCGTAAATCCAACGTCAACAAAGTGCATTTAGTTTTAGTATGAAGTATCCTGGGGGCTGTTTTTTAAGCAGTTTGTCTAAAAAGTCTGCTGGACTATTGTTGTCTTCTTGCTAAGAATCTAATCAATTGGGCCCGGCTCGGAAATTTTGATTGAGCACAAATTTGACTACGAGCAGATCAGCTTGTATACAGGGAATAAATTATGGGTTGTGGACCCTGTTGGCATGTACTCACGGGAGCATGGAACTTGCGCTAAGGTTTCTGTACCGGGCTTTATCACTTGATATAAATAAATCATCCCCTCTATATGTATGTATGTATGAATGTATGTATATTAAAAAAATTGCTTTACACTCCTAACTAGAATAATAGTGGGCTATGGATTCATGAAGGAGATTATGTTTAAAACTCCTATCCGAGTAAATAAATTAGATTCTCTACATTGAAGACCAACATTATTTCCATATACATACACATATAAAGGATTCACTAGTTTAACTTAAAGGTCCAAAGAGAGTTAAAAGTAGTAATAAGATTTAGAAAGTTTGGTCCATATGTTGAAATAACTTTAGAGGTTTGATTTTGTGGGTTTGGAATAAAAATTATTGAACAATTCACTTACATCTAATCACTTTTAGGTAAGTTTATGCATGCATGAAGGAGGTTGTTGATATTGGTTTATAGTAATCTCACTTAGAATAATCATAAAATTAACTTGCTTCATCTCATCAACTAGTCACTAAAATGATCAGACGACTATCACCAAGGCCAAATATTTATAAATATTTAGCACTCTTCTTCATTTGTCACTTTTGTAGAGATTAAAGAAACGAGAAGCAACACTAGGAGCGAATAGTAAATTCCAGTTGCTTAAGAATTACTAGGTTAATGTTCAAGGTATTACGATTTGATTGTTTAGGTTCAAGTGGGAGCGTTAAATGAGGGCATGTAACATTGAAGAGATAGCAATTGGATAGTTTGTTCGGGTAGTATGTATATACTTTGAATGCAAGTTTGGTCTCCCTCTCATAAGCAAATTGGTTGGAAGCTGATACCTCTCTCTCGATGAGATCATGGCTAGATGGCCTTGGCACGAACCTGGAAAAATTAGGAGGAGAGAAGATTGGCTCACCTTCTATAATATGAGTATGTAATCAAGAAATGCTCGAGCGTGACATATGCACTCTTAGAGAAGAGAACCTCTTATCCTGTGATGAATGGTATCAAAGTTAATGTTTTGATTTCATCGAGCCACATGAATGTTAGCTAGTGTGTTTGTTGTATGCTTAGATTTTGTTGTCAATTAAGCTCACATGAATGAAGCTTAAGAGGAGGAGTAACCAATAGAGGAGGGACATAGTTGCTAAAGGGACTGTCGTGCCATGCAATGTGAAAAGAATCTACCCAAGTGTTAATAATGTACTTGTGTAAGCAAATCTTACCATTGGATAACTCAACAAAAAGTGATCTCAGAGGTCGAAGGAATGGTTGAGGACAAGAGGGAGCATGTGGATGCTTGAATCCTAGTGAAAACGATTTTTGGTGGAGTTGACAATTTGTAGAATAGGGTTGGTCATCTCTAAGTGTAAATAATGGTGACAGATTTGTCTTGTTACAAGTGTCACATTTCAGGCGCACAATAACGTATCAGTTTTGCCATATATATTACCTCAAGAGATATATGTAAGACATTTGTTAGTTGGGTGGGTTTCAAATTAGATTTTAGTTAAAAAGTTGTTATGAATTTTTTAGAAATTTTGAAAAAAACATTGTTTGCAGATACATTCAAAGTTAGGCATTATGTGGTCCACTAGTTTTACAACATGTCTTAATCAAAGCAATATTTATTACTATTGGCATACCCATCTTCTAGCTAACAAATCACTAGCAAAGCATCCCCACTAACTTAGAAAAATATCAAATTTTTCCAAACATAAAATTACAAGTCTAAACCATCCTATTTCATATTATGCTCGAATCAACACATTTATGCCAAAATTTTCTAATAAGCTTATTTAATTCCATCGATTTTCTAATTACATAGAATAAGTCTAAAATTCCACATATTAAGTCATATGCTCATTTGAATTCTCCTTAATATGAATCATTACCAAAATATATTTACCATTTTCTATTGTCCAAAATAACCATGGTCAACTCATTTCAAATAAGGCTTCTAAACCCACCATAATTGTGAGTCCATTTAACCATTTCTCAATTCTACACAGAAGAAAAGATTTTTCCTCAACTAATTATATTATAATCTACCAAAATCAATATCAGTTAGGCTCCTAAGCTATCCCATTCAAGTTAGGTTTTTCTTATAAATTCCTAATTAAACACAATTATTGTCAAGAAAAATAATATGTACTCAAATTACTTATATACTAACTCTATTAAACTAATAACTTTACAATTCATCACCTAATTGCTCTAATTTTCATTATAAACAAAATTTTCCAGATTATAGACATCAACTTCTATCCTATGTGATTCACGCCACATGCAAACACATATTAAATCATTTTCATCAATTTTACACTTCCAACCATCAAAAGGACATAATCCATATGATATTCATATATTTCAAGAATTCATACATATGACAATCCAAACATCAATTTTATTAAGAGAACTTAAATTGCCAGTAACCCACACACCGATTCTTCAATTTTACATGTCATTCACAAACAATATTAGTAAACCCACATCAACTAGTATCAAATTTCAACACTATTAACTAGTTTAGCAACTTATCTCATGTTAAATGAAAGTTTATAAATTTCAAGAACTTGAAATTTAACTACCCAAAACATATGCCCATGTTCCCAAGTCAATTTCTATATTTAAAAAGTCATAAAACTCTCAATATCATACTTTAAATTCATATCCATCCTTATTACGAGAGTGGATGGTCTTGAAAGTGTTTTTCCTCTTTTAATTCTACTTTATTTTTATCATTACCTAATGTAAAAAATTATCAGAAGCTAATTAGTGCTAAATTGCTAATCTTCCATTAGTCTAGCTTGATTAGCACTAAAAAGTTAATTAGAGTTTAGGTTTAAGCTTATCTTTTTAAGACCTTGAGAGTGTTCCAGAAGAGAGGAAATACGAGTGTAGAAACTAAGGCGAGAGAAAGAAATGGAGGGAAAAACCCTGCTGTAAAATAAAAGGGAAAGGGTCTTAGGATTTTTTTTATATGATCACATGGTGCTATATAGCATCATCCAATGTGACACATGTTAGGCATTTGATAATTTGACCTGTCTAAGGTTTAAAATCCTTCCTAGGTGTAAATATGAGTTTAATTATTTAACTAAGTTTGTTTTATCTATTTTTACTCAATTTCAAATTTTAATTTAGCCTGGTTATCAGTTAGGGAAAAAAATTGTAATTCTGCAAAAAATTGGGCCCTAACTGCATTGTTTGGATTTTTCTTATAAAATTTTCATCCAAAAACATTTTTTATTCTAATTTGTCTCATTGTGATTTTTTGAATTTTCAAATATTTGGATTTTTGGTTTGAGGCGAAATTGAAACTTTGAAAAACTTAACCCTTCAAGCTTCTATGTGAATTCAATTGGCTTTAATTGACCTTAAATGATTTTAATTACTTATAATTAGCATTTGGATCATTTCATCATGTTATCATAATTTTGAGCTTGGAAGAATGTTATGATCCTAGAGTTTATGTCGGGGAGAATGCTCTACTTTCACATCAAAAAAGCATGACTACATTTTACGCGGGAGCGTAGCAAAAACATCTACCATGAAACCCGAAAGAAAAAAATAAAATAAAAAAGAAAGATCCCTCAAATCAACTGTTAAGGAACATGTCACATTACCCAAAAAAATCGCTAAGGAACATGACTACATAAACGTTGTGAAGAGCGAAAATTTTCACTAACTTTGGAAATATCAGGATTTATGCTTCTCAAATCTGTATAGTTACTTGATGATGCACTTTAATCGATAAATGTAGTTAATATAATAATTATGAACATAAACAAGAAAGATCTGGTTCAAATAATCCTGCGCGTGCATTGTCTTAGACATATATATTCATATATAATGCAATAGGGATAATATTACGAATAGTATTGTATTTTAACAAAAATATATATAATTAAGTATTTAAATTTTGAAATTGATTAATTTTAAAGATTAAATACCATTTACATTGATCCTTATAGAAAAATATGTCAATAGAGTTGATATTTAATTAATGAGGTTTTTTTTTTTTGTTATAAATCTTTCACATAATTTATATTTATTATTGGGACATTTCTAAGCTCACCTTCACTTAATTATATCCTAATAACTACTAATATTATTTAGAAAATTGTTGACAGTTGCTTGTGAACATGCGTTAAGAAGCAAAAATCAAAAGAAAAAGGAAAAGGGAAAAAAATGAATTTTTATGTTTGTATATACATATATATTTTATGAAGTGTAAAATCCGTTTTAGAATGATGTAAATTTTATAATGCAACCAAAACCTTTGAGCCCTGACGTAACAAGTTCGATAATCTTTTATTCTCTATCACTGCACTTGGTTGTGAAATAAAATAATCCCGTGGATTGGTCTTGGTATAGGGTTGGATCGGACGATTCACCAGATAACCCTCCTCACAAGAAGCTCCATGTTCAGCTGACATGGCACATCAGCTATGTATGAGGTGAAATTCATCTTATATATCTAATAAGAGTAGACGTCGGCACGGTTTGGATCAGTTTCGAACCCGAACCAAAACCGCCGGTTCACGGTTCCACGGAACCGCTGGTTCTGGTGGTTTTGATTCCCGTGAACCGGTATAGCCAGAGCCGGAGCGGTTCACGGTTCTACGGAACCGCCGGTTCTGGCGGTTCCGATTCCATGCGAACCGTGAACCATTGTTTATATAAAATTAATCGAAAATGAAAAAAAAAAACCCTAAAATCAACAAAAGCTATTATAACTTATTTATACTCAAAATAAACATTTAAATTTTTTCAAATAAAATATAATAGTTAGCAAATAATAAACACAATTACAGAAACATAGTAGTTGATTAAGATACAAGTAAACGATGACAAATAAATTTCATTGCGCCAGACATTACATATTACTTCCACAACAACAGGAACACACTAACTACAACAACAACAAACAACTACCCATAAATCGTTTTTTTTTTTAATTGTCTATACACGCCGGGTCGGAACCGCCGGTTCCTGGCCTGGGATGGTGGTTCTCGACCAGGAAGAACTGCTAGGACCCGCCGATTTCGACGGGTCCTCTGGCGGTTCTTAACCGTCCCCGACGGGGGGGTTCCCGGGTACGAAACCGCCAGGGACTGTTCGGGGCAGTTCGCGATTCAGAACCGTCTCGTGATGACCTCTAAATAAAAGGTAAGTCTCACTCTCTTGCTTTTTTTTTTATATAAAACATATAAATTGTATTGTCTAAGAATATGAAGAATTTAAAATTTTGTCATTTATGGTTGTTTGAAAATTTGACAAATTTAAATCAATATTTAAAATTTTATAATTAATATTATGAATTTTTTAATATTAATTATAAAATTTAATATTTCATTAGGATTATTATACTAATAATCATAATTAATTACATTTTTTTACTTAAATTTTATAAATTTTGAAAATATTATATTATCACAAATATATTTATATTTGTGCAAATATTCCACATTTCAAATCATCATATATCTGAAACATTAAATAAAATTTATCAATTACTTAACAAATATTTAAAGAAGAAAAAACCATACTTAACAAATATTTAAAGAAGAAAAACCATACTCTAATATTAATAAGATATTACCTCGATTTTGATGTTGTCGAATTTGTAATAACAAACTGATGAGATGATTTAAATCTGTAACATCGATACATAAAAATAGTAGATTAGAAGGATCAAATATGAAAATTAAATAATTTGAAGGAAAGAAAAAATTGAACTGATCAAAGAGAAAAAATTGAACTGAGTGACCAAGAGAAAATGAGGAAGAAAAGTGGAGCGAGTGTTTATATATATATATATATATATATATACAGAAGTAAGTAGAAGAAAAAATGGCGTTAAGTTAATAATGAGGTGAAAGTTGCCTCATGAGGACAATGAAGCAAATTTTGCCTCACATCCTAGTCATGAGGCAAATTTCGCCTCATTGTCCTAGTCAGTGAGGTAAAATTCACTTTAGGATCAGGACTGTGAGGCAAATTTTGCCTTTAATTAAAAAAAATGATATTCTCTTGCACCCACCAAATGAAATTTTTGATATTGCACAAATTTTGACGGACAACCTTTTAATGTGTGTGAAATTTGCCCGACAATCTACATTTTGGATTTTTTTAATTTATTGAGGATAAAAGTAGATAATATTTATTTACGTGGATTATTAAATTTTAAATTATATATAAAAATATTATTAATGGAAATTAATTGATATATGATGTGTAAATTATATATTGATATTATTTTTTTTATAATTTTGAATATACCGATGTACGTAAATTTTGTATGTTTTATAAAAATCTTATTATTAAAATATGTTATTTATAATATTATAAATTAATTGATATGTGATGTGCAAATTATTTATTGATAGTAGTTTTTTATAAAATTGAATACACCAACCTAAATTTGGCATGTTTTATAAGAATTTTATTATTAAAATTTGTTATTTATAAAATTATAAATTAATTGATATGTAATGTGTAAATTATATATTGATAGTAGTTTTTTTTATAAAATTGAACACTCCAACATAAATTTTGCATGTTTTATAAAAATCTTATTATTAAAATCCGTTATTTAAAATATTATAAATTAATTGATATATAATGTGTAAATTATATATTGATAGTAGTTTTTTATAAAATTGAACATGCCAATGTGAATTTTGCCAGTTTAATAAAAATCTTATTAAAATCCACTATTTATGATATTATCTTGAACTTAATCTACTTTATTTTTATGATATGTAAAAACTAAACGTGAAATAACATGCATGCTAAACATTGGACAATTGATCGGTACAAAATATTAAAAACATAATACAAGTCATAATGATCCACACGATCTACAACACAATGAAGAAGTCTAGAGAAAATAGAAATAACACGGTTTGTATATCAAAAACAATGAAAATATAGATAATAAGCATGCTTAGAGTCTCTTATGCTAGCGTTGTCGGGCATGGCCTAATCCTGTGTTGGATGTCATTTAAGAGACCGTAGTCGGGGAAGTCAAAGGTGGTGTCAAATGATGAACAAAAGGCCGTGTGGGGGTTTGTGGAGGACATTAGGATGAACTTAGATCTATAGCCGGAACCACACCTAGGAATGTGTACTATGCAAAGGGGGCCACCTATGATGAAAATTGACAAAAACCTACCCTCTCTTAACCATGGGGCGAAACCCGATAGGGAAGTTTAGCCTCTTTATTGTCTGGAGCTGTCAGGTAACTCGTGAGATGGATCGTGTGATGCATGCACGAAATAGGTAGCTAGTTCGACATCCAATAAAAACCCTCGTAGGGATGCGGATGAGGTGCCGTTGGTGTGAATCGTGTAAAGCTAGGTTGGATGGAATATGGGCTGCTGCTAGGAGTGCCCATGTGCGATGCAGCCTGCTGGTATGGAGGGTACTAGCCGAAGGAAGAAATCAAAGAAAGACGGACATAGTTCATTGGCATATTAATTTGCACTTTCATCTTGTCCATTTAACACCGTTGCACGGTCCTATCATACTTAGAGTACACTAAATCCTCATCACATGGCTGCTCATAGTAGTTAACCCTGTGATGATCTATCGACATACTATATCTAAAGCCATGGCGGTAGCCAAATCTGTGCCCCAAAACCTCATCCATAATCGTCTAATCTATCATAGGTTGCTGAATTGTTATGATAGCAAGATCATCCTTCTCCTTCCTCTTGCGCTCTATGCGTGCTTAATTGAAACAAAGTAAAAACAATGTCAATATAATTATACAAAATGATGGATATGGTGTATTATCGTGGAATATGAAAATCGAATATGCTTACGTAATTTTGCATTGACATCTCTGATTTCCAACGAGTAGTCAACTATGTATTCCCCCTCTGTAAATGATTGTGCTTGTAGTTCTATATTGGGTCAGATTCTATAATGCATGATAGGTGAAATTACAATATATATATATATATATATAGAACATAAACTCACATGCCATGTAGGTATCATGACATATAGCAAAAAATGTAATTATAATACTTACATAATTATATGGTGAAGCATAGACTTTGTACCACCCATATATACTGATTTTTGCTTCTTCTTATTTGTCATATTCACCGTAGATCGATGCTACATGGTTGAAAAAAGTAAACAAAAGGAATAGATAATTGGTTATGTATTCTACCACATGTAGAATCGTACCTTATAATCTGGATCAATCTCTAGGAAGTGGACGAACCCCCTCCACTCATCTGCTTGGTGCTTAAAACCCTAGTGGTGGCTAGTAGTTTCTTCGCCTCTATCATGTTTAAAAAGGAGGCCTAGTAGGATTATGCTAAAGTTATCATATCATGTGTGCACTCGTAATACGAGAATCATCTTGCAAGTCAGAGATTACAATACTTAGGGATGTTCACAGTTCGGTTAACCGGTCTGTGGCCTTATTTTTTTATCCTAACCGTAATTATCGGATTTTCGATATCTTGATCCTAAACCGATCCATTATGAACGGCTAACCGCCTTAACGGTTAACCATTTTTCTTGGTTAATTTTTTTCGGTTTTCAGTTTCTAACCATTTAATATAATGGTTATGTTAATTTTGTAGTTAACCATATTTTTCAATATGTCCGTAAAAAAATTAGAGTATTTATTTGTATAATTATATTAAAAACTATAAATTAAGAATGTAAGACATGTAAAATAGTTGTTAACATATATCAGTGCCATCACAATAATCACAATAATAGCCTTTTGCTTATGTGTTCTTATCAACCTTGATCGATTGAGCTCAATATAAAATCTCAATTAAACACCACCATTCCAATTTTCAAACATATATGTATTTGTTTCTTCTTATCTGAATCATTCATTTTAACACAATTTGTATTGATAATACTAAAAAAATAATTATATGGGTATATTATAAATTATATATATTTATAATTGCGGATCGGTTAACTGAATCCATCGGTTTCTGGTATCTAAAAAATGAAATCGAAATCGAAAACTGAAAAAATTAAAAATGCTAATCCTAAACCGAAACCGATGGATCGGTTAATCGTTTTTTCCGATTGGTTTTTCGGTTTCGGTTTGGTTATCCTGAACATTCGGTTTTTTGCATACCCCTAACAATACTCTACTTATTTATTAATTTCTCATACAATGATTATACATATACATATAATACTATCGTTGAAACTCAACTATGGAATCCGATTTTTCACATTTCACCAAGATTATAGAGAATCAATATCCCCTACCAAATAATAGAAACTAGGTTTCAACCTATAAAATACAAAGTCTCAATTGTTTATACAATTTACCTAATTTGCATTCTAAGTTCATTATAATCTATATTTCTAACTTTTATAAAGTCTGATGGAGACGCACTCTTTACACATTTTTAGCCCAATCCCAGCTACCATTACTCCTGCAAAAAAACTGTTGGGGGTTGAGTGAAACCACAGTTCAGTAAGATAACCTGACCAAACCACACATCAAGTAATAACAAGCAAGTATAATTAGCCAGTACATGCAATGCGACAATCATTCATATGCACAAGTACAAGTTTGGATTATCCAGAATCTAAACATAATGAGATTTACACCCTTTCATTAGGGTTAGAAGAAACCATGAAGAGTGATCTATCGTACCCAAGAGAATCGGAGAACCAAGGAAGAATGGATACCATATACTCTTACAACTTAATTTTAAACATTTCACTCATATCTTTTGAATAAAAAAACTCCACTATGTGTTTGCCCTTCTATGTTGATACCATAAGCAGCGTTCCTTTGGTGCCAGTTTAGTTCCCATGAAACCGAGCAGAACAAAGGTAACATTGTGTAGAACTAAGAAATTTTCATATAGAAAAACCAAGCAATACAAGAGAACCGAAATGCTAATACGTAGCGGGGTCACCACTCGTTAATGCATCAAATGCAAATTATGTAATGCATGATTGTTGAAAAATTATATGTCATGTTCTTAGGTGGTTATACAATCTACAGATAGATATTAACATGCTCCATACATTAATTATCATACAATGTAATTATCACTTTCAATATTGTATGTTAGCAATAAGACATACACCAAGCAGCACACAATATACCCAACCCACATACATAGCAGTTTCAATATATTATTATATATATAACTATACTATAAGTATAAACAATGTGATAAGGATAAAGTTATTCACCTGCTTGTATTGGTTAATCATAATAATCTTTCGAGAAGTTCACAAATCGGTCAATATCACCTATTAGATGAATAGAAATATTCATCATTGAGACGTGTAATTATATAATTACATTCCTATGAATGCCTAAGTATTCTAAAATTGGTTTTTATTCTTTTTAGGCTTGTTTTCTCACTTATAATCCAAATTTGACCTATAAAAAGTCATTTTGAAGCTCATAAAATTTTATATTCTATAATACGATTATAAAATTTGATTAAATAGATTTTCCTTATGAAAAAAGTGATCTAAATGTTTTTAAATGTCAATTTTTATCACGTAATCTTCAACTAAGTCTATAATATTCATTTTAACTTGGATTTTTATGTGTAAATAGGTGTTAGAAAGCCTGTTCCGAGTATTATACGATGGTAACCTAATTTATTCAATTTATAGATTTTGTTTATTTTATGAATATTGATAGGTATAATAGGACATTTTGAGTTTTATTTCACTTAATAACCTTGCTACCAAGTTTTTATTATCTATATGGATCTTTTAATATGACTACTCTAAGGTAGTTAATATTTACTATTTATTATTTATTTTCATTGTGTTTTTCTTGATTCTAATTTATGTTTATATTTATATATATGATGATTTTCTATTCTAGGCTTTAGATTCAGCTAGAATTCACACTCTTTAGTGCCTGTGTTGATAATAAAATTTATAATTATTGTTTACTTTGTTTGTCGATCTTATTTGCCTTATAGGGCCATATTCTATAATTTAATTACTAGTTTGCTTTTCTAATGAGTTCATATAAGTTTCATTTTGTATTTGAATCATGATTTTTTCCTACGAACTATTCAAGTCTTCCATTTCTATTTTCTATCAAATATTATTCTTTTAGGGCGCCTAAATTATATGATGTTTCATTATGCTACCATATATATTCATATAGTCAATATTCCTTATAGGCATCCTAATGCCTTATTGGTTAGGTTTTGTATCTAGTTGATGTTATAGGTATTTTACTCAATAGAATAGGTTAGTTAATGAAACTTGCATGGTAGCTTAGAGATTTTTATAGGCCGAAATTTAGGATTCTATATGGTTAATATGCAAGTTAGTTCGTCTTTGATATTTAACACTAAATGTAATATATTCCCAACATAGAACCTTGATGATTCAAGTTTGATAATTCCTATAGAGACTATTAACATATTCATAAGGTATCCAAACATGGGGCCATAGCTAGTTTCATGCATTAATTTATAAATACACCATGATTGCTTATAGATCTTAGGATGTTAGAACATTACATGCTTCATAGCCTATTCTACCTATTGAATTTCATTGTTCCTATTTAAGAATTGAAAATACGCTAGAGGATGGAGTAGGTATTACCTTGTTTATACTGAAAGCAAATTGGCAACTCCTCCTTTATAGTTGGCCAAGACCTAAGTTTGCAATTAAGAAGTAAGTGTTACATGTTCTTTAAGAGTAACTAGTTGAATAAGGAACTTCTGCTATCTTTTTGGATTTTTGACTTTGAACCTGTCTTTTCTTCTTTGACCTCACGGTGCGGTATCTTTAGTTTAGGATGTTGAAATTTGTTCGTGTTTTACTTGATCTGGATGTAGAGTTCATGGTGGCGTCTTATAAGAAAAAGTAGAGTTTTGTTTTGGTTTAATTTGTTTTGATGGAGGAATGGAATTTACGGCTTGTTGTTTGCAAAAGAAAGTGATGTTGTTTTTATTTTGTCTTGGATGGATAGAGGCTTCTACTTTTTTTATTGGTGGGTGTTAAGAGTTTTTTGTTTGCTTGTTAATCATATCTATATATATTAGTTATAAATGAACTATATTTGAAAGTGATAGGTGGTGCAAGTGTGAACCCCCGAAGTTTTGTAATCAAATTAAATGTCTAAACCCTAATCAGAAGTCAACCGAATTCTCAAGTCAACCAAAACCCTAGTTTACCGTAACCGCTTAACTCCGGCATTGCCGTTTTCCTTAGCCGTAGAAAACGAAGTTGGAATAATTAGCTATAATAGTTCGTAATAGCTATAGGTTTTATAAAAATATTAGTTTTACAAAATTGGAGTGTCCTTTGAACCCGATTGGACATGACTCTTGAACAACGTGTCTGGGAGCTCAGAATAGGAAAAATATTCCAAATATACCGTTAGACTCGTAAAAATATAAGATTTCTAAAAATATCAATTTCGTAATTTTTCGGTAACTAAAAATATTAGATATCGCATTTATACCCGTATTTTCTTACTACCGGTATTTAATTGTCATGTCTACTTTTACATTACACTATTTTCTACTATTCTACACTATTCATCTATCTCTACTTTTCCTTACAAGATACTTTTACTACCTATACACCTATTTCTTACACATTTTCATTTCCAATACAACTTCACATCTTTCATTTCTTACTTTTAATTATCAAAAATACAAAAAATTAAATTTTTCTTCCCCATTTTCCCCTATGTAGCCGGCCCTCCCTCTTTTCTATCTATATTGTTTTATTTTTCATTTATTTAATTAATACAAATTAACTCCCACATTTTCCTATAAATACCCGCTCATACCTTCACTTCTTTCACACCACTTCTTTACTAAAGTTACTATACTAAAATCTCTCCCAAAATTCTACAAGAAATTCCTCTCAAGAAGTTCTTCCTAGTTTAGCTTCTTCTAGGTAAAATTTTTCCAAGCTTTCTTTATGTTCATCTACTTAGTATGAACTTAGTGTGTGTTTTCTAAAACCATGAAGGTTAAGAAAACAACAATAGGTTCATACTTTGTTTTTGTTCATGATCTCAATTCCTTTATATTCTTTTATGTTTCTTATGTTTATAACTATCTAATACATCTATATAGCTATATATATTATTTAGAGCATATACGCTCATTGTTTTGCAATTTATTTACCTTCCATGCAATTTATTTACTTCATTGCAATTATTAATTTCAAGTTGTTCTTAAGACTAGCTTAAGTCTTAGACTTGCCCTCATCAAGTCAAAACATTTTCTTTTCTTTTTCGGGACTAGTCTTTTCTTAGTCTAGGATACCTTGATGAAGCTAAGGTCTCAATACTTGATTTATTTCTTTATATGCTTATCCTTTTAAAGTTATTATGTTCTTTTTATATTTTCATAACTTATGATTTATATTCATGCATGAACATAATGGTCTTGTCTCTACAAAAAATAAAGGCAATGTTTCTTAAGATAAAAGTTTTCCCTCTAGAAATAAAGTATGAAGTTAATGTTTTCCCTAAAAAATTAAGAAGTCATCCTAAACAAACTTAGAGGAACTTATAAGAGATTTTATAAATAAAGGACTTATGAAGTAAACAAGAGTTTTACAATAACTTCATCTTTTTCTTTAAATAATAAAACCCCTTTTCATTAAAACAAAATGATCCCAAGAAACCAAGGAACTAAAATATTCTTTTGTGAAAATTATTATTATTTTTACAAATTGTTGGAAACTAAGCTTAGAAAAATAAAAATCATTCTTTTAAAACAATTACAAGAAATACTCATTTCCAAGTAGCTCAAAATCTTTCAAGACTTTACTCTTTTTCATAAATTGAGACAACTCCATTTACTTCATACATTTGATATGAGTCATTATATATATGTATATACCTTTCAAAAAGTTTACAAAATACTTGGAATTTTCATCTTTTCAAATGAGCTTTATTTACAAGGAGGAACTCAAGTTTTTACAAATTCGTGGAGAATCTGGTCGCTGCTTTTTTGGGACCCAAACGACTTAGTTTTATGAAATTAAGCTTAGAAATGCATAGATCTTTTGAGTAGGTAGAAAACGATATATTATACGCGAAATTCCGAGTTAAAATGAGCAAGTTATGGCCATTTTAAGTTGGATTTCCTTTTATACGATTTTACCGCGATTTTAAGAAAAGATTAGAGTCTTCAAGAATAGAAGTTTTATGAAAGACTCATTTTGGGTATTTCATCTTGTTTAGGTGACGAAGGACCCGAGATCGTCTTTTTGGAGGACTATTTCGATTAGATCTACCGTTATGGAGTGAGTTAATTTTTTTCCTAAGTTACATTTCCTTGTTGTGCTTGTAATTAGTGGCACTAGAAATTTAGGAAAAGATAAATGAACAATTGTTATGAAATAATGGTTGAATGAAAATTAAGTATATCGAAGGATGATATGTTAAGTAAAAGTGTGATTCTTGTATTGGTATGATGAAGTTATGATTGATCACCTTTAACATGAATTCAACTTATATGGTTAAATGCTTAATTGAAATTTATTCATGCATATCATACTTGTTAGTCACATTTATTTCACTACCATTCTTCGTGTGGGGAAACGAAGAAGTAGTAGTGGTGGCTGGTAGGAGCAGGTAAGTCTACATAGGCCAGTAGGAGCTAGGAAGACTACAGGGCAAGCAGGAGCCGGCAAATATGCAAATATTGATGGTCATATGGGCCTGTAACCACCCAACCCTTGTCATGGAGGGTGTTAAATCCATGCTGCACTTGATTTTCGGTTAATCTTGTGTATATGTCTGCTCATGTGATTGGTGCATTACATATGATTGAATTAAATAACTTAGTTGTTTTATGGAAATGTTATATAGTTAGGAATTATCTCACTAAGCTAGATTTGCTTATACCCTTATAGTTTTCTATTACAGTACGATTATCTATGGTTGGCCCCAAGGAGCCCCGTGTGCCAGGTACGAGCTTAAGTTACTAGGAGTTTTTGGAAGAAGTTTATGTATTTTTAGTTTTGAACATAGACTTCTAGGAAAAACCTCTATAGTAGGCTTATGTGATGGTTATGTTTATTTTGTTATTAGTATAGTTGAACAAAGACTTTAAGGTGGGGGAATGCCCCTAAGATGATGTACGAACTTGTTATTGAATGAAGATCTTATGGTTATCTATTTAAGTTCATACTTGCTTTTGCTATCTATTTAAACATAATACCCCTATGAGTCTCCTACTATCTTGGAAGTACGCCTTGCATGTGATATCGAAGCTCCTGCGTGACTAAGGTTTTCATTCATTAGCTTTAATATTATATGAGGCGGACTGCCACGTTTAGGGTACCCTCTGAGGCGTGACAGCAAGTGGGGACAGGGAAATTGTTTTATGCCAACTTATGGGGGGTTTAAGAGGCGGTTTTGTATTTGTTTAGGATAATAGATTTTTAAGTCAATATATGTTTGCATATGTGTCCTTTATTGAGTTCTTATTGGTGCTTTAGTGGTCAAACGGTTTATTGTTGGTTAACTAATCTAATTCTAATAAAATTTAGAGAACTCATGGTAAGGAACAAGTAAAAAAAATTGTATTTTTTTGTGTCATTTCCAGCATGTGAATCACGATGATATGGGAGTATAGAAGGCTGATTCTTCAAGCAATAATGACTCATTCTACTTCATTAATTTCATGGGTTGTTAGGGAGCTTGCTATAGGTTATGGTGTCATTTTCAATTTACTTGTTGAAGATATTTGTTCCATTTGGAGAACGTAAGTAGCGATGAAGAATTTTTCAACATATATGGTCGGTTCTTGAACTTAGTTTAGAAATAAAAGTCCTTCGATCAACATGTATTATTTAAGTGCCAAGTTGATGAGTTTTTATTAGACTTTCATAAGTCAATTTGTTTAAATTATTGAATTATCTAAATTTAGAAAAATTCTAAGTTATGCTATAGTTAGAAGAAGAAAATTTAATCATTTTTATTGGCTTTGTTTTGTATCAATTTCCCTAGAAAAGTTACGGTTATCACATGGGGAAATTCTTGTGGCTATTTGTTCTTATTTTTCTTTGGCAATTCACGATGGGAAATAAAAGAATATGAGTTATTTTTGTTTATTAAATTTTGTGTCTAAATTTCCTTAAGGTGTTACAGTTTATTGAGAAAGGATAGAGCCCATATTCTTAAGCAATTGAGTCATCTTTTATTTCATGAAGAGGATAAATGGAGGCTTGTGATTTGTTGGTGTCACTTTTATGTTGACTTTGGTTATTAACTTGTACCAATTGAAGAAGCAATCTTCGGTGAAGAATTCTCAAGAAATTTAACCGGTCATATGGATCCAATTTTCACCGTGTGTAATAGATTATATTTGTAGGATAATTTTATAGTTAAATATCTAGCTTATTTCATAAGATACTAGCCCATACGCACAAAATTATATTAGTTATTTGAAAAAAAAAACTTTTAAATTATGTTCGAGGATCTTGTATTTTTCTTAAATAATTATGGAGTTGAAAATTTAAATTTAAAACCGACACGATTGGATATTTTTAAGTTTTTCGCTTATACAATTAAGATTTCTAGGCCTGATAGGTTAAATTAAGATATTATACTCAGTAGATTTAGAAAATTCTGAATTTCATGACTACATATTTAGAATTTTTATTTGAACCTTAGATTTGCAAATTTTCATCTGTTTTTAGTTATATCATATATATTTCATATCTAGCGATTTATCTTAAAATTTTTTTAATCAACTAATAGACTCTAAGTATTAATCGTCTCTTATTTCACTTGATTTTTAATGTCTATCATTTTTATTTAGTGAGTTATGATGCTTTATATAATCTTGTTTTTGATACCTTTTACTAGTCGAAAAATTGCTTATCTTATTATAGAACATACTTGAGAATATTCTACAAATGACTTAGTGCATACTATCTAAACATCTATTTTTTTATTATCTACTTTATGGGTCTTAATTTTTAGTTACTTAATTCATAATAGAAAATTTTGGAAATTACATACCTTGATTGTGAGGGTTTTGTGTGATTGGATGGAATCTAGATATTTGTTTGTGAATGCATTGGTGATTTACAGTTTTGGTATGAAGAGCAAGATTTCGAGTGTGAACATATTAAATGGAAATGCTTATTGCCAAATTGTTAGGTAGTGTTTGCTTGTTTGACTTGGTTTCCTTGTCTTCATGCATGAAACTTACAGTTTAGATGGAGAGAGAAAGAGAGAATTCAAGTTTATTTTGCGAACTTAGATATTTTTAGTCCATGTGGTTCATAAGTGGACACATGTGAGCTTATGTGTATGTATGCATTAAATAAAAACGCTTAGGTGTGTGAATGCATTTATGACATAATTTTCATGGATGCGAAGGAGTTTACGGTTCAAAGGAAGAAAGGAAGTGGGTTCAAGTTCATGAGAAGTGAAAAAGACACATTTTGATATTATTTAATTAGCTAAAAGTAAAAACCTAAGTCATACCATAACATTTTAAGGAATACACATATGAATGTACTAGTTACCTTAAGAAAAATATCGTCGAGAATTCATCCATGACCTCTATATTTATCTTAGATTATTCTTATGTTGAAATATTGAATTTAAAGTTTACACGATTGAGTATTTATCCGGTTTTGTCCTAAGCGATTAAAGTTTCTAGGTCCTATAGGTCAAATTAGGGTTTTAGTCTCTATTGACTTAAAATTTTTTACCCAGAATATTGGGGTAATCCAAATATTTAATTGAGGTAAACCCTAATGATTCATCTTTAAACTATCATTTTATAACTCATAGGCTCTAAAAATTTATCGTCTTCTATTGTACTTGAAATCTAAGATTATCTATGATTACTTGTTGAATTATTGACGTTACGAAATCTAATATTTTATTGTCTAAGAATTATTTATCTTAATTATTAATAATCATAAATTTTCCAGCACTATTTTAAGGTTTTAAAATAATTATAGATAACTCGAAGACCTTTGTATCATTATTTAACAAATGTAGAATTTATTTTCTAATCATTGAATTTAAGGTAAAAGTATTCGAAATTTTACAATAACGATCGATTTATCATCGATCATTAATTTTTAAGGTTATAGAAGTTATATTTTTCATTTCAAAATTTTATTGGTAAGGACCTTAATTGTTCTAACTATAATTAGATTTGTTTACTCTTTAATAATTTTAAATTGCGAAAAATCAGGAGTGACTTTTGTGACTTTTCATCAAGGTCCTGCAGGATTCTACATTAAATTTTGATAATTATTACATTTAAATTTTGCAAAATTAGGAGGATTACAACCTCCACCTTTAAGTATGATTTATACTTTTAGCCTATACAAAGTTGATTGTATAATTTACTTGCCAAATAATTCAACATTATCCACCACTACGGGTGCAAACGAGCCGGGCCGAGCCGGGCTTTTGCAAACTCGGGCTTAGCTCGTTTATTTTTTTAACGGGCTCGAGCCGAGCCAAGCTTTTAACGAGCCTAAAATATATAAGCTCGGGCCCGACCCATTAAGCTTTTTCAAGCTCGAGCTTGGCTGGTTTAGGCTTGTTTAGCTAAACGAGCAGAGCTCGAGCTTGTGCTCGTTTCTTCAAATGAGCTTGAGCTCGGCTTGTTTAACTTATATAATTATTTTTTAATTATATTTATAATATTAAATTAATATAAATAATTTTATATAATATTACATTATATATTAATAATATAATATCAATATTATATTTAAATGAGCCCGTTCACAAACTTGGCTCGCGAGCTCTTAACGAGCTCGTTCGCGAACCAGCTCGCGAGCTTGAGGACAAGCTCAGGCTTGGGTCGTTTAGCTAAACGAGCCTGAGTAGAGCTCGAGCTCGGCTCGTTTAGCTAAAAAACCAAGCCGAGCAGGGCTTCAAAACTAGCTGAGCCCAAGTAGCTCGTGAATAACTCGGCTTATTTACAGCCCTATCCACCACTTGTGCATTATTTGCCTTCTCCGATAGTTTAAACTTTTGCTACACATTAAAGACAAGTTGCATGTGTTAGTGAATGATTGAAGCTAATTTAATGGTCACAAGTATGTTTTTAACCGAAAGTAAACTTGCCATAACTCTCCAAATAATGACGACCGATAAGCCTTTGGAAAAGTTGACCATGCCTTACCTCTGGCTCCCGAAATGAACAACTTAGTCGATGCTCTATGGTGGAGTAAGAACTCCAACCTAACCATCTTAGGGCATGAGCACATGAGACCCATATATCTATCCAGCATGGTGATGGTCAGCTTACGGTCGATCCTCCTAAACTCCTCCATCGGAGTCCCTTTATTTATACCCTGATGCCTATTGGGTACCATGATATTGGCCTCCTCCTGCTCACCTTCCACAACGGCCTCATCATGCTTTACTGCTATAGACCGTAGGTCCTCAGGGTCCACCTTAGCAAGTAGATCATCGGGAAGGTCATATTGGAGATCATCCCTTTTTCCCAACTCTTTCACCCACCTCGATCGTGTTTGAGCAGCTTGACTCGATTGATTGTCAATCCTTATGTTCTATTGATCTGTGAGCAATGCAGTAAACGATCCTCCTGTATAATCAAATAAGAATATTAATACATCATTATAATGTGGATGTAGAAGACGAAAGATTAACCATTCAAGGTGAAAGCCCCATCAGCATACTACTCAAAGCGTGTCTCAACGTCCTTTGTAAGCTAATAGTAGAAATCTAGGTATTGCATTTTGCACATTAAAAAACTAACCATTGGTAGTGATTTATTACTTTAAAGTCATTACAAACAAACATATGATAAAGAAAAACAAATGAAAAAAAGGCATACAGTCTATTTATCCAATTCATCATCCCCCATCCTACTACAACCCTCACATGGGTCAAGTAGGCATGCAAGGTTTCCTAGGTCAATAAAGATGAGATCAATTGGAATCGTCCAAGACCTTTCATCTGTTTGTTGGATTGGCTCCTCGATTGGAGGTGGCTAATCTAATTCACCATCTTCTGTAGATTCGGATTGGAAGGGACTACGAGTGAATATATGACTGTGTAAAACTTTCAGTCACTAGATTGCTTGCTCAGGTCCTTCAGGTAAAAAACCTACTTCTCTTAGTTTGTAAAAATGTACGGGTCATTATTGTACCATGTCCTTGTTGTGTTGATTGAAATGGGGTCTCCATCGATACTTTTCGATTTGTCCTGGTTTGTGTCAAACCACCTGCACTTGAATGAAAATACCCGCTTGAACCCAACATAGTTTAATTGAATAACTCCAGTGACAATGCCATAAAAGGTTTCTATTATTCGTCATTTTCATCAATGACGTATACACTGCTATTGTATGATCTTAATCCCACCTCCTTCGATTCTGTGTTGTATTGGACCCCTTTCACAACACAAGCATTATAGCTATATCGATGAATAGCTGGGCCCCACCTTAAGGCTGTTAGATCTTCTAACATATGCTTCTTATGGACAGATCAAAGTTCCATAATCTACAAAAGATGAGAATGATGAAGTTAACCTTTAGCTATATCGATGAATATATGCTTCGGATGTTGTAGGTGAGTCACAACCTTATTTTTAAACACCTCTGCAAAATGTTTACATGCTATTCCTCCCACATCGTGTGCTCCTTGTGCATTTGGTTTTTATTCGAACTCATTGGAAGTAATTTCATTAAAAGTGCATATTAGGAAATGGTGAAATTATGGTGTTATCAGGTCATAAATGAATGCAAATGACACCACATACCTTGTAAATGGTTGCATCTCCTTGCAATTATTTAACACTGCCAAATGCATTTTGTTGAGTTTGATGTCCATGCTTGATATAGTTCATGCACCTATCAAACATATGGGTTGTGCGAATACTCAAAACGATGAGGATGAAGCTTCCTCTAGTGGTTATCCCATTGTCGATGGGGCCTATTTATTCTTGAGTCCATGTCCTCGAAATACAGTGAACAAAATTGAATGCTCTCTCTCATAACATATAACTCGGTAATGGAACCCTCTGGTCTTGCTCTATTTTGCAAATCACCCTTGAGAACTCCCATCTATCTTTCAATAGGATACATCCAATGATACTGGACATGGCCACACATGCATATTTCCTTTGGAAGATGCACAAATAAATGGATTATGGTGTTAAAAAAAAAAGAAAAATAAAAAAAGCAAGAGAAAATATCATCTCTAACTTGCAAAGAGTTAGGATTATGGTTTTCTCCAAAGACTCCAGTAAATTCACACGAAGTTATTTGACCGTCAATTCTTTAAAGAAACGAGAAATATCACATATAATGTTGCAAATTTGTTTATCGAGAAACCCACAAAGGACTATAAGTAGGATCTGTTATAGCAAGACATGACAATCGTGGCTCTTTAGACCCCTTAAACTTACTTCATTAGCACCTAAGAAGGACGATATATTGGAAGCATATCCATTTGGCATCTTCACATCTATAATTAAGTTATAGACCTCTCTCATTTGCTGAGTCAACAGTTTAGACGTAGTTAGTGGCTTGAATTTGCGACTGCCATGTCCCTACGATTGCAACTTTGAACAAATACCTATTTCTTGGAGGGTGAGTCTCACTTTATCTGTAAGGCCCCGGATTTACCCTTATATTTAAAATAGGCAAACCCAGTTCCCCAACCACATATAATCTGCAGTATTATATGTAAGGTTATAATCCATGATCAATTTGTATAGTTATTTGCCTAAATGTCTTATAAGAATAAACTTTATTACTAATAGTACATAATCCAACCATACATACATACATACATACATACATACATACATACATACATACATACATACATTACAAACAAGGCTCGTAACCAAGCCATTTACAAAATATATCAAAAGATAACAAAATCCTATTAACTAATACATAAGTTTTCAAAGCATATATGTACATATAGCTATTCTATTACATAAGGGTTCCATCAACGTCAAGGTCGTCTCTACTCCTTCCAATCATTTAAGAACTCCTCAAAATCCGATCCATATCCCATACTTGTATAGAATTCGTCATCCATACCTGAAAAGAATAAAATATGAGCCAGAAGCCCCGTACACAAGTAACAAAAACAAATGCGTAATGGCTCACACGATATTAAACTATAATGCAATGTGACAATCATTCATTTATTAGATAATCTTTAATTAGTTAAATATCACTGGAGTATTCAAACTCCGAACAATAAGGATATTTAGGGTCCTGAGTAACAATCACGACGCTCAGGGGGTTGATATAAGTAGTTCGGACACTTATATCTCCTAGATGATATATCCATAAAAGAGAAAATAACTTCATCCAAGGTTAACAGCCGTTACACAACTTCACTTATCTTAGTCCATAACATCACTTAGTCCAACTGTTCCCATAAACATTTGAACTAAATCATATTATTTCATTCTAAGCTTAAGCAAACGTTACGCCGATATCGTTTTCCCCATCAGTTACCCACCGTACCACTTAGGAAAGTCTTACCAAAAGACAGGGGTGGCCTAAGCACCTAATCTACCATACCCCCAATCTGAGCAAGGTGCTACTCCCCGAACCGGATACCGATCTGCCATCTAGGCCAGATTCGGATTTAAATAGTGTAAAAGACATCCAATTCAAACAATGTTCAAGTTTTTCTATATTAAAATTTATTAAAGATATGCCTATCCTAAGCAAAGAACAAACACGTTACTGCGTACCTGTACTAGCTCGAGAATCAATGGGAATAACCGAAAGGTGATCACTCACTGTAAAAAGAAGTAATTACAAACTCACATTTAGTTCTAGTATATATATGCATCAATTCTCAAGTATAATCATCCAAAAAAATTCAAATAAATCATTACAACATCATCACATAGCATTTAGACATCATATATTATCATACAATACTCAACAAATACTTAAATGGTCATTTATCAAGCTTGGGAGAACTTTTAACAACCAATAATAAGTTTTAAACTTTGTTTGAAAAGTGTATTAGTTGAAAAGAACTAAAATTTAAGCATTGTTACTCTTAAAATTTGTGAAAACTTAAAACACAAAAGTTGTAGATCTCTTTTTGATCTTTCCAACGCAATTTGAATCACCTCAATCAGAGGTCGGATGAAAAAGTTATGATTAAAATACAAAATAGTATTGTGTTAGAAAATACGAGTCACGGCCGTGATTCTTGAGTTTCTAAGTTTTGATCAATCCGAGGCTACTTAGGGATGGATCACGACCGTGATTCATGAAGTTGGTCCAACCCGAGCCTACTAAGGCTTGAATCACGACCGTGATTCATGAAGTTGGTCCAACCCGAGCCTACTAAGGCTTGAATCACGCCCGTGATTCATGGTTTTTGTCCAACCGAGCCTACCAAGGCATGAATCACGCCTGTGATTCATGGTTTTTTATCCAACCCGAGCCTACCAAGGCATGAATCACGCCTGTGATTCATGGTTTTTGTCCAACCCGAGCCTACCAAGGCTTGAATCATGCCCGTGATTCATGGTTTCTCCTGAGTTATGAATTTTTCTTGTTTTTCAAACTTCATTTTATCAAACTTTAACACTTTTAACTTCAACCAAAACACTTTCTTAGCTCCCTATAACTTGATATATGAACTCCACATCATCTATTATACATTTCCAACTCATTAAACAACATCATTTCACTTTAATCTCTACCTCCAATCAATACAACTTTCAACAACTCAACTTCACTTAACCTTACTACACCACTCATACATCATTCCATTTCATTCTCACACTTCAATACTAAACATGCATATATTATACTTCATTGGTAGCCCAAACCTTCATCAATACATCACCAACACATATATACATATCAAATTCACATTTAACAAACTCTACACTATGAAACTTGCATCAAATGTAACTCAAACTTACCTCAAATCTTTGGGCTTGGTTTTCAAGGCTTTAGAATGATCTTTTGGTGGCCAACTTGCAAGAATTTGGATGTGGATCTTGGTCTTGAAGTTGGGGTGGCTTTGGGAGAGAAAATAATGGGTTTTGTGCTTGTTTGGGAGGTTGTTTTGAGGGTGGTCTGATTTTGGACGAAATTTGGGTATTTTGGCTTAATGTTTATCCAATGTTTGACTTTAAGGCAGCCCACAAAAGTCAAAAGTAGCTTTTAATTAGAATTAATTAATGTTATTAATTTAAGTAAAATAAAAGCATTTATTTAGCTTTTGGTTTCCTAAAAAAAATCTGCTACACATATTTGAAATATATATATATCTAATATTACTCATTCCATATACAACATCAATATGTAAATTAATATTAAGTATTTATTATACTAATGCAAACATAATTATTCTACACTACTCAAATATATACATGTTATTTATTTTATTTATTTTAATAAGCAACTATAATCACTTTATATAATATGATATTGGGAATAAAAGCATGGCTATTACATCCTTCCCTCCTTCAAGAAGTTTCGTCCTCGAAACTTAGCTTACCTTACTACTCAAATAGCTCGGGATACAATATTCTCATCTCACTCTCCACTTCCCAAGTAGCTTCTCTATCTTCTTGTCCACTCCATTGCACTTTCACCATTGGAATCACCTTTCTTCTTAACACTTTATCAACTCTACCCAAGATTTTAATCGGCTTCTCACTTGTTGTTAAATTTGGCAAGACTTGTGGCTGATTAACACTGATAATTGCATTCGGATTCGAGACACATTTTCGCAATTGAGAAACATGGAATACATCATGTACTTCGGATAAATGCGGTGGTAGTGCTAATCTGTAAGCTAGAGGACCAATCCTTTCCAACACTTCATAAGGACCGATATATCTCGGGTTTAACTTCCTTTGACTCCAAACCGAAACACTCCTTTTGTTGGTGATATCCGGAGAAATACGTGCTCACCCACTTCAAACTCGAGAGGTCTTCGTCTCTTATCCGTATAACTTTTGTATCTATCTTGTGCAACTTTCATTCTTTGCTTAACCACTTGAATCTTGTCAATAGCTTGTTGAACCAATTCCGGACCAATTATGCTCTTTCTCCTACATCGTCCCAATGTAAAGGTGATCGGCATTTCCTTCCATACAGAGCTTCATATGGTGCCATCTGAATAGAAGACTGATAACCGTTGTTATAGGCGAATTCAATCAATGGCAAGTGATCGTCCCATCGCCCTCCAAAATCTAATACACAAGCTCTTAGCATGTCTTCTAATATCTGGATGTTCTCTCAGATTGCCCATCTGTTTGAGGATGAAAAGCAGTACTGAACTGAAGCTGGGTACCAAGTGCTATGTGTAAGCTCTTCCAAAATCTACTAACAAATCTCGTATCTCGATCAGAAGTGATTGTTCTTGGTATACCGTGAAGCCTTACGATTTCCTTGATATACACATGTGCCATTTTCTCTAAGGAATCCCCGACTCGTAAAGGTATGAAATGAGCCGACTTCGTTAATCTGTCCACAATTACCCATATGACCTCATGCTTTGCAATGGTTCTTGGTAGAGCCGATACAAAATCCATAGTGATATCTTCCCATTTCCACTCGGGAATAGGTAAGGGTTGCAGTTCTCCTCCCGGCCTTTGATGCTCTATCTTAACTTGCTGACAGGTTAGACACTTTGAAACATAATCAGCTACATTTCTTTATTCCTTCCCACCAATAACACTTCTTCAAGTCCTTGTACATTTTCGTACTCCCGGGATGAACAGAATATAATGAGGAATGTGCTTCTTTCAGAATATCTTCTCTCAAACCATGTATCCTTGGCACAAAGATCCTATTTCCATGTCTTATTACATCCTCTTCATCTAATCTCAACTCTTTTCTCTTTCCTTTTATAGCTAATGTCAACTTCTCACTTTCTGGATCCTCTTTCTGACTGTTTAATTCTTTCCAAGATTGTAGGTTGTAAAGATAATTGAGCAAGCATCAAATCAACGTTTTCCACTGTCACTTCAATTTCCATCTTTCTCAACTCTTCACGAATTTCCTTCTGACTTATAACCAAGGTTGCAATATCAATTTGCTTCTTCCTACTGAGCGCGTCTGCTACCACATTCGCTTTACCAGGATGATACAAGATCTCTACATCATAGTCCTTTATTAACTCAAGCCATCTCCTCTGTCTCATATTAAGTTCCTTCTGAGTGAATATGTACTTAAGGCTTTTGTGGTCGGTGTATATCTTACATTTTTCTCCAAAAAGATAATGTCGCCACAATTTCAATGCTAGTATCACTGCTGCTAATTCCAAATCGTGAACGGGTAGTTCTCTTCATGTGGTTTCAATTGTCTTGAGGCATATGCTATAACTTTCCCATCTTGCATGAGTACACAACCTAACCCTTGAATAGATGCATCACTAAACACCACAAACTCTTCCCACTAACAGGTAAGGCTAGGATTGGAGCAGATACCAATCTCTCTTTAAGTTCTTGAAAACTCTGTTCACAACTGTCATTCCAATCAAATTTAGCATGCTTTCGAGTCAATTTGGTTAAAGGAGATGCTATCTTTGAGAATCCCTCTACAAATCTTCGATAGTATCCTGCTAAACCTAGAAAACTTCTTATCTCAGACACATTAGTTGGCCTTGGCCACTTCAACACAGCTTCAATCTTTTCAGGATCTACCGTTACACCTTCTCTAGATATGATATGCCCTAGGAAAGATATTTCCTCAAGCCAGAAACTACATTTATTGAATTTGGCATAAAGTTTCTTTCCTCGAGTCTTTGCAAGACAAGCTTAAGATGTTCTTTATGTTCCTCATGATTCCGTGAATAGATCAGAATGTCATCAATGAACACAATTACAAATGAATCCAAATAATCCTTGAATATCCGGTTCATTAAGTCCATGAATGCTGCTGGGCGTTCGTCAACCCAAATGGCATAACAAGGAATTCGAAATGACCATATCTTGTACGAAATGCCGTCTTTGTATGTCTTCAGGCTTGATTCTCAACTGATGGTATCCTGATCTCAAATCTTTTTGAAAACACTGTAGCTCCTTTCAATTGATCAAATAAATCATCAATCCTTGGCAAAGGGTATTTATTCTTGATTGTGACTTGATTCAACTCTCTATAATCAATACACATTCGCAAACTCCCATTTTTTCTTCACAAATAACACAGGTGCGCCCCACGGAGATATACTTGGTCTAATAAAACCGATATCTTGTAATTCTTGCAACTGTAACTTCAATTCCCTTAACTCAGTAGGTGCCATTCTATATGGAGCTTTGGAGATAGGAACTGTTCCAGGTAGAACTTCAATTCTGAACTCAATCTCCCTATCCGGAGGCAAACCGGGTAACTTCTCGGGAAATACATCATTGAACTCATTCACTACTGGCATTAACTTGATATCTCCTTCCTCATTACTCATTGTAGCTACCACTGATCCTTCCCACAATTCCATGGAACTTATACTCCTAGGCCTTTGTCTTTCCAACACATAAGTAAACCTTCCCTCTTTCAAAGAAAAACTTAACTCCGCCTTGCTACAATCAATTGTGACCTTATATCGATTCAGCCAATTCATTCCCAAAATCACATCAAAATCAGATAAAGGTAGCACAATCATGTCTACAGGCATGCTTACACTGGAAATTAAAACATTCACATTTCTACATATACATGGTTGTCTAGTCTCAACCATCAAAGGAGTATTTATACACATCACGCGATCATTCAAGATCTTAGGAACAAGCTTACATTCATTCATGAAATTCTCAGATATGCATGCATGTGTTGCTCCCGTATCAATCAATACATATGCATTTCTATTGGAAACATTCAAAGTACCTGCCAAAGTGTCTACAGAGGGAGTATCTTCAACTTTTTGCAAGGCAAAGACTCGAGCATTCACCTTTCCCTTCTCTAAATTAATTCCACCTTGTTTGTTGGGGCGGTCCTTACAATTAGAAATGTGATGACCCCTTTGCTTGCAATAGGCACAAAATATTGGTGGCAACTTCGGATTCTTGCACTCAGAAGATATATGTCCCACTTGTCCACATGTGAAACATGCACCAGGTGTCCACTTACATTCAGATATATCATGGGGTCCATAGCACCGAAAGCACTTTTTCTCAAATATAGGAGTTGGAGCTTTGAATGTCTTCTTTCCCAAATATGGTTTCTTTCCTTTTCCTTGGTAGTTTGATCCTCTGCCCATGCCTTGATAACTACTATAAGAAGAAGTCGGTGAAGGCCTTTTTCCTAGAAATGCAGCTCTTTTGGCTCTCCTGACTTGACTATCATTTTGAATCTGTTCTACTAACAAAGCCTTGGCAACAGTATTGGCTAGAGTAATCAATTCAAACTTTCGAACCTCCCCTTGTATCTCCTCATTCAACCCATTTTGAAACTTTTGAATCTTCATTCTTTCGTCTCTATAATCTCCTCCTGCAAAGCGTAGTAGTCGACAAAACTCAGCATAATATTCATCAACTGATTTACTTCCTTGCCTAAGGTTCAACCAATCGGCTATCATTCTTTCTCTTACTGAATTCGAAAATACTTAGCAAAGAAAGTATCCTTGAAAGTGTCCAAGAGATAGGCACTTGCAAATTCCCGCTAGCTAATCTCCACCAATTGTAGGCTTCCTTTTTCATCATAAATACAGCCAAATCCACTTTCTTCTCTTCGGGAGTATCACAGGCAGAAAAAGTCTTCTCTAACTCTTCGATCCAACTTTCGGCTATAGTCGGGTCGGTACTTGTTCCATCAAAATCGGGAACCAATTTGCTGAAATCATGTAACTTCATCTGAGTAGCTTGATCATTAGCTGGTAAGTTTTCATTTTGTCTCATTCCTTGCTGATTGCTTTGTTGCATGAATTGTTGCTGTTGATACATCATCACTTGACATTGTTGCATCATAGCCATCATATCCCTAAATATGCCATACATTGATGCCGGGTTGTCCATAGTCTCTTGAGACACCGGTGGAAAGGTCGGGATTGGAGGAGGCGGGGGAAACTGATTCAGTGGAGGAACTTGTGAAGCTGAGGCTGATGCTGGTGATGGATTAGCTTCAGTACTAGCAATAGGAGAAGAAGTAGGAGCTGCTATAAAAGATGATTGAGGCGGTGGAGGCATATTCTCTCTATCTGATTGCTGACGAGAAGATCCACTCAACCTATCCATCTTAAATATACATTATAACACACATTTATAAAAATTAAATCATCATTACATTTACATTCACATTCACAAGCATTAACAAACAATTAAGCAGCAACAATAACAAACAATTAAGCAAGCAAACAGCAATATAGACAAAATAAATAAACAAGCAAGTAAAGAACAAGCAATAAACAAATCAAGCAACATAAACATTTAAACAAAAACTTAACTCTTTTCTAGTCTAACTATTTGTGTCTAGGTCAAGTCATGTCTAAACCATAACATCTTAAGCAAACTACTATTCAAATTAGGCTCTGATACCAACTGTAAGGCCCCGGATTTACCCTTATATTTAAAATAGGCAAACCCAGTTCCCCAACCACATATAATCTGCAGTATTATATGTAAGTTGTAATCCATGATCAATTTGTATAGTTATTTGCCTAAATGTCTTATAAGAATAAACTTTATTACTAATACATATACAACCATTATATATCTACATACATACATACATTACAAACAAGGCTCTAACCAAGCCATTTACAAAATATATCAAAATAACAAAATCCTATAACTAATACATAAGTTTTCAAACCATATATGTACATATAGCTATTCTATTACATAAGTGGTTCCATCAACGTCAAGGTCGTCTTTACTCCTTCCAATCATCTAAGAACTCCTCAAAATCCGATCCATCCCATACTTGTATAGAATTCGTCATCCATACCTGAAAAGGATAAAATATGAGCCAGAGGCCCGGTACACAAGTAACAAAAACAAATGCGTAATGGCTCACACGATCTTAAACTATATGCAAGTGACCTTATCATTCATTTATTAGATAATCTTTAATTAGTCAATATCACTGGATATTCAAACTCCGAACAATAAGGATATTTAGGGTCCTGAGTGACGATCACGACGCTCAGGGGGTTGATATAAGTTCGGACACTTATATCTCCTAGATGATATATCCATAAAAGAGCAAATAACTTCATCCAAGGTTAACAGCCGTTACACAACTTCACTATCTTAGTCCATAACATCACTTAGTCAACTGTTCCCATAAACATTTGAACTAAATCATATTATTTCATTCTAAGCTTAAGCAAACGTTACGCCATACCGTTTCCCCATCAGTTACCCGCCGTACCACTTAGGAAAGTCTTACCAAAAGACAGGGGTGGCCTAAGCGCCAATCTACCGTGCCCCCAATTTGAGCAAGGTGCTACTCCCCGAACCGGATACAGATCTGCCATCTAGGCCAGATACGGATTTAAATGGCGTAAAAGACATCCAATTCAAACAGGTTCAAGTTTTTCTATATTAAAATTTATTAAAGATATGCCTATCCTAAGCAAAGAACAAACACGTTACTGCGTACCTGTACTAGCTTGAGAATCAATGGGAATAACCGAAAGGGGATCACTCACTGTAAAAAGAAGTAATTACAAACTCACACTTAGTTCTAGTGCATATATTCATCAATTCTCAAGTATAATCATCAAAAGAAATTCAAATAAATCATTACAACATCATCACATAGCATTTAGACATCATATATTATCATCCAATACTCAACAAATACTTAAATGATCATTTATCAAGCTTGGGAGAACTTTTAACAACCAATAATAAGTTTTAAACTTTGTTTGAAAAGTGTATCAGTTGAAAAGAACTAAAATTTAAGTATTGTCACTCTTAAAATTTTTGAAAACTTAAAACACAAAAGTTGTAGATCTCTTTTTAAGCTTTCCAACGCAATTTAGATCACCTCAATCGGAGGTCGGATGAAAAAGTTATGATTAAAATACAAAATAGTATTGTGTCAGAGAAAATACGAGTCACGGCCGTGATTCTTGAGTTTCTAAGTTTTGGATCAATCCGAGGCTACTTAGGGATGGATCACGACCGTGATTCATGAAGTTGGTCCAACCCGAGCCTACTAAGGCTTGAATCACGCCCGTGATTCATGGATTTTATCCAACCCGAGTCTACCAAGGCATGAATCACGCCTGTGATTCATGGTTTTTGTCCAACTCGAGCCTACCAAGGCTTGAATCATGCCCGTGATTCATGGTTTCTCCTGAGTTATGAATTTTTCTTGTTTTTCAAACTTCATTTTATCAAACTTTAACACTTTTAACTTCAACCAAAACACTTTCTTAGCTCCCTATAACTTGATATATGAACTCCACATCATCTATTATACATTTCCAACTCATTAAACAACATCATTTCACTTTAATCTCCACCGTCCAATCAATATAACTTTCAACAAGCTCAACTTCACTTAACCCTTACTACACCACTCATCCATCATTCCATTTTCATTCTCGCACTTCAACTACTAAACATGCATATATTATACTTCATTTGGTAGACCAAACCTTTATCAACACATCACCAACACATATATACATATCAAATTCACATTTAACAAACTCTACACTATGAAACTTGCATCAAATGTAACTCAAACTTACCTCAAATCTTTGGGCTTGGTTTTCAAGGCTTTAGAATGATCTTTTGGTGGCCAACTTGCAAGAATTTGGATGTGGATCTTGGTCTTGAAGTTGGGGTGGCTTTGGGAGAGAAAATAATGGGTTTTGTGCTTGTTTGGGAGGTTGTTTTGAGGGTGGTCTGATTTTGGACGAAAATTGGGTATTTTTGGCTTAGTATTTATCCAAAGATTGACTTTTAAGGAAGCCAACATAAATTCAAAGAGTAGCTTTCAATAGAATTAATTTGTTATTATTTAAGTAAAATAAAAGCATTTATTTAGCTTTTGGTTTCCTAAAAAAAAAATCTGCTACACTATATTTGATAATATATATATTATATATATCAATATTACTCATTCCATATACAACATCAATATGTAAATTAATATTAAGTATTTATTATACTAATGCAAGCATAATTATTCTACACACTCAAATATATATATTGAATTACACTAGCTTAATCTATATGTAAAACATGTTATTTATTTTAATAAGCAACTATAATCACTTATATATAATATGATATTGGGAATAAAAGCATGGCTATTACATTATCTGTGTCCTTTTACTGGCCTTCGAGACCGAAAATAGTCCCAACCAGGTTGTCACATATATTATTTTCGATGTGCGTCATATCAAGGTTGTGTCATATGTGCATTCATTCTAATATGACATTTGGAAGAGTGCACTCTTCTTACACGAGTTTGTGCCATTGTCATACCTTCGACGACATAGTTGCTCATGCATTTTCCCCAACATGACGTACTCATATTGATTCAACTAGTCCATAATGTCTTTAGTGAAATCCCTTGGCCGAAGTCTCATTTCCATAGTGCCATCAAAACTTGCACTGTTGTGGTGCCATTTATGCCTTGGAGGTAAGAACTATCTATGATAGATATAATGAAATTTACTATTTGAATGCCTGCTTGTGCAATCGACATTACATACAAGATATGCCTTGTAATCCTTGGTTGTCTAGCCTGACATGTCACCATTTGCTGGGAAATTGTTGATAGTTCACAACAATGTAGCATACATTCAATAAGTTTAGCCTTCCACCACATCTAGTGTTTTCACACCATTTAGTAATCTTCAATGTCTTTACCTGGAAATTTTGGCCCTTGTATTAAAAGAGACATCATCATACATGACTCCTTCATCCATCTCTATGGTAGAACATTGTATACGAACATGATAAATGGCCACACGTTGTATGTTGTGCTCATGTTTGCATAGGGGTTGAACCATCAGTAGCAAGTCTTAGTTGCACACTCCGAGGATCCAACATGAATCGACGGTATTTGCCATCCAATCCCTTCCATTGTTTGGAATCCACGAGATGCCTTAACACACCCTCCATGGATGCATAATTTTCTTTGTGCCATCTCATCTCCGGTGCTAGCTTCCGACACATGAATAGTCATTGTAATCTCGGAATTATTGGAAAATGTCGTAAAACCTTAATTGGTATTGTTTTATGCTTCCTTGGATGAGGATTCTACCTTCCTTCACCACTCATTGTGCAGCTCTCAAGATTTTTGAATATTGCTTCAACAACCTTCATGCGTAGTATGAAGATAGTAACAAATTGCTGGCCGGTAATAACCTTTTTATTTAAGCAAGTTAATTGTCAAATGATCATTGATTGTTTGCTGTCAACCTTTAGATTCATCATCTGAAGTCCCACTGATAATGTAGAGAACTTGTATAGTCCGGATACATCAAACTTTTTGCTTTTTCAAACATTATAGCCCATTGCTCCCCATTAAATGCACTATTTTCATCTCCGCTATCAACATCATCCCCTTCGGGATCACTCATGTTAGCGGCAAGGGACTTTCAAAAGTTGTTAATTTGCTTCATTTTCAAAGTATGCGTACTCAAGTGGAATACTCCATTCACCCATGACGACATCATTGTTTACCTCATGTTCATCTAAATCTTCACCGTGGAAATTCCACTTCAAGTATGTCTAAGTCATTCCCCTTGTAAGGAGGTGATACTCAATAATCTAAATAGACCACCATGAGCTATTGGGACAATCTTTACAAGGCCATCTAATCAATCAATCTAACCTCCAATGGTTTGCAATAGTATGTACAAATTTCTATAATGCGTAGTTGTCAAACCATGCATCATATGCCAATTTCGTGCAGACATCCTAAATTGACATTTAATCAATTATCACATCTTATTCATATTAGATATTTTCGTATAACTATCCAATTATCTAATATCAGAACACTATCTTCTAAATTAACATATTATTAAGCTATCTATGTATCATACAGTTAAATAAAATAAACATGTATTAAATAATATATAATTGCAAAATCCTAAATACATATAATTTTTTGAATAACAAATAAGAAGTATATAACTATAAATTAAATAAACATTAATTAATAAATATATAAATACTAGCTTTTAAATAATTATATTTAAATTATAAAAAATATTGAACTAACCTTTTGATGATTAATGTATTCCAAATCTCAATTTGAGCTAAACAATTTATTAGATATCCATACAAAAATAAAAATATAATTAATAAATTAACATAATTTTTTAAAAACATATATATTTTTATATATAATACCGATAAGATTTATAGGTGTAAAAACCTAAATTGATGGAGGGAGAATATTGACCAGTGGAGTGAGCAAGAAAAATTACATAAATTTACTTTAGGTGTACATTGTGTGAATGTGTATGTATGAACGTTTCTATGCATGAACGAGAGCTATGGGTGAGTGGGTGGGTGGGTGGGTGGGAGTGTAAGTGTGAACGGGGGGAGCCGGGGGGGGGGTAAGAAGTGGGGGTGTTTGTTTATTTATAGCCTTGAATGAGTGCCTCACTAGCCTAGTTAGCAGCGAAATTCGCCTCTACCTAATGTCCTTGTCAGTATGAGGATTGCCTCTCATTGGTTGGATATTGCTCCGATCAATGAGAGGCAATCCTCACCTCAAAATTTTGCATCTCTGCCTAAAATTTCTACTAATGTCATTCCATTTCAGAAGATTTTAGTGTACATACCAAACATAATAATTGCAATAGAACCCGAAATCATAATATGATTTTAGGTCCATTCCCATGTATCAACATGAGATAGTGATAATTATACTTAGAATGGAAAATTATTAGTGATGTGTGATCGTTGTATGAATTATTTATTCATCTTTGTGCTAAAATATAACAATGTGGATGATATGGAATTACAATCCAATAAGGCTGCCTATCAATAGTAATATGAATTTTGATAATCGTAACCAACTTATTAAAATAAGATTTTCTTCTCCAACATATCGGTTAATTAAAAAAAAAAAAACTTTACATTAGCATATGAAAGTAAAGCTTATTACCAAATTCATTGCTAAAAGTAAACTACATTACTTCATGGTTGAAAAAATTATATGGTCTTGTCATTAATCTTGATGGGACTGGTCTCGTTACATCAAACAGCTTATATCATACCCAATCGTGATCAAATTATTTTAATAATTAATATATTAATTTTAATGATTAGATTATTAACTGAATGATTCTATTGATAGGATTGTAAAAACTCCTTATGGATTGATAGACCTCAAAAGTAAAACTAACATTATATACTATTAGAAAGTATATTATTCTTTAAGAAAGGAATATCTACTTTGTTTTTTAGTCAATCACTATCTATTTATCTTTATCTTTAATATGACATTTAAAAGTCTTAAAATAAATTATAAAAAAAACATAAGTTATATGCCCACTGCTTGCTTAAATATAATAAATAGATATAAAATGTAATAAGAGTATGCACTTATTTTGTTATCAAGAAGGATGGACAGGTAGTGGGCAAATCATCGCTGTTGTTTTCTATTTTGATTTTATTCACGGAAAAGCTATATCCTCTGAATTGACCGACAGTTTCATGAAATCGAGACCATGGTACTTACACTACTTATATTTATTTGGAAAATTGTTGAGCGGTGCCCTGTGAGCTCCTTTAAGAAGCAAAAGATCAAAACGAAAATAAAGAAAAAGGAAAGAAAAAAATTTACATTACTATATATATATATATATATTTTGACGAAGTGTAAAATCCGTTTTAACAAGTTGAAAAATATTTTACTCCATCACGGCAGCTTGGTCGTGAAAAAAAAAATCCAGTGCATCAGTGGAGAAATGGTTCCATAGATAATAGATACATGTTCATGTGTAATAATTAAGTGATAAGTAAGTATTAATTATTATTTGATACGTAATTATATTCGTAGATTATTAATGATAATTATTTTAAAAGTTATTTATTATCTTTTATGTATCAAAATATAATTAATATATATTATCATGTGTGTATATATATATATACACCTAATATATATTATCATGTGTGTATATATATAATACACCTAATGTGTATTATTTACGCAATATTTTTATCTCGTTGTCAGGTTGGATCGAATGATTCACCAACCAAATAACTCTCTCCACGAGAATTGCATGACCAAATTATAGAATGGAAACCAAAGAGCAGTTGGAAATTAGGTATCCACGTGTCATGCAACTACACGCAACGTGCGAGTGCTAAAAAAAATTGACGTGTAAGTACTGTAAATAATAAATATCATCGTAGCCAGTAGCCACCACGTACAACGGGTAGTAGTACATTCGAAAGTGTTGCACACTTTTTGGTGGGTATCTATACAGAATCGATTAAGGTAACAGCAAAAAAAAATAATAATAATAAAAATAAATAAATAAATAAAATGATTTGGATCTTGAAATGATAAATATTTTTATTTTTGAAAATATACATGGAACAAAATGGAATAACTGTAGAGCGTATTTGTTGAAAATGTCTAGCGATAACTGTAAGTAATGAGTATGATACAAAATCGATAAAAACAATATTAATTGCACGAGATCAATAAAGCTGTAATGAAATCGTGAAATATGATGGTAGTCACGAGATAGGGACTGTAAACGAGCCAAGCTATTCGCGAGCTACTTGAGCTCGATTCCCTTCAAGCTACGCTCGGCTTGAACTCGATTAGTAAATGAGTTGAGCTCGAGCCCAAAGTAAAACTCCTTTATTTAAACGAGTCAAGCTCAAGCTTTGATTTAGGCTAGTAAATCAGCTCATAAACATGCTCGTTCAGGCTCGCGAATCGGCTCGCGATTAGGCTTGTTAATAGAATCATTAATAAGTTTGTTAGCAGATTGGTGAAATTTTTTATGCATAATATTTATCTATAACTACATAATATAAACAATAAAAAACTAGTTTTATTTATTTAATATTATGTATATATATTATGGCAACACTTATATATTATATTTTAGGTTAAAAAATTGGAAAACAGGCTATCTAAATAAGTTGAGTTCGAAATTAATTTCAAGCTTGATAAAAAGCTTATCTCGACTCAAGCTATTTCATAAACGCCAAGCTCGAGCTCAAAATAAGCTTGTTTAATGAAAAAGCACTCGCTTGAGCACTAATTGACTAAATTTTAAACGAGTAAAGCCCAAGCCTTTAAAGCTCAGCTTTGCTCTGCTCATTTGTAGCCTTAGCCACACATATAATTGTAAGTACGTGAAAATGTGTGGAACTAAATTTCATAGAAAGAGTTAATTTTGGAGTGTTTAGGATACACTTGTAATTGAATGATCTTCGAGGTGAATTTATTGGCATCGATAGATGAAAAATTCGCCTAATTTAGCATACTAAGGCGATTATATTACCTCAATGATTTTACCTAAAAATCCTCACCATATTTTAATAACAAAGGTCACACTCATCTCATATAATTGAATAAAGGGGAGTTACGCCTCCTAGATGAATTTAAGGTTTTTAATTCTTTTAAAATGGGGAATTGAGGCGGAAAATGGCCTCCACATGAATATCTTTTCTTGAATTACTTTATTGAGGCAAAAATCACCTCAACATCAATTTTTTTCTATTTTTTTTAGGTGAATTTCGCTTGAAATTGAATTTATTATCTATAAAAAATCACATAATTTCTCTTGTAATTCTTTTTTAGTTTTCCATTTTTCCTTATTTGAAATATTTCCGGTTGCATTTGTGTTGAATTTTTTAGTTGTTTTATTAAAAGTTACATATATCAAATTCCAATGGTTATTATATTTTTAATTCGTATGAAATAATCAAATTTTTACAACGAAACAAAAAAAATGTTATCAAATAATAATGATCATTAACACACATAAACATGTAATAATCATATGTTTAATCCACCACCTGTCAAAATAACATTAAATAATTAATATTAGTAATAAAAACTGTTTATCATAAAAATAACATAAAAAAGAAGTTTATATAAAGAGAACATGTTATTACTATTAAGACATAGTAACATATATTGATCATATGTTATTCAATACCTAAAAACAAAACAACAAAGTATATTAACCTATATCATAAGCACAAATAATGCAAAAGATAAATAAACATATTGAGCAATCAAAAGCATTGCCAAATTGAGAGAATTTTTTTTGTCAGATGAAAGAGTCCTGTGTGCAAAAATAAATAAGGCAGGACGGACAAGGAATATATAAGGAAACATAAAGGCAAATTTTTCCTCAATTTAATACTTGAGGTGAAAATTGCCCATATATTTCCCAAATTGAGGAGAGTTTTTGCCTTTGTTAGGTGTCTAAGACGAAACTCGCCTCAATCAATATTTAAATCATGCATGTCTTTTTCCTGGGCGTGTTTTTTATTTATTTTAATTTTTCCAAAATGAGGTGAATTTTGCCTAAAATGTTTATCAAAAACGAAATTCGCCTCAATCTAATTTCCAAATTCCCTTGATTCATAACATTGAGGCAAAACTTGTCTCAATTGCTACATTAGTAGTGAAACTTGCTGCTATTTGTCATAATTGAGGTGAGTTTCGCCTCGGTTTTTAAAAGGGGCGACATTCGCCCTTTTGTCTCGTCTATTACGAGTGACTTTTTACTAGTGATAGTTTGCCTATAAATGATATATTAGCTTATACTACAATAGTATTGCATTTGTAAATTAAATATTAACATATTATAAAAGATTAATAAAAAAAATTAAAAATTTATTCTAAAATATTAAAATATTAGAAAATTCTATGGTCCTATCACTAATTTTGATGGGATCAGTCCCATCACTATCTAACAGCTTACATAATTTTCAATCATGATCGAATTACTAAAATAGTTAATATTCTAAATTTTTAATAACTGTATTTATTTAACGTTAGATGGTTGACTAGATGGTTCATCGATGGGACATTAGTAGCTCTCTAAAATGTTTGGCCATAAAAAAAAAAAAAGGGAATGATTTTACCACAATTACAAATTCATTGCACTAACATAATTCGAAAAGGAGAGAGTGATTATTAATGGATGAAGATGCAATTCAATTGAATAAATAATGGATTAATATAATTGTCAACACATTCATAGGGAATGAGAGAAGTAATTATAAATGTAAATAGTCAAATAATCTTTCCATGTATCATTAATTATAATACTTGCTAATAATTCATATGTGGTTGAAATTAGTTATATAGGGATAATAAGGAATATTCTAATAAAATTGTGGAAACCAAAAGATATTTTGACTTTATAGATAATAGATGAATATGATAGTAGCCACGAAATAGAACTCACAACAATTATTAACCTTTAAGGCTTGAAAGGTCTAAGCACGAGTAGATACTACTCTCGAGTATCGATCACTCCCCCTCTAATAGCTTTTGTTAAAGTACATATTAATTAGGTTTGTTTGGTTCGTTATTTTTATGCGATTTTTATATATTATTTTTATTATTTTTAAATATACTATTCATAAAAAATATATATAGATTAAAAACAAATAAGATACAAATATATAAAACAGAGGATTAACTATAAATATATGTAAAATTAGACAATCTAAACTGAACCAATTTTAAGTCTAAAATATGTAAAACCTAATGTAATCCACGCCTCCTACCTGATCATATATTTCTTCGTTGATCTATAATTGATTATCCGTGTGAAAGTGCATTTTTTACATTGCATCCTTTTTTTTTTTTTTTTTTTTAAATTACTACTATTATATTTTTTTATATCAACTCTTCCTCATATCATACCATGTCAGAGGCACACCTACCTAAACCAGCACTCATTACTTAAAAACATAAACACACAAACACAGGGACAAGAAAGAAAGCAACAGATCATAGAACAAACAGAGACTGAAAGAAAGAGAAGAGATGCCGGAATACTGTGTCACTGGAGGAAGTGGTTTCATAGCAGCCTACTTAGTGAAATCCTTGCTTGAAAAAGGCCATGTGGTGCGAACTACGGTTAAGATGTTGCAAAGGTTGGTTTCTAAAGGAGTTGGATGGAGCCAAAGAGAGGCTTAAGATAATGAAAGCAGATCTAATGGAAGATGGAAGCTTTAATGAGGCAATAGAAGGTGTTGATGGGGTGTTCCACACTGCCTCCCCAGTTCTAGTTCCCTACGATGACAATATCCAGGTTTTCTATCTTGCTTTGTATGTCTATAGCAAGTATTTGAACAAATGATTTGATGGATATTGATAAAATTATTATAAATATAACAGTGAAATAGGTAATTTTTAAATTAATTATTAGTAATTATTATCTTGTACTGCATGTACTATGATAATTATATATTATGTGTCCCTTTACAAATGGCATGTATCTTATGAATGAATTCAATTCTTATATTAGTAAATAAAATTTTAACATTGGCAATACTTATAAAGCATAGATAGTAGCTCATATAGAAATCGATTTCTCAGCTTAGCTTAGCTGTTCTTTATTTTCTATCTTAAAATTCTTTGCGCATAATTAATTAATAATTGATATTATAAAAAATAATATATAAATATCACAGGATATTTTAAGAATTAATGGAGTTTGAATCCATTTTTATTCAACACCCACCCATCAAGACCACCATGTATTCAAATACAATTGGGCCCACCCAGACTTTTTTTTTTTTTTGGGCAATCTTGTGCTTGTATTTAATAGACTTATATTTAAAATAATTATTGTAATAGGTTTTGAATAAAAATAATTGCTGAAGTGTGTTTTTGAAATTGTATGTTAAAGTCTATCCACGATATCCGTTCAAATGATACAAATAATAACTTCCACATTGAACATGCGACATCCATTTAAATTTTTCGACAAAAGATGCAGTTTATTGATAAACTTAAGGCGCATTTTCAAAATGCAATTTCACAAGGGCACTTTGGCAGTTAATTCCTTTTTGCTAAAAGGGTAAAGCTACCAATTGCTCAGCTTACCAACTGCTTCTATGTGTACATGTGAATCAAATACGTAATGAATCTTTTTGTCCTATGTCCAAAAGGAACACTCTTTTTAACTTTTTTCTGTTGTTTGAAAATTTCAGGCAACTCTTATTGATCCATGTATAAAGGGCACTCTAAATGTACTGCAATCTTGTGCAAAAGCAAGCAGTGTAAAAAGGGTTGTGCTTACCTCTTCCTGCTCTTGCATAAGATACCGCGATGATGTCCAGGAAATCTGTCCCCTCAACGAGTCCCACTGGACTGATATCGAGTATTGCAAACGCTATAACGTAAGCTGTTCCTAGTTACAATTCTTAAAATTATCGATTCAATTAGGAAAGTGATTACCAATCTGCTGTCTGTAGACATTTTGAATGATGATAAAATTGGTGTTGTCGTAGCTGTGGTATGCCTATGCAAAGACCATTGCTGAGAAGAAGCTTGGAAAATTGCCAAGAGCATGGAATCGATTTGTGGTGGTGAACCCCTCTTTCGTTGTTGGTCCCTTACTTGCACCAACCAACTAGCTCAATGCTTCTCATACTTGCCGTGGTGAAAGGTTAGACTTGCAACACCAAGATAAAAAAAAAAAAAAAAGGAGTATTTTGCAGCTTCAATGTATTGGAGTACCAGAACACTCGAAAGAATGAGATAACAAGTTAAAAACTATATAATATCTTGAGTCCTTTTTGATTTGTTTTTTTCTAATTTTATAGTTAAAATAATAGAGAAAGATTCAAATCTGATTGGTCCCACTAGAAAACCGGTATTCATACTACAGATTATGAGATTTCGATGTTGATTGAAGTGGTTCTTTTGACTTGACATTTATTAGAAGTGTTGTTGTGTTTTATATTAGGTTCAAGAGGAGAGTACCCCAACACAACCGTTGGGTTTGTTCACATTGATGATGTGGTTGCTGCCCACATTTTGGTTATGGAGGAAGCAAGGGCATCTGGTCGGTTTATATGTTCAAGCTCAGTAGCTCATTGGTCTCAAATCATTGACATGCTTAAGGCCAAATATCCTCAATACCCTTATGAAAGCAAGTTAGTAAATCAACAACGACAATATTTATTTATTTACATGCATTTGGTAGTTATATTTTTGGCTGATTTGAGAAATCCCTTGATTATGAGCTTAGTCTCCTTAATAAAAGGTAGAAAAAGAAAGGAAAAAAAAGAAAGAACTTAGAAAAATAATTAAAAATCATAGAAAAGACAATTAGAAAAATTGAAAGTAGTTTAAGATTTTTTATATATATATATATATATTTAAAGATGGTATTTATAATGATAAACTGAAAAGAATAATTAATAACTTTTGAATTTTTTATTCATAATTTAATTTCTGCTTTAAATTTTATATTTTTATTTCTAATTACTTATATGTTGAATTTTTTTTTTTTTTTTTATGAATTTAATGATTTTTAAAAAATTTCTTTTTCGAATTTTTGGATTTTTTTCACATATGGAAAAATAACCTCCAAGACAACTTATTAGGTGTGGGAAGACCCCTTTCTTTTAATACATGACTTCACCTTATTAGTCTTTATTACTTAAAAAAATATGGACATGCACCCAAATTGCCACTGGAACTTTTGAATAAATCTCTGAAAATGACTATTAATAGAAATTCTTTTAGAGACTTAGAGAGGAATTGGGATGTGTTCATACTTCAATCATTATGCAAAGATGAAAACTCGGTTTTTGAGTTCAAAGTGTGTATTCATATCCAACCAAAAGTTTTAGAGGTATATCTATAATTTATTATTTTTTTGTTCTAAAATTAAAATTTTAAGCATTAAAATGATCAAATGAAAGTGTTAATGGACTTCTCTTCTTTTATTTCTAGGTTTCAAAATATAATAGTCAGTTGAGCTATTTCTATTTAAGAAGAAGCCATTGGAAGACACACTTTCAAAAGATCTAAGGGTTATAGATACTCAATTTTAATTTTTTCCTGTCGAGCAAGACATGATTATTTCCTCCCATGTTGGCATTGCAGGTGCAGTAGCCAGAAAGGGGATAATAATCCTCACAGCATGGACAGCAGCAAAATTCTTGAGCTGGGACTACCTTCAATCAAATCAATTGAGCAGATGTTTGATGATTGCATTAAGAGTTTCCAGGAAAAGGGTTTGCTTTGAGATTTTAAATTTCTTCTCTTCAAGGACATGAGTGGCTGAAAAACAATAAATAAGTCTCTTTGGATTGAGTGATCAATAATTCATCAATGAGAAAAGTAAGAAATTTATCCTTGACTTATAATTAGAGCCCAGTTAAGTCTTGTATTGTAGCAATATTTATTTATATTTTCCCAAGGTCCCTTTAAGCATTTAATGAAACAAAAAAGTGCTTAACATTACTAATAACACAAGCTGTCCATATAAAATTTTTTACCAGTAGTCATATACCAATAGGCCATAATTATTTCTACTGGTATATAACCCTGAATGAATATTTTTCTAAGTTGAACATATTTTATAAATTTCATAATTCAATGCCATATTTTCTAGAAACAACATATCGAATATGTTGTGCGTTTTTGGTGCGTTTGCAATTAATTGATCCAGTCACAAACCTTAAAAACCTAATTGGTCCATTTGCAAAATCCGAGGGCTCACTTGGGCCATTTATAAAGTTTGATGGCCAAGTTGATGTAAAATAAAATAGGGCTAGGTTATTGCCAATACCACTTTTGAAAGTTACTAAATAACATACGCTATTAAATTTTTATATATTATCAAATTGATTATTTCTATCGTAATTAGGATGATGATGCAACAAATAGCTATCGGTCAAACACTACAAGTATAGGAAAAATAGTAAATTTGATACGGGTATAATGTTTAACATCTCAAACTTTATGTGTAAAATTGAAAAAAAAAAAAACCGTTTAAAATTGTCTTAACTAAAAGCATGGATGGAATTATTATTTGCGAGCAAACCAATTTGTTTTTTCTTTTTTTTTTTTTGTCCCCTTTTGATTTTCCAAGCTTTAAGCCATTATGTGGAGTGAAGCTACTAGTACTATTTTTTTTTTTCTATTATAATGGGATAAAGAGATTCGAATCTTATACCTCTCACTTAAGAGAACATGGGAGATGCTACAATGTTATTGATAAAGCTAATAGTATTTAAAATAAATAATATGAAACTTTAACTTAGTTGTTTAATGTTTTTTCAATAAATTAGTATAAAAAAGGGAAATATGGTAAATTACCCTTTATTAGACTAACTTAAAGCTGAGGGACTATTGACGTCCGCCCTGGAGAGTTGAGCAACCCTCTTCAAATGTCAAACAGTTGTCTACAAAAAAGGATAGTCATACTTCTAGTTGCAAGATGATATGCAGCAACTCTAGTCAGTGGGTTTATCAGACGACTCACAACTCTCAGATGATAATATAGGTGGTGCAACCCACTAGGATGATGATGATAGATTATCACTCACTGCCATTGAAAAATTAAAAACTATAAAAGGCATGTTTTTATTTTCCAATAGAACACATGACTTAACTCTTCTATCTTTTAAATTTTTCCTTCCATTAGCATTAATCTATATCAATGTTTCATTATATTAACATATGGTGTTGGTATTGAGTATAGTTTGTTGTTTTTAACTTTGAGGGTTCGCATGATATTATGCAACATCAAGAAGGTCCATGATCCATCAAGTGTTAAAAACACAAGTACAAGGTCGTCATATTAGGTCGTATATATTAACCAAGGGACCAGCATGAGTGAATTACACACAAGAAATTGCTTTATAAATGGTGATATGTATGATATGAAGTTTGTGAAATATTACATTACATGCAACTATGCAAGTGTTCCTAGGTTTTTCCTTTGTGAATCAATGGTATAAGTCTTTATACATCACATGGAGGCTAGTAATATCTTGATTCAAGTAAAGGCAACTCCTTCGAAGATTGTTATTAACTTGAATATTGGATATGACTCAAAACGTTGAAAATGATAGAAATGAATCAATATAGGATCCTCCATTAATGATTAGGATCTAAATAAGCAACTAGCTAAAAGTGATGGTTAACAGTAAGATAAAGTCACCCGTTGCCATGAGGAGTAGAGGGCAATTTTAATAAGTTGGATTTTGATAACACAATTTAATTAGCAAGTTTATATTTCTACAAGTAACAAAGCAAAGGTAAATTTCTTAAGGAAACAGTAGTGACTAGGATTAGGTTTAGAATTTATGCTTTGCGTCCACCTTTACGGGATACAGATTTCAATGAAAGTGGTTTTAGAAAGAAATCTTAAGCATTCTCAACTTCACTAACATTCACATTGTTAAAACTATGTAGGTTTAAAAGCACATAGAATTGTAGTAAAAGTTTGATCACAAAGAAATTAATTTGAGCAGTGCAATATTTACAACAAACCAATCCCATTAAAAAAAGAAGCACAGAACCATACAATTTTCTCTAAATAGTATTTCATCCTTAAGAACTTAACGTTGGTAATGCTTGCTTCAAATTGCTAACTTGCATCTATGACATTGCAATGATCAGTAAATCATTTTTCGAATTGATCACATAAAAAAAACGTCATGAAAATCAAATGTCAGCACGCAAAACTCATCAACTTAAAAAAAAATTAAAAATAAAAACCATTTAGCTAAAGTTGCTAGTCCCATAGGATTCTAAGTCCACTATGAGAGATAAGCCTTTAAACGATTTACTTATGAGTAACTAAGGAACAAATTATAACTGAAACACGCTCAAAGATTTCATTAATGACGTAAACCAAGAACAATAATATTAAGGAAGTAATACCACACTAAACATAAACATCAAAATCTTCAAATAATCTAAGATAATATATGGCTAATCATTGCACTTACGTCTTAAGAAGCTTAAAAAAGAGAAAGATAGAGAGAGGCCATTTGGATTTTGGCTATATTTGGGTTGGTTGGTTTCTTTTTTTTTTTTTTTTTTTTCAATTTTTCAAAAATGCTATCATTATTTAGTTATATCATATATATTTAATTATATTACTTATATTTATTTATTATTTGAAGGAATTAGACCTTCCTAGGCATGGTTGGTGGATATAAAAGTTAAGGGCATTAAAAAAGCCATCATTCTTAGGTCAAGTCGCTTATTTTTGTTGTATTTGTGTATAAATTAAAATGTCTTAGGTAATGTATTTTATTTTAGGTTTAGTATATTTTTATTTTAGTATAAAAAGTACTAGATTTAAATAAATTTGTTTTATGTGAGTATATGTGTCATGTATGTATTAGGTAAGTGCATTTTATCCTAGGTGTGATTTGACCCTAGGAGTAAGCATTTTAATCGAGACAAAAATGGAAAATTTGAAAACTAATTTTAAGATCGATCAAATATTAAAATCTAAAAAATATGTATTTTTTATTTTTATATACAGAGAACAAGATAAATCCTTAAAATAGGACTTAAAAAAAAAAAAATCCAACCACATAAATGAACCTGAATTACCTAGCCCCAATATGTTCCCGCCATGTTTTCTCTCTCCCCTAAAACCCTATCCCTTCTCCTTTCCTCTCCATACCCCAATTCCCCATATCCCAAAACCGTAATCCTACCCCTACTTTCAAATCCCAAACTCCTCCCCAGCTCTCCCTCTCCAACCCCACAATGACTCCAAATTCCACCTCCACTTCCCAATTCCACTGCGAGAGGGGCCTCGAATTCGAAACAGGCCCCGCATTTTTCCGCACCGAGAGCGCCACGGGGCGGGACCTTGGTGTCCTCTCGGCTGCTCTTTACAAGGAAAAGGCGGGAACCTTACGCGTTTTCGATGCTATGTGCGGTTGTGGTGTCCGGTCCCTTCGGTACCTATCCGAGGCCCGTGCTGATTTCGTGTTGGCTAATGATGCCAATGATGATTACAGGAGTGTGATTGTGGGTAATTTCGAGAGATTAGGAAGGTTTTGTGAGGGAAAGAATTGGATTGTTGTGAGTAATGATGCGAATCGGGTTATGACCGAATGTTACTTGAAAAGGGATTTTTTTGATTTCATTGATGTCGATTCTTTTGGGAGCGATTCGTCTTTCTTAAGGTCCGCGTACAGTTGCTTGAAATTGGGTGGGTTGCTTTATGTGACGTCGACGGATGGATACTCTTCCGGTGGTCATAGACCGCAGCAGTAAGTAGTGCTGATTGTCAATCTTTATATGCAATGCACAGTTGTCTGTTTTTTGTCCGTATCCATATCTGATCTGTATATATATCTTCTTGAAAAGATGAACCAAATTACCAAATGGACCTGGTTAGTGCTTTATTGTTTGCTTAATTAGTTTTCAATGGATGGTGACACCTTTGTATAAGGACTACATGATGGTTTAATTCTTTCCATTTTGGCTGTTGTTTTGTGTTGTTTTATAACCTGATTATGTGTGGTGTGGTAGTAGTGATGGCACACTTTATCTTAGGATGGACGTCTACCGGATCTTGAATATGGATAAGTAGATACTTGTTTGGATACTCAGCTGCTGTGTCGAGCGGTTGAGTTTTTTAATCTATAACTATTTCGGTTTATTCCCTTTAATAAGTTATGTTTTACTTTATGTACTTTGATTTTGTAGATGGTAGCAATATTGGGACCATCACTGCTCCCTAACTGGTTGGTTTCCATGTTAAGTCCCGGTTGTCAGTGTAATTGGTTCATCATATCGGTAATGAAATTAGCTGTCAAATTTCAGGTCCTGGTTGTCTATACAATGTTGTCTATACAATTGGACAATGGTTTTTTGCTTGACTGATGATTGAAGTGGTTTAACCCTGATAGACTTTCCATACATCTGCATGTTAGCATGTTCTTGATGAATGGTGCAAGTTATTTCTCATAGTTTGCTACTTCAATAGGACAATGTTACAAGGTCAATTATGGATAAGTTTTCTGGCTTGTAATAGAGAAAACCCGGCAATCTTTTGATTAGGGCTCACGAGGAGAGAATCCTACGATCGAATGGGACTCCTTAAGAGAGAACCCCAGATCTCTTCATATGACAAATATGAATTTTTTTTTGCAAAATAGAACTTATTTCCTTTCTTTATTTTCTGACCAATAAATAATGTTTTGTACAAGAACAATTACACCAACTGCTATTCCTATATTTACTCTCTTTTTGACATATAAACTTAACTGCAAATTATCCTTATCTAGAACATAATAATAACTGATTCGTAATCATCTTAACACATGACAAACATAACTGATACAGAATAGCAATTACAATACATGCACAAACACTACCCACTATTATTGCTACCGGATATAGATTATGCCTATGATCACATTTTTGCCTTCTCCCTTTGAGCATAACATTACACCCCCTTTTGGAAATTGCATGTGTCCTCACGTGCTGAGATTAACTCCCGCTTCATGAAGATGACTACTTTCTGCTGAGATAACCACATCACTGTTTGGGCCAATGACTGCTCAAATTGATGCTGGTAACTATTGTTCGCGTGCTTCACTAGATGTCTTGCAATGTTCCTGCTATTGGTGGTTTTGTTATGCTTCAAATGGCCACTGAAGTAGCACCCTTACGACAACAATATTTGATTATTTGTCTTTTTCTTCTAGCGAAATATATTTTCAAGTGCATAAATGTTATTGCTGGTAATACATGTAACATTTCTGCCCTCATTGTCATCCACTGCTAGTTGAGTGGCGTCATAGTGAGAGAAATGCCTTTTCATCAAACATGTATTGCTGGCAAGCCTCAACATGAGTGCAATTATCCTTGTATGTGTTCATAATGGCTTCAAATTGGAGTAGCAAATTTTTCGAGCCTTCGATTTTCACCAGCTCTGATACCAAATTGTTATAGGATCAATTATGAATAAGTTTTCAGGCTTGTTCTAGAAAGAACCCGATGATCTTGTGGTTAGGTCTCGTTGAGAAAGAATCTTACGATCTCATGAGTAGGGCTCCTTAAGAGAGAACCCTGGATCTCTTCAGATGATAAATCTGAATTTTTTCTGCAAAATGGAACTTATTTTCTTCCTTGATTTTTTGACCAATAAATAATGTTTTGTACAAGAGTAGTTGCACCAACTGCTGGTCCTATATTTACTCTCTTTTTGACATACAAGTTCAATTGCAAATTATCCTTATCTAGAACATAATAACCGATATGTAACCATCGTAACACATGACAAATATAACTGATACAAAACAACAGATACAACACATGCACAAACACACACTGTTCATTGCACTTTTCACATTACTGCACAAACACTATCCACTATTATTGCTACTGAATATAGATTATGCCTATTATCACATCTTTGTCTTCTCCTTTTGAACATAACAGACAAGGATTCTGTTTATTTGTTTATGTAGCGCATTAGCTGCATATGGAGCATATATTCGCCCCATGCCCTATTCAAATGAAATTGGTCTACGAATGCTTATAGGTGGAGCAATCCGTGAAGCCGCTGTGCTGGGCTTCCGTATCACTCCTCTTTTTTCCTATTACTCATACCACGGGCCAGTTTTTCGACTCATGCTCCAGGTGAACAGAGGGAAGCTGAATAACAGGTTATAATTATTTGATTTACATTTTGAGTTTTGTATGCTTGAGTTAGCAGCTGGAAACTAGTTCCTATCAATTGCAGGCACTATGGATTTATTAGTTATTGCACCCAGTGTGGACACTCCCAATCATATTCATGGGATGAGCTTGGCCAAATGTGCTGTCCTTGCAATAAGCAAAGGTTTCATTTCATCCTTCTTATGAGCTCTTGATCCTGTAAACAATTCATGAATGGTAGCAAGGCACCCATTCATACAAATTGGGGAGTTTTCTGATTTTTGGTGCCAGCAATTATGCAATTTCCTTGTAGAAATGCAGATCACTTGTAGTCTCAGGCCCCTTGTGGATTGGACCACTTCACAGTGCAACATACATCCAAGAAATGACAAATTTGGCTGAACAATGGGGATGGATAGGTGATGGCATAGGGACTGATCTGCAGAAACTTTTACAACGGATGCTGGATGAAAGTGATCCCAGACTGCCCTGTGGCTACATCAAACTAGATGAGGTTTTGCACTCCATTACTTCCTGCTGCTGAACTCTGTAGTTTTTATGGATATCTGTAATTGTTAAGCAAGCTATACTATTGTCATTCTGTCTTAGGTTGCAAGTCGTGCCAAAGTAAATTCTCCACCACTCAAGGCCATTATGGGCAAACTTCAAAAGGTATATCCCTACCATGTTAATTGTCTCCTCTCTCTTAAAAGAAGAAAAACTAGTGGCTGCTTGAGCTCTGTATCCTGCTTGGGAACTGGTGTCCTTAATTTCAAATGACACTATAGATGAAATAAGGTAAATCTAAATACACATTGCTGATGGCAAAATCTTTTGGAATTCTGAAAGCTTAGAATTACTATTTGATCGTTGTCCATCTTGGTTATAATACTTGTAATGCTTTCTATTTTCTCATCTGATACAAAATCACTAAAGGACCTTTGCTACCAATTGCAGGAGGGTTTTGCAGTTAGCAGGTCACACATTGCATCTAATGCCATTAAGACTAATTGTCCTATGGCCACATGCATTAAAATTGCTAAGGAGCTCCAGGGATTTTGAAGCAACATGCATGTTGCCTCTTAAGTCTTAATGCTTGATAATAATACAGCATGGAAGAGTAAGTACATCAAAGAGGAAAATTTGCGTATTCTGAACAATTTGACACCCAGAATTTGAGATGCAAGCATCACAAATGCGTCCAGGTGAATCTAAAGATAAGAATGATCTGGTACAACAGAAGATTTGAAGCAAATATGAGAAATATTTCCTCTGAATTATTCAATTCAAGTGTTTGGAACGGTCTTTCTTGAATGGTTTGTCCATGCAACATCTGGATCTTGTTATGTGTATTGCTGATCCAGAGACCTCGGAGATCTGTGGTAGAGATTGCAGCTTCAGGTTCAGTGCAGTGTCGTGTGAAATCTACAGCGATGACTGCTCATCCAAAGATTTTAGTATGTTTTTAGGTTCATGTACAAGTAATTTACCACTTTGAATCTTGCTTGTGTATTTGGGAGCCATAATTTAACATGTCACGTCTACAGAAACCTACGTCGCTAAGGCGCACATGTTAAATGAACCAATTGCAAGCTCTTAGAAAAAGTTTAGAATTCTATTCATCCTCTTTAAAGATGTAAACCTTCTTTGAACTGATAGAACGTTGTGTGTTGAAGTTTGCGCTTTATATGATAGATAACCATCTACCATTATACCGAGATCTAATAATTATACATTTTAAAATTAGAATAAATTAAATCCAGCTGCAATGAAATAGAACAAGTGATAAGATCTGCTAAATGAGGTTGAAACAAATGTATTAGAAAGGGGGAAAAAAATGAATTTCTGTTTGGTCCCGTGAACCCTTTAATCATTGCTCAAGGTCCGCCTCTTAGCACTAAAAACGGAGCACAATAAATAATTTGGAAGGACCACCTTGTATGGCAACTCAGCAAATGCCATATATATATATAGAGAGAGAGAGAGAGAGAGAATTAGACCATGAGAGACCAAAGTATCCTTTGAAGAAAGTGGAACTTTTAAATAACTTAAACTTCCTTGAGCTGGAAAATATTTCATAAATGTGACTTCAGTGAGAATTGGATAACTTTTCAGACGCAGTGAATCTCTGGCCAACTTGATAATCCAGGACCACCCACAATTTATTTATTTCAGAGTTTATGCAGTAGTAACATTAGGCAAAGCATAAAGTTTCAAAGAGACGATCTGCACTGAAAGCACAACCAAAAATATGAAAACCCTAAATAAAAATCACAAAAGTGTGGACAGCTCAACTTATTCAACATTCATACACGGTACATCAAGTAACGAGAGGAGTTTCTTCAGACTGTACATCAACACCAAGTCAACCGGATTTTCATTTGGGGCACAGTAAGGCACCCTCCCCAATCATTTCATCGAGAAGCATTGCACTTCAAGGGCACTCTTTGTCATATACTCCACTGGCATATTTCCAGTTGATGACTTTCCAGATGTTCTTCAAATAATCAGGCCTGACATTTTTGTACTGCATAGAGAGCAAAGTGCAAGAAGATTGAAGCAAGTCATAGAAGTTTTTTGTACAACTGAAATTGACATATCAAAATAGTGACTGCTTTTTCTGATTAGGATTTAGGGTAGAGATGTCTTATTACATGCAAGAGGTAAAGGATCACTAAAACAACCTGAATTTGTTCACCAAGCCACTCAGAAGTCCCCACTCGAACTTTTTACAAGTCTATAACAATAACAAAGGATTAAGTGCTCCTATTTTTCTCTCTTTTTGTTAGACATAGAGCTCCTCGAGTAGCCTCCAAAAAACCCAAAAAGGTGGGCATATACAGAAAAAGGTTCCTGAATTAAAGTGAGGTGGCAGATTCTTTTTCTCCGTTAGGGTGTGGGGTTGGTGCGTGTGCCCAGAATTACAGGTCTATCCATCCCACAATCACATTGCATCAGTATCTGTCGTTATGAGCCCCAAGAGGAATCCTAGACCTATAATCTATATGAAGCATATACACATCCATGCCATAACTCAAGCACATTATATAAAGCTATGTAAGAATTTCGCTGCTTAAAAGAGTTTGGGTGACAATGATACTTCATAAATGAACATTGATAAGGTCCATATTAAAGTACCTTTTAGCACCATAGGCACACAGAATGAAAGAATCTAAGTGGAGTAATTTTCAGTTTTGTTTAAAATTTAGAGTTCCTTAGTGTATTGATTTTTTAGGATCATAGTACATGATGCTTTAATGAATCTCCAAATATCAAATCTGTACCGGTCAAGAACTATACAATCACAATTATGAGTCTCAAAATGTAGTTAATGCCCCAGGGTCATACTTAGGATGGTTAAGTTACTTAAGTTGCATTATCACAATGGCCAAAAAGAAAAGTTGTATTATCACTGCTAGCTTTTTTATGCAGCTACTGAATACACTTGATCCATCAATAACAAAAGCCTGATTTAAGGAACGAAATGACAATGTTAATATGTCATCCCGGCATAAAAGGAAATAATTTTTCTGATAGAAAAGTTCAGTATCGTAAAACAGCTATAAAATCCTATATTAAAGGCTTTCAATAAGAATCAATCAATTGGCAACCTTTTAGGAGCTTGTTTTACATCAGATTCAGCTTTATTAATCCAAAAAGAGAAGATTAAAAACAACATGAAGAAGGATATATTGTCAAATCATGACCACAATGCAGACAAAATATTGTTGGTCAACTGAAATAACTATATATAAATTACCAAGAAAAAAGTACCTGCAAATAATATGCATGCTCCCAGACATCTATTCCAACCAAAGGCACCAAAGTTGCTCCTTTTGTCACCAATGGATCCTATGAATAATCAGGCAAGTGAGGTTAATTCATCAATCATAGATATTTAAAAGAAAATAATATTAACATCAAGTTATGCATCTTATAATGTATCTCTGACGTTATATCTGATTCATTAAAATAAAACAAGGCTGAAAAAGAATAGCAATTATTTTAATGTTATTTTGTTCCAAAATGGGAGCATTCTTGAAGTATTTAAGTTTCATTATGAAGAAAAGTAATTCCTTTGGTTAGGGAAAGAAACGGAAATCCCTTATCTATTCTATATTACAAGAAATAGATATTATTTATGGTATAACTTTTTGCAAATCAACAATAGAATTGCTATTCCACAATAATAAATACAGAATAACAATTCTATTTTAATAAGTCAACCCAGTAATAAGTGCCATGAGTCAGCAGACACAAAAACAAGAAGGTTCATCTTAGAAGATAAGCATTCACAAAGCAAGTTGCAGAATATCTCAGCTTTCTTCACCTCTAGACATATATGAATACCAGGGAACATTTTCAGAAATGCACAGCACAGATGGGTAACAAAATTCTTGCAATGATGACAAATTATGATAACTTAAGGCATGTCACCTGAAAATTATTGCTATTAATCACAAGCTCTCTTGTAGGTCACATAAGTCTCACCTGATTTGCTGTGGTTTCAACGACCAGTTTCTTTGTCTCCTTATCCACACCAAGCCACTGTATGTATAGGAAGGTGTTAAGGAGAAAAAAACAAATAAATAATGTGATTCTACCCTCAATGTTCAGGAATAGAAGGATGTGTGGAAATTGCAGCGTAAATCTTACCACCCATCCAGAACCCTGAACAGCAGCACCTTCTGTGTTCATCTTCTTGACAAGTGCATCCAATGAACCAAAGTTTGTGTCAATAGCCCAACCCAGGGAACCATGGGGTGGCTCACCACCTCCTTCCTGCATTGGATAGACGATCACAACTCAAGCATCAGACAAGAATTATAAATTGCCAGATTCTGATCTTACTCGCACTGGAGCTAAATTTTTCCAGAAGACCGAATGGTTGATATGACCTGCAAGATAGAATTTCAAGCATATAAGAATAGAAGCACATGGGAATAAGATGAAGACATGACAGGAGAAGTTAATTGCAGATTTTCTTCATATATTGCCCCTCTAGAGCTTATTAGCAAAATTGCAGTTTCACAAGACTGGCTGAAGGGATAAGATAATCGCACAAAGACTAAAAGGATAAGTAATGCATTCTGCAGTAGAACAGCTAGAATCAAGTTAATAGATATAAGGACATTACTTTACTTGTTTAATTAGTGCAATTATAGTTTAGCAAGCGATTGACAACAACATAACCATTGAAGAAAGGGAATTGTATACAATGTTCTACCCCAGTGCACCGTATGGAGATGAACATACACATGGCCACTTTCATGAAGGGGCAAAAGTACACATTCGAACAACAACACCAAACCGCCGCAGGGAAAGGAATAAGTAACCATACAAACCTTCAAATGCCCCATACACAGGTTCAATTGCCAGAAATCATGTAAGCATGCAATGATAGTTCGAGAAAGGTCTCAAAATCCATTAGCATGTAGGCATTACACTGCATTTTTAGCATACATTTTACTATCTTCATTCTCTAAGTGCAAAGTTTCTCTATCCTCATTTGATGTTCTCATCAACTCGCGCTAATTATAAATCCATGTGTAATACAGGCCCCGGTTTTTGGCCTCTATCCATATATGGTAGATTGTGATTGGCAGAAACACGAATAGGAACAACTAACCAAATTCTACACAATTCGCGATCTTCAAGATTGAAAGAATCAAGTAATAACAGCAATCTATTTATGTTCTCAACAATAAACACGAACCTTATTCGCAACCTCACTCGATCATCCAAATTGTCACAATTACTTTCATCTCGATAATCGTTAATTACACGAATTTCGCCACGTAAATTGACTGAATTTAGCTAAAAAACACATCACATGGATTGCAATTACTATTAAAATAAAGCATAGATTTTTTTCCCCCGATAAATTTTGACCTTTACCTCCACCGTTGAACTTAATCGCGCTCTGCAACTTCACAATGGTGGAAGAATCGCCTTTGTTCATGGCGTCCTCGAGCTGTTCCAGAGCTTTGTTGTAGTTCGTTACGTAAGTCTGATGGTGTTTCTGGTGATGCAGCTGCATGATCTCGCCGGAAATAGCCGGTTCAAGCGCTCCATAGTCGTAAGGGAGATCAGGAAGGGAGAAGGTTTGGAGGCTGCGGACGGCGAGAGAAGAGGGAGGTCCGGCGACAGAGGTTAGGGTTAGGGTTTTTCGGGTGAAAAGTGTACGGAGAGCCATGGGTGCAGGCTGGAATCTTAGGATTTTTCGAAATTCGGAGTGGAGCAAGTAGTTGTTGGGCTAGTGTAAAGTTCATATAATATTATGGGTGGCCACTTGATTTTCGCATAAAGCACTTGCAAATTCCTATTTGGATATGTTTTACGGTCAATTTTTGTTATAAATGAAATTTGCTCAAGTTTTATGAATTAAATATCATTTTCTTAATCTAATTTAACTAATTGATCTATGGGTTTGTTGTGGTTATAGCTAGCTAATTACGTACAATTCAACTTTGAAAAAAATCTTAATTTTGACGTGTATAAATATTGTAAGAAGATGCGTGAGAAGAGAAATAAAAAGAACTTTGTGCGATAGTCTTGCGTGTACTTGTTACATTCTTCACAAGTTGCTAGTTTGACTTCTTCTTTTTTTTTTTAATATTTTAATATTTTAGTAGAATTTAAACATTAGCAATACTAAGGATTTTTGGAAATGAGAAGAATAGCTTCTATTTCCAGAGGTTAGAGGTTGATCTTGATCATTGGATGAAAATAGATAGTTTGGATTGATGGTTGTTGGTGACTAACAATGCTCTTAATGATCCATTGCAACTATCAAGTCTTGTTATTTTTTTTTTTAATTTAATCATCATGGGCTTTGATGTGTCTAAAACTTATAAGAAATAAAAGATAAATTACATTGGAATGTTACAATGTTTGTACATAGGTTCATTTGAGATTATAACGCAAAGTAAGTTAATTAAGATTACTATTAATATGTGTCAACAAAAGAAAATTTAATTAAAACTCAAAAAAACCATCACGTTGTGACACATGACAATGGTGATCTCAATTGACTCACTTTTCTAAATATTGTGACCTTAAATAAACCATTCAAAATATTATGACCTCAAATAAACTCACTCCTAAACGTTATGACCTTTCGGTATAATTAACTGAAAAAATAAATCAAATCCATCTTAAATATAAAGATGCATAAGGTTCATTTTATTTTTTTAAGACCTATTAAGACCGAAGGAAATTTAATGAGTTTAGAAAGATGCATAAGGTTCATTTTATTTCTTTTAAGACCTATTAAGACCTAAGGAAACTTAATGAGTTTAGAAAGATGCATAAGGTTCATTTTATTTCTTTTAAGACCTAAGGAAGTTTAATGAGTTTAGAAAAAAAAAATTTCAAGCCTACTTTGCACATGGGATGACCAAGTGTTCCCAAAAGCAAGAAACCATTCAATGAACTTTATTTTGAATCTATTAAGTTATATCTTCCTAAAATTTCCCTAATTAGGCCTAGTTTCATAAGTCATATTATCAGCCTAATAAAATAGTCCATAACACTAAATTGGATCATAAGCCCAATTCCTAAAATGACTTTAAATAATTTATATGCTATAAAAGAAAAGGTAACAAGCAGTTTTATTAGACCTAAGTTGACTCGCTCGATTCAACCCAACTAAATTTAAACCCTCCTTGAAAATAGGTTAGTTTAACCGTGGTTTAACCCTGTTGAACTTGATTTCACCAACCCACCCTTGACCCTTTAGTTTGTCCAAGTCAAACCTCACTTTTAGTCTAGCAACATTTGTAACAATTATATTTGTTTAACCTCTTCCAAAATGCACTAAACACTCATAATACTATCTTAATAGCACTTGGTTAACGAAATCACTTTCTCTATATAAAATGCTATAATTTCAATAATAGCTAGACAATATTAAGTATGGTGGGTTGTTGTTTAGTAATCAATTTTGTTCTTAAGAGTATTATCAATTGCTACTCCATATCATCCTTCTTTATATCAAGCTTACAAATTGGTTAAAGTGAATACATCGAGATTTCATATGGAGCTCTATGTAAGAGAAGAAGAATATGCATTGGATTTATCCAGATAAGATTAAAAAAAAAAAAAAACTTGAACACTTGAGAATAATGGACTTGGCAAATAGAAGGAAAATATTATAGATATTGCCTGAAAACGCATAGTGTTAAACTACTTTGGGTTCAAATATTAGGAAGATAGTATCATGTGAGGGACATATCTAGTGGAAATGTGATTAGCTATTTAAAACTATATATAATGCAAATGCATGGTTGGACCAAGATCTTATTATGCGAATGCATGACCAATAAGATTTAAATGTTATGCCTATTCATGGTCAAATGCTATATCACATCTTTATAATGGGATATAGCGATGGTACAAAAACATTAAATCGCGTTTGTTAATTGTGATTTGTGTACAACCTATGTTCCATTTTATAAACGTGATTTTGTCATATATTTTCCTAATTTATTTCATCTGATATATATTTTGGTAATTATTTATTATAATAATGGTAGACATGTGCTAGACCCAATGCATTTCTTATATGTGAAAGGGAAAAAGCTTACAATCTAAATTACCATTTTAATGGAATTACTTCTTTCAAATAAGTTTTCATTTTGTGTTCACAATATCTTATTATGATTTCTAGGTCTAGTTTTTGGACTATTATATATTAAGTTATACCTAGCAAGAGCTAAAAAAGAAAGATTTAAAAAAAAAGCGCATGCACACTTAAGTTGGTTTATGCTCTTGAAAAGAGATAGGGAAAGATTGATGTGTTTAGTTTTATGAGTGGTTATCAATTTCTTGCATCTTTTTTTTTTTTCCTGACTATAAACCTTATCAAACTAATTTTTCATCAGTTTTTAATTTGGATGTTGCCGATGCCATCATCTTCATGGCAATGATATATATGTTTACTTGAAGCACTCCTTGATATGACTAAGTCAGTATGACTTTGAGTAAGATGACAATTATTTAATATCTTCAATTTATGGAAGTTTGAGCTCTTACTTGAAATAAAACAAATGTAGCAAGTAATGCACTATTTGATAAGAAATGGCATTTATCTAACTTGTTAACTAGGAATCTGCTTTGATCATTGAAACTTAGGTCTCTATGCTCCTTTATTACTTAATGAGAAAATTTGGACATTTCTTATTAGTAGTAATGCTATTTTATCTTTTTATGTTCTAGAGGACTAATCTAGTTTTGGTTTCTGCAAGTTTTACCATTTTATAAAGGTCAAACTTTTAGGGAGTAGGGACTTATCTTATCTATTCTCTCCTCAAATGGTATAGGAAAAAAAAAAAAAAGAAAGATAATCTCTTTATTTTTAGAGCAAACCATTGCAAAAAGGCAAAAGAAGAAAGGAAAAATATTCTTTAATCTATTCAAGAAATTTTGTAGCATGGTATCATCCAGGGACTTACAATATCAAAAGAGTCAATCTTCAAAAATAAGATGCCCTTAGAAGTCATTTTTCTTTTTCTTTTTCCATCTTTGTTTGCTTGGGTCAATTCTTTTGCTCTTCTAGCTTTAGCATCTTAGTCGGTGCAAGTAAAGATAAAAAATCATGCCACATGCATGTCAAGCCTTTTAGGATTTCACATGAAGTCATTTAGGGATAGTTTCTTGTCTCACAAAAACCAACTATGGGTAGGACAAGTGATACAAGAGTGAGAACATGGGGTTTAATGTGTATAATTTTCCCTATACATTTTGAACTATAATGCTGAAAACAAATGCAAGCAATCCCCATATGACAACCATTATAAGTCTAACAATAGCCGCTTGTTTGGCTTGCTTAAGTTGTTTAACCCCCAATTCATGCCCAACCCAGGTTGATAATGTTGAGCTTCATAAGTTGGGAAATACATATAGAAAACTTGTTGTTTGTATAAGAAGTCCCATGGTAGTAACACATACATGTGGATTTTTTAGAAGGCTACACACAATCAGCATCGGTTCATAGCCCCACCACTCCATCCATACAAAGAATAAATTAGAGACTGTAAAGGCTAGTAGGGATTTCTACCCCTAAGAAAACACTATTTTTTCTTCACCACTCTATGGTTTTAGTGTCTTTTGAGATGAGAGAAGATAGGTCGATAAGTCTAAATTTAAGTTTATAGTGTTTAAGCTTGAAGTGGTAACAACTTTTTTTACCCCCATATTGAGATGGAATGGAAGGGAATAATTCACTAGAATGTGAATAATGGTGGCAACGATAGCAGAGATGGTGATAGGTTGATTGAGATTTTGGGTTCATAAGAAAATTCTTAAAGAAATGAGGTGAACTTGGGCTAACATATCAAAAAACTAAATATTTCAAATATATTTGTGCTACTTATGTAATTTGTACATCTTGATAGAACTGCAGAAGGATAGGTTTCTTATTTAACCATAAGAAGGATATAACAATAGATGAAATATGAAGGAGAAACGTGGTTTTCTTATAAGTTTGACAAATTACATCACATCTTTTCGTTATATGAGCTTGACGACATACTACCTCAATTCTCGTTGATAGGCCTTTTAAAATGGAGTATCTTGAAATGTTTGCAAAACCTATTCAAAGTGATCCTCTAGCCAATGCAATATCCCTTCTATGACCCATGAAAAATATAGATATCATGCTTGTAGAGTATATGAAGAAGTTCATTAATAGGATTAGATATGCAAATCCACTCAATCTTATTACTTCCTTTAGTACCTGCCAAGAAAGAGAAGTATGAGATGTAAGTGAAAGAAAAACCATGTGCAAGGCAAACAATACGATAGCAAATAATTTTTCCCATACCATACTACAATGGTGAAAACCAATGCAAGCAATCCCCATTCGGCTGTAGATATGGGTCCAACAATAGTTGTTTATTTAGCCTGTTCTAGTTGTCCAGCTCACAATTTATGCCTACACGGGCTGATAATGTCGAGCTCCATGAGTTTGATAATACATATAACAAGCTTCTTTGTTGTACCTATGGATTTTTTAAAAAGACCTACAACATCAACATCAATTGATACCATCACCATTCTAGGCATATTGAGAATAAAATATACTTGTTAACTAAAATATGGTTGTCTTTCCATTGGGGAAAAACAAACTCAAAGCTTAAGGAAAGGGTGACTCTTGGGTCAAGTCACACCCGAGACAAAGTGCACTGACCTAACACATTTTTTTACTAGAATAAATACACTAACCTGGCACGGATATATTGGAACTAGCATATTTTGTACCTGGAACAAAAATATGCTGAACCTAAAACAAATTACATTACCTAGAATACATTGACTTATACATAAGTTTCCGTAAAAAAAAAAAAAAAAAAAAGAGCAATTTAACCTAAGAATTTTCGTTAAATAAATGATGAAAAGAGGGAAAAAGAAAAAAACTTATAAGATTTTCTTATTTTAGTTAGCAATGTTTCCACATACCTTATCATCAACTTTTTCAACAAATAAGAAAATATTTCATGAGAAATAAGTATAAATAAGAGAAAATTTGTACATGATTATGTGTTAATATTTTATTAATCTTTACGCACTACATATCCGCACATGCAGCCTATAATATAAAATAATTTTTTTTAGAAAAGTGCATTTTAAGTGATTAACATTTTCAATTTAAATCCTCAACCTTTTTTTTTTTTTTTGCTTGAATCTTATTTATATAAAAAAATTGAATTAATTTCTTGTTTAGGACACTAATTAAAATTAATTCCTTAAATAAGATCAAAATGAAAATAATTACTAATTTACCACATCAAATTCACGTTTTTATCACATGATATATGAGTGAACAATAAATGTACATATATCGTGTCTTTAAAACGCAATATACGCATGCATATTGTGATTATAAAACACGATATATATTTGACGTACGGAATAATATTGTGATTATTAATCGTGATATCCATACAAAATACTTATATCGCAATTAGTAATCACAATATTGCGACCATAGTCAAACATTAAATCGAGATTCTTTCACGCGATTTTCTTATAAAATTGCATATCTTGTTTCATAAACGCGATTTGGCAACTGGAAATTGGTAATTAATTTCATCCAAATGGTATATTAATAATTACTTTATATAGGAATGTTAGACATGTATTGGAATTTTTAAAACCGTTAACTTTTTCATTATGGCTCGTTCACTTTCCTGAATAAATAAAGCTGTAATATGATTTTTTTTATTAATTTTTTATTTAAATAGTAGTATTTTGAAAAAAAAAAAAAGATAGTTGCAGCATTGAATTGATATTCATAGGTTTGAATTAAGAATGACTATTCAATGTTTTATATAATAGAGATTTATTATGGAATCGCTATTCAGTGAACTAAATGCCATAATAGCTATTCGCAATGAATAAAACTGTAATAGAATTGCAATTACAACGAAGTGAACGAGCTGGTAGTATTTGATATGTGTCAGCATCTTATTCATCTGCATAACTATTTCTTATATAAATAATTAGCTAAATAGTGAAAAAAGAAAAAGAAAATTGGAAAAGTTAATTAAAAATTAGCAAGAAACACTCTACACTGTTAAAACATTATCCGTCTTATTGTTCCAGATTCTACATCCATGAACTCGTTTTATGCAACTTTCTCCATTGAAAATCTGGATAATCTCGTATAAACTTCCCAACACGTGTAACGTTGTCTCATCAGCGAAGGGCGGAATTTCTTCATATGCATATCGGTGGGAAAGACCCATTTGTTTTGTGCACCTTTTCTTAATTACTTACTTAATATTTATTTACTCATTATTTAATTAAATACATGGACAAACCAAAAGCTGCCACATTTCATACACTATCAGAAAAGTTATCGGTGTTAAAAAAATTGTGTAATTTTTATAAGATTTATTTAATGTTGCAAATTAAAAAACTATTGAAATGTTGCGACTAAAAAAGTGTACCTTTTCTAATTCTTTTTTTTTTTTTTTGGATTGAAGGATTGAGAGACTTTAAAAAGTTAAATATAGTCATATAAAAAAAACTTATGCTATATTTGGTAGGGAAACCATTTTTTTTTTTTTTTTTTTATGAAAACTTATCCAGGTTGCACTAGGCACTAGCAATAAAAAACTTACCATCAAATAGACTATTTTCGTAATTTCACTAACTATTGGAAAAAGATCAAGCAAATTTAAATTATATAGCAAGAGTACCCCATAATTAGTAAGGGGTTTGAATATCGGATCCGATATATTTGCCAATTACTAATGGACCTTCCTTTAAAGATCCACAAATTAAACGGTATTTGTTCAATTTATTTCACCTTTAATTTTACCATATATGCCTATACGTCTAATGAAGCATTTAAAATACTAAGGTAGTTGTTGCAAATTTTTTAAAAAAAACTATTCTAACCCATGAAAATCAACTTTCCTTGTTTTTTCCCAATTCGATCATGCAAATTAAATCAGTATCTCCTCCATATTTTTTTTTTCAATTGCAAGTATAACAGGTGCGTCGTCCAATTAGTATATATACATAAATATATTATATATATACACTCAATTTTCCGATTTCAAACCTAATTGCGGAGCTTTAATACAATCTTTGCTTGTACAATTGTGTCAAGCATATAACAATAAACAAAAGTAGGTGGCAAAGAAAATTTATAAAAAAAATTGATGCATGGTGATAAAAATAAAAATAAAATAAGTGATATAGAGAGAGACATATAGATTCATTTTTGAAATTTCAATAACTATTGGAAAATCTAAAGCAAACTTTAAATTATATAATAATCCCTCCCTCGCATTTAGTTGAGTTGTGTGAATATCGGATGTACTTGCCAAATTCGTATTGACCTTCCTTTACAAATCCACAAATCAAATTCTATAGTAGGAAATTCCATTTTGGTGTTTTATTATTTATAAGATCATTTAACCTTCCATTTTATTATTCAGGCCCATCTGACTAAAGAAATATTTGAAATAAAAGGCAGCAATTGCAATTTTTTTTAAAAAAAAAAATAAATTATCCTAATCCCACAAAAATCCACTTTCCTTGGCTTTTTTCCCTCCTTCATTTCTAATAGAGAAATAGACTCATTTTTGTAATTTCAATAACTATTGGAAAATCTAAAGCAAACTTTAAATTATATAATAAGAATATCGGAATCGGATATACTTTGAATTATATATATATTGCTATACTAGAATTTTTATTTCGGTATCTTACTATTTATAAGATTTATTGCACCTTTAATTTTACCATATAGACCTATATGACTAAAGAAATATTTGAAATAATAGGTACTGATTGCAATTTTTTTTTTTAAAGAAGTGCACTTTCCCTTTTTTTTTCCCCCAATTCTAATATATGTCCATATTTTTTGGTTATCAAACCAAATTGCTCAACTCTACTCTAATATAATCTTCGCTTGTAAGATCGTGTCAAGCATATAACAATAAAAAATGAAGTAGGTCCAAAAGAAAAAAAAAAAAAAACCAATGAAGTGGGTCGCAATGAAAATTTGCAAAGTATTAATGGAGGCAGAACCACCCTTATACGAAAAAATAAAAATAAAAATAAATAAAGTGGAAGAGAGAGAAAAACATAATTGTAATACATTACGACATAGATAATTCCATTTTTCAAAATATGGATGTAACTAATTTCAAAACGAATGGTGATGTCACATTTGCTACTTTAATTTTGGTCCATCATTCAATTAACTAACCATACTTTCAAATGGTCAATTTTGGTATCAATTAGACTATTCTAGGTCAACTTTGCACTCTATATTGAAATGTCTTAGGTAATTATTTTGAAGATATTCTACTTAGAACATATAATTTTTTATTTTGTATATATGTGATGAAAAGTCTTAAGCAATTATTTAGAAGATATACTACTTTGAATATATAAATTTTTTTTTTAATGATTATAACCACCACCTAGACACTTATGCTAACTTTATTGTTTAAAAATTTTGTTTCCATTACTTACATATAAAATATCTTTAAATTGTCTAATTTTCATCTATATATGTATCTTATCTATTTCTAGTCTATTTTATTTATTTATGAGTAAAAATATCTATTTTTTATCTATATCTGTTTTTGACAAATAATCTGTTTGAAAACCTCTTAAGGATAGTTTAAGAAGATCAAATAATCATCTAGAACATAAAGTAGGACAGCTATGAACGGGTTAACATTGGGCAAAAAAAAAAAAAAAAAAGAAAGAAAGAACGGAATTAACATAAGTAATAATACTGAGCTTGAAAAGTTCAGTCAGGTGCTAGAGTTAGCAATCTCAAATTTTAGAAAATTAATTGAAACATCAACCAAAATTCATATATCAAATACAATGTTATCCCAAAAATCAATAGAGACTACCAATTCCTCTATTCTACTTGGCTATGGAGTTCTTAGATTTCAAGGAAATTTGGGATTAGAGAATCAAATCCTTGAATGCTCAACCACGCTTCATCGCAAACTTCACATGTTATCTGGATAACAGTACAATGACCGCATGCATGTTCCACAACCCTAGTCTAGATCAAAAGTAAGGCCAAGAAATCTGAATTAAGACGTAGATTAGGCTACATCAAGCCTTTTACAATTCTCACTAGGAACCCCAAAAAAGACGGAAAATAAAAGAATATACGTCTCACTTTCTAAGTTTGGCTTCCAATGCCTTCTACTAAGTAACCACAGGATCTTGACCTGTACAATTTTTTGCAGGTGCCTTTAAGAGCTACTAAGCAATAACAAAAGGTTCTTATTAGAACCCAGGAATGCAGTTTTTAGCTATCAGGTTATGCCCATGATGAAAATCAAACAAGTAATTCATATCACCCATTTCCATTATTTAGAAGATAGAGACATACACAGGACTTGCCCCTTAGATGTGGACTTAAAGATATGTTGAATACAGCAGCATAAGCTGGCATGTGTGCATGTACCCGGATCTAAATTTTCTGGTACAAACTAAAGAGTTTCTTTGGATGAATCCAACAATCTAGATTGTCATCTGTGTCATTGACAGCACTAAGGACAGCATCTACTTAAGAAAATCAACTATAATGGAGCATCCTCCAAGACTTTATAGAAGAGCTACACATCTACCGAGGAATGTGTTGAAAAAGATGGTGTAAAAAGCAAAAAGATTGTCAAAGCACAAGACAAAATAGCAAAATATTTGCCAAGTTCGAAAAGAAAACATCAACGTCAGACCTTAAACATCACAAGGGTCAGTAAATTTTACACTGGAGTATTCCATAGCATGGAGTAAACCTTTCACATCTTAAAATGACCGAAATAGACTGACCCTTTTTGCCTTATAACATCATAGGTCACTGATGACTCAACATGATAGCAACTAGGTTCAAGTCAAATGCATCTCATCAAAGTACATTAGCCAAGTTGTCATGAGTTGCAAGAACTTTAACTTGAGGTTTATTAAAAAAGTCGTGCTTTTAGACCAATGAAAAGCCGAAATTCACAGAAAGGCAGTATCAAAGGAATATACCCCTTTGCTCCCCATCATTTTGAACAATTTATGTCCATCCTGCATAGATTAAACCTACAGAAGCTGTCCAAAGAAATAATTTGGCTAGTTTCATATCATAAAATGCCACACCATTGTATCTCAACTGTCCATTTAATATATTATTTTGGGTCTTGAATAGAAGTTTCATTTTATCACATCATATGAAAAAAAAGGTGTCTCGAGTAATAAAGGAAATGTCTTCTTTTTCTCTAATTTGCTAGTACTAACCAATACAAACAATTTTCCTTTTATTTTCTCTATAAGTATTTCCAAGATCTTTTAGAACCGGATCGCAGAAGACAGATGGTTTTGGAAATAATAAGGTAACTCCTCAATTGGATCTACAGTCACTCTCATTTACTCAAAACAGTTCATACAATACATTACCCTGCCTTTACTTTGGTTCAACACAAATGGAGCAGGTTCTACAACAATATTATAGAATCAATAAAACCATGCATCAATTTTCAGATTCTATAGAAAAAAATAACACAAGAGCTGAGAAAAAAGAAAGCAGCATGTTTACCAGAGGAGTTTTCGGCCTCTTACAAGAGTTTCAGGTGAACCTGCTTCCCTTAAACTTCACATGATTTGCCAAAACTGAGAGTGCATTTTACCCTGTCAATGCAAAGGTTCCACCACTGAGTTGGACAGCTCTTCATGAGCACGTAAAAATATGATATAAGGATAATTACATGGCTTGCGAAAAGTCAACTAGAGTTGTGCAAGCACAAAAAATTTGATTTCTGTCATAATGAATGACAAAAGCAAGTTTGCAGGCTAGAACAAAGTAACCAATATGCATGCACACATACAACCAATACATACATGCAAAAGATGAATCACTAATTCTCTACGATGTTACAAATATAGCTCTATAGTTATGAGAGCATTTCTTTTAAATGTCTGGTCTTTCATGGACTAAGTCCATGAAACCTGCAGTTTTGATACTTTAACTAGGAGCCAAGGTTAGCTACAGTCAATAAAACAGGGTCCTCACTTGTCTGCATCCCACGAAGAATGGAAGATATAATCCTGTGGTCGAAACTATAATACTTTAAACTATTTCCTGTCTGAAATTTTCAAACAAATGGAGGGATTGGTTCCTTAATAGTTCTTTCAGAGTCTTGCAGACCCTTATCCTCTTTTATGTTCTCCAACAGGAATTGGGCAGTCCCATGCAAGCATGAGAGGAGCCAATGCCTGAGGGATTGGCACACCTAAACTTTGATACTTCTATGCTCTGTTGTTTATTAGTCTATCTACATAAAATAGATCTGGTCATTATGCTACAAACGCCTTTTTTATCCTGCCTCAGCCAGTTGCAATACATAAAGACAACTTAAAATAAGGCATGGCAAATGTCTTTCACATGGCACAAGAGAAAATCACAGTCCAAGGAGTAAGATAAAGGTTGCCATTGGATTTTGGGAAAAGGGAAATGGCCATTTCTGCTACATAGATCAGATAAAAGCTTCATAACTATGTCATGTCACCTATTGCTTACCAAAACACTCCTGTTTAACTGTTCACAATCTCTTAAAACAGAAAATAGAACTAGAGAGTTATCTAGCTTACGCCACTGGACAATAATGAAAGAATTAGGCAGAATAATATCCACTTTTTTGCTTGATAAATGATCAAAGAAGTCTCTTCAATAGAAAACTTATGAAGCATTCAAGTTATGTTAGTCATGCCATAAGTGCATAATAGAAATGCTGGACACCACATTCATTTCTTTGTTTGATGAAATGTAAAACAAGTCAGTTAAAAACTAAAGCAAACTTATAACAAAGTAGAAACTTACATTAGATAAAAAGATGTGTGCCATGTGCTTGAGAGTAATATGAGTTTATTATCAATATGCTCCTAAAAGAAATTGTTTCCAGTATTAGACTTCGTAGCATCATAATTATTGCATTGGAATAATATGTGATTCAATGGAGCTTTATCACCACAAAAAGGGGGAAAAAAAAAACCAGGGAATTTTTCATATGATTAGATGAATCTAGTTGAGGTTCACGACATAGCATGGATCTTCATTTTAAAGCATCATCAAAAGGACTTATGCCGTGACTTTTCTCATTGAGAAACATAGCAAGCAGGACAACCCCACCCCCAACAAACAAATGAAGTTTGATCATTATTTTTCCACTAAGGTTCTTATTATTTTTGGCTCATAACTTTTCCACTAAATTTGCTAATTACTGCCCTTAGATAATATGAATTTGACATGGAAAATCAGAAGTAACAAAGTGAAACCAATTCTCTCAACTTCTATCTAACACTTTACCGTTTCTTACTAAGTCAGGTGATACGTTGCTTTTCATCGTAAAACCCGCTTATGTTTCCACAGAAAAAATAAAATTCTTCCCTTGATTATGGAAACTAATGAAAAGTTGAGTAAGTTTTAGATACCTTTAAATACATTTGTCCACATCAAAAACCAACCAAATATTATTTACCATTTTAGGATATTGTAAAAAAGAAACCGTTCGTACATTATGCATACCTTTACATTTAGCTTAGAGGTTATCTGACTCGTGTAGGCACAATTTAAACTCTTGAAAAAAGAATTGATATTTACAATCTTCCTACACACTATATATACTATAATAAGGAAGAGAGGTGCAACCTAGGGTTAGAACATTTTAGTGTAGAGGCACTCTTCTTGTAAAACAACAAAGCATCCTCCCATTGCAGGCATAGCTATTCAGTGACAATCTCACAAAAGCAACTGCAGTATATTAATTATCTCAAAATCAATTCTCCTTAGCATTATGGTAAATCAATTTCCATAGAAATCAATGATGCACAAGCAGATCAATTATGCATTTGTATGGTTTTTCATTCACTTACATCTCGTATTTTTCTTCTTTGGCAGGCAATTGAGGATTTGACAGCATTGTGCAGACTAGCATATCCAATGCTGTTAACAAACTTCTTCATGTACTCTAAAAGCATCATCTCTATTTTTTTTATAGGTCATCTAGGGGACATTGGATTGGCAAAAGGATCACTTGCGATAGGTTTTGCGAACATCACAGGATACTCCATTTTAAAAGGCCTAGCAACAGGAATGGAGCCAATATGCTGTCAGGCTTATGGAGCAAAAAGATGGGATGTGATTTGCCAAACCCATAAGAAAACCTTGTTTCCCCTTCATATTGTATTTATTTCTATATCCATCTTATGGTTAAACATGGAACCTATCCTTCTACAGTTCGGCCAAGATCCACAAATCACATCAGTAGCACAAATATATTTGAAGTATTCAATTCTTGATTTGTTAGCCCAAGCTCACCTTAGTCCTTTAAGGATTTTCTTGAGAATCCAAAATCTCAATGGACCCATCACTGCTTTTGCAGTCATTGGCACCATTACTCAAGTTCTAATGAATTATTTCCTTACATTCTATCTCAATATGGGGTGAAAGGAGTAGCTATTGCTTCAGGCTTGAATACTATAACGCTGAATTTTGGCTTATTGATATATCTACTCTCATCCCAGAAGGCACTGAAACCATGGAGTGGAGAAGGAAAAACGGAGTTTTCTAATGGGTGGAAATCTCTGCTAGCCTTTGCAGTCTCGAGCTTATTCTCAGTATGTCTAGAGTGGTGGTGGTGGTATGAACTGAAGCTGATGCTACGTGGCCTTCTGCAAGAGCCACAGGTTTGTGTTGCTGCAATTGGAGTTCTCATACAAATAACGGGTTTTCTATATGTATTTCCAAACTCATGGAGCTCAGCATTATCAACCTGGCTTGGCCATAAGCTAGGGGCTGAACAACCAGAGCAGGCTAAACAAACAGCTATTGTTGGACTTGTGTTGGCAGCCATCTGGGGATTGCTTGCATTTCTTTTCACCACTGCAGTTCGAAATGTATGGGGAAAATTATACACATTGGAACCCCACATTCTCACTCTTGTATCACTTGCCCTGCCCATAATTGGCTTTTGTGAGATAGGAAATTGTCTCCAGACAACTTCATGTGGAATCCTAACAGGCTTGGCACGCCCTAAGGTTGGTGCTTATATCAATGTTGTCTCTTTCTACATTGTTGGTTTGCCCGTTGCAGTTCTTACAACTTTCAAACTTAAGATGGGATTCTTAGGACTGTGGCATGGGATGGCTGCAGCGCAAGCTGCATGTGTGTGCATGATGTTCTTTACTCTTGCTCGCATCAACTGGGATGTTGAAGCTATAAGGGCAAAAGAACTGACCCAAGCAAATGAAGATGAAAACAATGACTTTGAACAAAATCTTCTTAGCTAAGTCTAACTTGTCTTGTAATAGTCTCTAGGTGATAAGATGGCATGTCCCAAAATTTCGTGCGTATAAAGAATTTTATCCTTCTATTTTCCATTTCTTTTTTTGTCTATTGCAGCCATTTGCTCTGAAAAATAAAGGGGCTATCTTTCTTTCGTATGCTATTTGAGGAGAGAATAAACATATATGATTAGTCCCGACTCCCTACTAGTTTGACGACTTATAGAATGGTGCAGCCTGCAGAAAACAGGACTGCATTAGTCCTCTATAACATAATAAAGATAAAATAACATAATGACCAATAAGAAATGTCCACATCTTCTTATTAAATAATAACGAGGCATAAAAAGCTTAGTATCAATGACTAAAGAAGATTCTCTGCCAATAAGTTGGATAAATGCTATTTCTACTCAAACAAAGCATTATTTGCTGACACCTGTTTCATTTCACGTGAAGGTTCAAACCTCCACAGGTTGAAGACATTAGATATTTGTCACCACTGCTCAATTGTCATAACGACCCGGCCACATTTAAGTAGAAGTTCTTCAACTAAACTTATAATATTTCCCTGCCATGGAGATAAGGGCATCAGCAATGACCAATTTTAAAACTGACAAAACAACTAGTTTGATAACGCCTTGCAACATTGCAAAAAAAGATACAAGAAACTAAAAACCACACATACAACTGAGAACATCATTCTCTCTATGCCTCTTTTCATGCATCATAAACCAACTTAATTGTGTTTGGGAGTTTTGTTTTTAGGTTCTGTTTTCCTTTTTTTCTTTCAGTTGCAGCTGGGCATATTCAAAAATAACCGAGAAATCATACTATGGTATTGTGGATGTAAAATGCAAACCTCTGAAAGAAGTGTTGGAGGAAATTTCATCCAAATTGTAACATAGATTGCTAGCTTTTCCTTTTCACATATACGAGGATGCAAACTTCATGAATACTTGATTCTCCATGACAGATAGAAAGCAGGCCATGCATCACATTTTTGGTTGCCTGGCAAAAAATGCATTTGCTAGAAGAGAAATTTTCACAACTTCAATTTTTTTTTTTTTTTCCAGTAATCCAATTATCATTTTGAGTTGCACGCAAACGATTTATCCTTTTCAGCATGATTTGCAAATGATAATCCGTGAAATAATATGTAAAGCTTCCTACTAATTGCTGTATTAACCCCAATAAAGCACTAAAATCACTGATTTGTGGATCTGACGTAAACTTGTAATCACATCCACCGGAGAATGTAGCAAGTTTCACTGACTTAAAACCAGCACCAGGCATACTTTTAAAAAGAAAATTGCAACATAATGTAGGAATTTTCCAACAATCATAAAACCAGATAAGTTTATCAGCATAGTGTGATCTGTGATGTTCACAGCAAATCATAATGCAGAGATGATAAACATAAGGATCAAGCAATTCGCATCAACCAGGCTTAATCAATCCAAAACTTCAGGTACCATTCCAGCAACAAGTGGAATTTAAAAATGACCCTTATAAAAATGTAAACTTTTAACGAGCTAACAAACAAACTATATGATCTAACACTACCAAAAGATACAATGTTTCTGAATGAACAGATAATCTAAACGATACCCATGATTATAATTCGTATGATAAAAAAAGGGTGTGAAGAATTTTTAATACTAATAAACAAAAAAGAAGAAGACAGAACAGTGTGTGTGTGTGAGATACCACAATGGCAAAAAACATAAGTAAGAAACAGTGAAAAATCATACCTTTGTCGAGGAAAACACATCATCAGTCATTTTGATAGAACCCAAAAGCATTGGCAGCCCAAGTTCTCTCTCTAATATTTACAAAATCTCTATTCAGTATCTCGGAAAATAAAAAAAACAATAAGTTTTTAAAAATATTACAAAAAAAAGTTCAGACGTAATAAATAATCTACTAACTTAAATTCGGCTCTAACCATCCTCCAGGAGACGAGTCCACTGCGGCCGGAAAAAAAAAAAGGACAGACGTGTCGACTATAAATTTATAAATTTATTGGACTTTTTTTTTTTTTCCAGAAAATGAGTTTATTACAATTTAATCTGTTGAAGTTATTCTTCTTACAGTACCATTTTTTGTATTTTTATTAAAAGTATTTTTTTTGCCTTTTCCCCTTCGTATCAATCAAAACAGTCTTAAAAAACCGGTTGGCATTATTTTCCCTAAAATACCAATTTTTATATTTTATTAATTTTTTCCTTTTTCCCTCATTATCTATCAATCAAAGCACTTTTTTTTTTCCTCTCTTTTTTTAAGCATATTTCCCTCATTTTCTGGAGAAAAGAAGAAAAAACATATTAGACTGATGGGGGAGGAAGAGAGAAGGAACAGAGAGCATAAAATCAACTTATCAATATAAGATTGGAAACTTATGGATGGAAGTCCAATTTATTGTCAAAAATTATAATGATTATAGAGATAATTATAAAAATAAAAAAATAGATATTTTAATGATACAACCTATAAAACCATCAATTTTTTTTTTGATATTTTAAAGAAAATATAAAATATAAAATAAAATGAATGAGTAAATAAGATGATAATATATGATAGTTTTAAATGATTAATTATAGATAATTTAGGAAAAGATTTTGAGCTGGGCTAGCTTAAGCATATTGGTTAAAAAATGGATTTAAATTTTTTATCATTTTTTAATGAATTGGTCGTTTATACTTACACAAACTAACCATTAGGTAAATATTTTTAGAAGAAAAGTATTGTCTAGTTTCCAAGCGAATTGTCCGATATTTATACTCAATAAAAAATATATTATAGAAAATTTAATACGGTTTTGCTCATAAAAAATATGATAGGCATTCTAAAACTTATACATTCTTTTATTAAGTAAATCAAAATACATCAATAAGATATTCATTAACGAAATTCTCCTAAAAGTATAAAATAAATTGCCATACCTAAAATATATATATTTATACACACACACATTATAATAAGCTAATGATTTTAAGATTGGTTAAAAGCTTTTAGACTACTTTATACAAAGAAGCCATTAGGTTGTTTTTTAACGCTAAAACTCACCTTACAAGATGCAATAAAAATGAGCGAGCAAGCTTTGTCTTAGGCGAAACTGTTGCTAACAATCTGACTCTTTTCCAAGAAGTGCTCCTCTCATTAGCAGCCAAGATGGAAAAGCAGAGTTTGATGGTATGAAATTTTTTTAGAAGCTCCTTGTTTGAACTTTCCTAAGGATTGGGTATCACTTGTCGGATCATGCCCTGTTGGACAATTGGCAATGGAGATGCTGAGTAAAGCCATACAACTTTATTCAAGAATTGTTCAGTAAAAACCAATCAAGTATTGTGCTTACCCATTTTGTCTTTACGGATGATACCGTGCTATTTATTGAAGCTAGTTTGGCAAATGCATGAGCAATGACTAATATCAAGGACTACTTTAATAGACTATGTTGCAAAAACTTGGTTTGAATAAATCCTATCTCATATTCTTGAAGGATACGGATGAAGAGTTAAAATTGGCAATCATTGATGAGCTACATATAAGTCTTACAAATCACATAAAAAAGTATTCAAGAATGCCATTTAAATCGAGTGAGACATTATTCTATAATGACCTCTCTCCATTTCACTTAAGAGACCAGCAGTAATACCGTTGATTATAGTATTATTAGCAATAAAACACTTAATTAAGAAGTGCCCATTCAAGAAGAGCATGTGGATTAATTCTACAAGGGGGGGTTTTATTCCCTTGCATTGAGCTTTAACGACTGGATGGACGCAAGAAAAATGCTGGAATCAGTAGAGTTAGAAGAACAGCAAACCATAATCCTTTGGCATGTACCTTTTTGTTTATTTTTCTGGATTACGATGTCAAAAGAATAGAAGAATATTCCAACCCAATGGATTGACCATGGACTGCCCGGTGAAATCCCGGGTGCCTATTGCAGAATACTGAGCTCACTAGGATTTTTTTTTTTTTGCTTTAAAACATTCAAAGTTCAAAAGTATTATGATCAAAGCTCTAAAAATAATTATGTTTAAAACATTCAAAGTCCAAAACCGGAACCAAGAACCGCTGCTTCCATAGAATCGGATCAGACCGTGGGAGACAGTTACAATTCTGGTTCTAGTTCGGTTTTAGAACTGTGCTGATCTCTACACCTAGAGCATGATAAAAATTATCGTAAAAGCAAAAAATAAAATAAATAATGAAAACAATTGCAAAAAGAAAGCATTTTAACAATAATCAATTACCACCAATTTATATTATGTAAAACTCTTTATTAATTTGAAAAATGATTTGTTTGTATTGTAAAGTAAAAGGTTTTGAAAAAGGTTTTCCAAAAGTTGCTCTAAGGAGCAAATAACTCAAAATGTCATATGCGTAAACCCCAAGAATTTTTTATACTAGTAAAAATAAATAAATAAATAGAAATACATATATAAAAATAGAAGGTCAATGTAGGACTCAACAAAGATCCTAGAATAAAACTACGAGTAGTAATGAACCTATATATAACCTCAAACCCTAAAATGAAGTTTCTTAGATAGTAACAAATACCAAAGACAAGGTTTCATAGTAGGTATTGAAAATTCAAAATATAGAAATAATTAAGATAAGATTTCAAGTGCATTAAAAACTAAATAACCAATAAAGCTTATATTTAGAAAATGATAATTTAATGATGAACCATTAGAGTTGTAAATACATAATAGGAATAAAAACAGATCCATACCTAACAATCTATACTTCAAATAATGTTTGGATTACACGATTGTTCTAGTTAGAGAATTCTGAAGCTCTTAGAACTGAAACCGAAATCTGCTTATTAAGCTTAGAAAACCTTAATTGCATGAGATAAAATCCTAAAAATAATTAATCGTGTGAACTATAAACTTAAAATTGAACTCAAAGATAATCTAAAAAATTTGTAAAAAATTTAAACAAATTTTATGGATACAGAACTCCTAAATAAATGAGATAAATATACTCGTTTAGCTTGATAAACTATCCTAAAACTAAGATAATTAATTAATTAAATAAAACTATAATTTTAGTTGCACAAATCGGTGGAAATGGCATGGAATTAGCAGTTGTAAATTGTCCAAATCTCCTAGTCGAAATTTGCAAACAAATGCGTTGATTTGGGTTAGGAAAAGTCAAGATAAATAATGGTTAAACCAATCAAAATTTCATAAATAAGCAACTCACTTAATGCAATGAAAACCATGCAAAAACAAGATGGTTTTTTGTGGAAAATTCTTCATCTTTGCCGAAAATGCTGCTGCCCATTTTTGCTTATAAATACATCACCTTAATGTACAAAAGAGCAAAACACTTAAATACACTTTGAAAACCATATTATCTCCTTCCTTCACCGTAAAATACCAAGAGCCATAAGATAATAGCAAACACAACCAACAAACACATAGAGCTCCAACTTAGGAAACCAACAACTAAGGTAAGTAAAATTCATTTTAAGTTAATATATGCATTAAACATTAGCTTAAACAATGTTCTTATTAACTTAGGTTCGTATCAAGTCTAGGGAAGGGTTAAACATTTCCACAAAAGCTCTAAATAAGGTAATATTTAACTTTAAAACCTTATTTGCATCATGATATATATAGAAGCTAAGAAATCATATGTTATGATGATTATGGGTTGATATATGTGTTAATATATCACGAAAAATAGCCAAGGATGATGGGAAAACACTCAATAGTAATAATCACATTAAGGAAACACATTGACATTAGTATAAAAATGCATAAAAATGTATGAAAATTGCATTGGTTCGGAGATTATAATTTCTCAATACAATCAAAACAAGCAAACAACAAAGATCATACCTTTGTGAAGGAAAAGACATCATTAGCCATTTTAAAAAGCTTACAAGCAGGGGAAGAAAAAATCCAAAGGCATTGGGCAGTTCAGGATCTTTTCTCTTTTACTTTTTATTCTCTCTCTCTCTCTCTCTCTCTCTCTCTCTTTGCCCCAAAGCCATTTTGGATAGATTATGTTTAAAAATATATTTATGAATAAAAATTATTAATTATATATACTCAGTATTCAATGCACTATTGATAAAAATACAAGAAATAAATGTAATCTAAAATTGTTTTATATAGAGTTCCATCAAAACAAGAATCCTATTTTTAAATAATGTGGAGCTTTTTTCCTTTTCCTCTACTTATACCTAATATTTCAACTCAAATAGTTATGCTTGTGTACGAAATGCATATCCTTGAAAATTCCTTGATCACTTTAGAAAACACAATGGAACTATAGAATTTTCTAAGTTTGACATAGTCAACAAAACAAACTCATGCTATATTTGGTTGTAAATATGTTTTTTTTTTTTTTTTTAAGGAAAACTTATCCAAGATGCATTAGCAATAGAAATTTTACTATTATATAGAATATCTTTGTAATTTTAGTATCTATGAATTGGAAAATATAAAAGAAGTTAAATTATATAGTAAGAATATACAGATACACTTGCCAACGTATTGACCTTCCTTTACAAATCCACAAATCAAATGGACAACACATATCCATATTACTATAATAGAAAATTCCATTTTGATATCTTACTTTTTTTACTCGTTTCACCTTTAATTTTACTATACTGGCCTGTATGACTGAAAAAACATTTGAAATAATAAGTAGTTGTTGCATTTTTTTTCAAAGATAATTCTAACCAGTGAATATACTCTTTCGTTTCTTTTTTTTTTTATTTTCCATTTCTAATATGCTAATTATATCATCACCTCCTATTACATTATCAATACTTTATTTTTTAAGTACACGCATTGGAAATGCATAGTCCTTTATATTATGTATATATGCCCAAATATTCTGATTATCAAACATAATTGCTCAGCTTTAATATATATAATAATAAATAATTGAGGAGTTTACAAAGAAATTTTTTTAACTATTGACGAAAGCAGAAACACCTTAATAAAAAAATATAAATAAAAATAAATGAGAAAGAGAGAGACTAATTTTGTAATTTCAATAACTATTACAAAATATAAAGTAAATTTCAAATCATATAATAAGAATCCCCATATTTATTAGTTATTAGTGTGCGCCGATATCGGATACACTTGCCAAAATATTATTGACATTTCTTTACGAATCAGCAAATCAAATAAACTACAAATACCTTATTGGCAATCGAAAGAGAATAGGAGCCTGTTATTAAAGAGATTAATTCGAAGATTTGTCTATTGTCTATTAGTCTTTATCATTTTTCATAAATTATCAATAGAAATAAAGGGAATCATTGATGATACTAGGTATTTCATGAACTAACATTGGACATGGATCGGTTTAGTTCGTTCGAATTTCACTAAAACAAAATTGAATTTTAATTTATGATTTGTTTTTATTTTTATTTCATCTCATACCAAACTAATAAATAACAGTTTGATTATGAATAATTTTTTTTCAATAATTAAATAATAGTTTGGTTTAGCTCATATTATCAAAATTTTAATGAGAATTTGCAAATTACCCATTGAACTTTTACCAATATATAGACTGTCACATCCTGGAGATTTAATTCGTACAGTATCGCCGTAATTATCAAGGGTTTATGGAGTTTGCCAAGCTTATGGTCCATAAACATTTGATAATTACTAGTCTCACCAAATAATACCATACTTAAAAGATACTTACAAAAATGGAGGCTAGAATTATGTCTTTGGTACTTACGGGTATTATTCCAGGCGTTTGTGTTGTTTCTTATGGATTTCCTGCAAAAGAAGCTGTATGGTGGTGAGCATAATTCCACGTGCTCAGTAAATGATCAAATCTTTGATACATTTCAAAGCAATCGACAAACATGTTTATTAAATGTATGCATGATCAAATATTATGCCATCCACATGATGTTGATCGGTTCATCACGAGATTAGAGAAATTAACCCCACTTTAATTTAGGTTTCAAGGAGTTTGAATACAAATTCATTATCCATTTACTGGGAATGTGCAATTGACCATTGTCCTCCTAAAAACCGCTAAGGACTATCCCTAGATAGCTTGTAGCCTGTATTGCGACCTCCTCTCTTGTCACTTAGTTCAATAAAGGTTAGAAGAAGAAATCTTATTCTTACATGAGCGGTCGGTTTGATGGATGTAAGATGTTTGATTTCTTGTGTAATGTGAGTTGTTTTATGAAGGTCCGAATAAATTCTTGTAGTACCTGGTTTACTTTAGATGATCACTTGATTCATCATATCACATCAAGCAATTACAAGACAATAAACATTTAATCAATCACATGCATTTATTTTCTAGGTCACCATTCCCACACAAGATACCAACATAAAGATTATTTAAGAATAGCTGTGAAGCTGGACCACTTACCAAAATGGGTTTTGTGTGTGGAATAAGTTGTTGTGGAGTAATATCTAAAAGAATGATTTAGGGGAGATGAATTAGTGTTATGATGCAATATTTTATTTTAATTGTAGTTATAGTATGATTATACTATAAGTTTATTAAGGAATAAAATGACTTTATTAGAAGATTCACCATATTTATAAGTTGGTATATACTGAACTAATGAGCTTAGTTTGCTTTTTTTTTTTGTGTAAAGACCTGACCCACTAAATCCATAGATTTAGAGTACCGAGTCCCCAACCACATATAACATTTTCACATTATATGTAAGGTTGTCAAAAAACTAATAGTTTATGAGAATTGTTTGATCAAATCTACTAACACTTTTAAAACAACTTTTAACAAAACAAGATTGCTAATAAAAGCAGTCCATACATATATATATATTATATGTACAAAGTTTAGTGTCAATATAAGACACTACAAAATTACAAGTTATTCTTGGTACAAAAGATAATCTAAAGAGATCTTAAGGTCTTTTACAACTTAGGCTTATTTAACAAGCCATCTATACAGAGAATTATGCTTTAAACAAAAGCTTCTCCTAAATCAAAAGGCATTCGAATCCTACTCGTCCCACTCGTCCATGAACCTCTCAAAATCTGACTCGTATCCTAGATCATCATACAACTCATCTTTATTACCTACAAAGTAGCAAAAGTGAGCCGAAGACCCAGTACGCAATAACAAATACAAGAACAATTTGTCAAGCAAACTTAAATCAAATGAAATGCATTAACGATCAAGTCATTATCTTGTTAAGTTTTCTTTTAATAAAACAACATTAGGGTATTCAAACCCCCGAATCACACTCTAGGAATTTAGGGGTCCTAAGAAACAGCAGCTGTTCAGGGAGTTGATATAAGCAGTTCGAATACTTACATCTCCTATATCTATTCCATAAAGAAATAGCTTCATTTAAGGCTCAAAAGCCGTTGCTCGACTTTACTTAAACTCAGTCTATAACATGAGCCTAGTTCACAAGTTCTCATAAACTTTGAACTAAACCATGGCATTTTCCCCTAAGTTTAAGCAAATGTTACTCGGATACTATTCTCCCCATCGGCTATCCGCTTAACCAAAAACGAATCGTTATTGCATCATAACGTACTATTGCATCATGATAAAGTCATTACATCATAACTTAGGTTAAGCGCCTAACAAACCTGTCATTGCATCATGACAGGTTTGCTGCTCCTCGGACCAGATTAAAAAGTGTAATAGACATCCAGTTCATCAAAGTATTAAGCCGAATCGAATTAAATCAATTTTAGTAATGCATATTCCTAGCATACAACAAGCAAGCTATTGTATACCTATACCTAATAGTGTATTACTATAATCACTCGAAGGGGAATTAACTGAAGAACCTTTAACTGAAATAAGAAATATAAAACAAATCAATAATTGAACGTAGAATATATATATATATATATATATAACACAATCCTAAGTTAACTATACAAGGAGATTCAATGAACTTAAAATATAGTTTTATCATTTGATTCATACTTAAAACATGTTTATATACCTTATAGATTCATTAGAAGACATATATGAAGTAAAGAATCACAATTGAAGAAGGTTGAATTTGTAAATCTCAGGGGATACGCGGCCAATTCATACAGGCAAAATTGAGTTGAACGCCGTAGCATTGGAATTATACGCTAGCGGCATTAAGCCCGGTGTTAAAAAAATTGATTCTGTTCACATTCAACACTGATTGAAGGTCCGCGGCATTGAAACCCTAGTGGCCGGCGTACGATTTGAAAAATAAACACTAGCAAATTTCTTTATAAAAGCCGGCGGCATTTTAAGCAGCGTTAGAAAAATTGGTTCTGATCACATTTAACATCGCCTCTACGCCGGTAGCATTGAAGTACCAGATGCCGGCGTACACTCAAAAACAGACTTGTTCAAAAAGTGTTTATTTTCCCTGTTTTGCACTTTGAAAATTTATAACATATAACACTTTTAATCCTTCTTCAAACACATATTTAGCTTCATACACTATTTTCTATCCACCTTAACCAATCCTAGCAACTTTGAACATCATAATAACACATCAAACTACTTCATTCACATCAAACCCTCTCCTACTCTTCACTTCAAACTTAACCACTCAAATCAACTTCAATCCTCACCAACACTTCTCACTACTTCTATAACACATACAAAAAGTTCATATAACAATAAAACAAACCTAACATTTATCAATACATAAAACCATTCAAAGTCGCATGACAATAAACTCATCCGAACATTGATTCTATATCTATATTACAAGAAAGAAAATAAAACAAAGAGTTTATACTTGCTTTAACTTACATGAAGAGGCTTTGGCTCGGAGAAATTGTTTAATCTAAGAGCTTGTTATTGGTTAAGGTTTAGAGCTTATGGTTTGAAGATAGAAGGAACAAAGAAAGAAAAGAAAAGTGGAAAACTTGTATGAAATTTGTGGGTTGCCAAAAGAGGCTCTATTTGATTAAGTTTGGGACTTACATTTATCTTAAGTTTGACTTTTGGGGTATATAAGACTTAAGCTTAATTTGGCTTAATTTGGGGCTAATTTGAATTTAATTTGAGCTTAAAAAATAAGCTTAACTTTTGTAAAATTCTGCTAACAATTATATAGACAATTCAAAAGTTGTTTGGATAATTTTAAACATAACACATACATATTAATTCCTAAAAGACACAAACATTAATTATACTATACACACATTAATATACATAAAACAATAGCATTAATCTCATCACACATATACACATACATCAATAATTTACATTAATAAACATAGTATATCAACCTATTTCTACACATTCATTTTCATATATCAAAATTACTTCAAACTTAATATTTAGAACTAATATTATATTTACATGAAAATTAAATTATTGAATAAATTAGATTATTTCATTCTTCCCTTCTTCATGAAGTTTCGTCCCCGAAACTTAACTTACCTCAAGTCTCCATAGAGTTCAGGGTACTTTTGTCTCATCACACTTTCTACTTCCTAAATTGCTTCTCTCTTGGATTGATTACTCCATTGGACTTTTACCATCGGTATCACTTTGTTTCTCAATTCTTTGTCCATTTTGCCAAAATCTGATCGGTTTCTCCTCAGTAGTCAAATCCGGTAGTATCTTTGGTTGATTTGTATCCAATATAGCGTCGAGATCATATATGCATTTTCTAAGCTGAGACACATGAAAGACGTTATTAACACCTGATAACTTGGTGGTAAAGCTAATCTGTAAGTTGCTGGTCCTATTCATTCCAAAACTTCATATGGTCCAATATATCTTGGGTTCAATTTGCTCCTTACTCCAAATCTAAAAAATCCTTTTGTGGGGGATATCTTGAGAAATACATGCTCTCCAAGTTCAAACTCTAAAGGTTTTCTTCTCAAGTTGGCATAACTTTTATATCGGTCTTGAGCTGCTTTTAATCTCTGTTTGATCATTTGAACTTTATCGATTGCTTGTTGTACCAGATCAGGACCAATTAACGCTCTCTCGCTACTTCGTCTCAATGCAAAGGAGATCTATATTTTCTCCCATATAATGCTTCATATGGAGCCATTTGAATCACTGTCTGATAGCTATTATTGTATGCAAACTCAACTAGAAGTAAGTGTTCATCCCAATTCCTTCCAAAGTCTAAGGCAAAAACTCTAAACATATCTTCAAGAATCTGTATTGTCCTTTTCGATTAATCGTCGGTTTGTGGATGGAATGTCGTACTGAACTGTAACTTCGTTCCAAGAGCTTCATGAAGACTTCTCCAAAATCAACTGACGAATCTCGTATCCCGATCAGAAGTGATGGTCATTGGTATACTGTGTAACCACACTATCTCTGAATATAAATTTGAGTCAATTTTCCGAGTGAACGCCCAACTCTTAGTGGAATAAAATGTGATGATTTCGTTAGTCGATCTACCACGATCCAAACCATCTCATTCTTGGCTATTGTCTTTGGTAAAGTCGCCACAAAATCCATCGTTATGTCATCTCACTTTCATTACGGAATCCTTAATGGTTGCAATTATCCTCCAGGTCGTTGATGCTCAATCTTCACTTGTTGACATAATAAACATTTAGAAACAAATCTTGCAATACCCTTCTTCATTCCTTCCCACCAAAAATGTTGCTTCAAGTCTTGATACATCTTTGTGTTTCCAGGGTGAATCGAATATGAAGAGGAACGCGCTTCTTTCATAATCTGTTGTCTCAATTCATAGGTTCCTGGCACATAAATTCTATCCTTGAACCTTATAACACCTTCATCATCAATTCACATATCTTTCTTACTCCCTTCACTTATTTCACTTCTTAATCTCTAGCTTTCAAGTTCTTCCAGTTGTCCTCGCTTAATTTGATCCATAATTGTTGGTTATACAGTTAAGCTCATTAACAATACTTTAACTTTTTCTATTGTAATCTCAATATCCATCTTCTGAAGATCTTCTTGTAGTTCTCGTTGAGTTGTAATCAAAGATTCCACATTAAATTGCTTCTTCCTACTAAGCGCATCTGCTACAATATTGGCTTTTCCCGGGTGATACAAAATTTCAACATCGTAGTCTTTGATTAACTTCAACCATCTTCGCTGACTCATATTCAATTCTTTATGGGCGATATTTATAGCGAATTTTCAGAGTTTGTAAAATCAATAAAATTACTAGGTGCATATTTTTTCATGCAAAAATTACCACGTAATCCATACATTTTACACGTTCATACTGGAAGTTACAGTGATTTTTTACAAACATAAAGTAATTTTCTAATTTTAACACTAATTTTCATGCATGCAATAATTTTCCTCAATTTATCCTTATATAAAAAATTATGACATCTGTTTCATGAAATTTCCCAATTTTTTCTTATTTTTGCAGAGTTTTGATTGAAGTTTATGTCTTCATTTGTAATTGTTTGGTTAATTTGCTCTTTTATAAGTAAATTTGATGTTTTTTGGGAATTTTCCTTCAATTTTTTCAAAATTTAAAGTTCTGGTTTTTCAGAATGATTGTGATATTTTTAATCGCTTGATAGCTTTTGTCTCCTATTTTTGGTGTTTTTAGAGGAATTTAGGGGTATTTAAGTTAAATTAAGGGTACTTTAGTCGTTTTACTATTTTAATTTGGCTTTATTTGATAAATTCAGCCAAATTTTACACTATTCATTGATTTGACTACATCTAATTTACCTTAATTTACTTTTCCTTCTTACTATTACTTAATTACAATTTACTATTTCATAATTTACTATTTACTATTTATTTTACCATTTACTATTAACCTTGATTATTTACTATTTACCTTTATTATTATTATTATTATTATTATTATTAGTTAAGGAGTTTTGTTCATTTATTTTTATTTGAGTTTTAAATTCTTATATTAATTCTCTAATCTTTGATAATTTCTTTTGATTTTTAGGAGTATCATGTTTTTAATATTATTTTTCCTTTTTGCTTATTTATTCAATTCCAACTATTATTTTACTTAGTTCATATTTTAGTAACATGAACATTCTTATATTATTTTAGGGTTAATTCTTGTCGTCTATGAAAATTGGAGTATCACATAGACTCACCCCTACAACTTTCAATGTTAGCTTTTTGATCCCTTGCACTTTAAAAAATCAGTATAGTTTAGGGAAATCTATATTTTCCATGAATTTAGAGATGAGGAGGGGAAAGGATAAATCCACATATAGATGAAAGTTTATGAGGTGAATTACACATAGGTAAAAGTTTAAGTGGGTATTTTGCAACTTCCCCCATTATATTTCAATGAAAAATATTAAGTGTCCTTAACTGTGTCAATTTTTGAAAGTTTAAATAGTTAAAATGCTCACTTTAAAAGTTTATGAGGTGAATTTGCATTTATGTAAAAGTTAAGAGGGTCATTTCCAATTTCTCCAAACTTTAATTAGAAAAAAAAAAAAAAGAAATTGTTTTAGCCTTTTACATTTATGCAAATATTCAAATATTTAAATTTTTCTTCAAAGTTCAAATCATAAATCAAACAAAAAACTTCATAAATCCATTGCATTCATAATTTATAGTCATTTATAAAATCATTTAGTCACCATTCCATCATCCTCCAACCATGAATATTCATTAACTAATACATAGCCATCCGACAAAAGTCATCCATAAATAAAAGTGATCCACTAACAAAATTCATTGAACAGTCAATATATAATAAAAGTATTGTAACTAAATAAAGAAGGTTATACTCTACCAGGTTAAAATAATTAAAAAAAATTAAGGCCCTAATTTAGACCAAAGAAACAATTTAAGAAAAATAACTTAATATTAATCAATATTTATCAAATAATGAGAATCATAATAGTATATATGACCTTTAATCAATCATGGTAAGAAAATTTCTAATTAGAAGTAAAATATTATTATGTTTTTTTTTTTAAATAGTTTGGTTCAGTTTTACAAATTGGTTCAATTTACCCATCCAAACCAACCATAAATTTACAAATTGGTTTGAATTGAAAATTTGTTAAACCAAATTATTTAAAAGACTATATTTTCGATTTGATTTAGTTCATTTTAAGAATTGATTTGGTTTAGTTTATTTTTTTCCACTCCTGTCATGAATTACTCTTTTTATTTTTCTTGCAAATATATGTGACACCTAGATAGCTTTCCAAGCAAGGCAGGGATGAATTGTAGCTATCTGATTATTAATATCCTATCCAATTTTCAACCTCAGATATTTATAGACTAGTGTTCAGATAGTTTTATTTGATTGAATTCACTTCCTTTTGAGAAAAAATTATTTGAGGAGAAAATGATTAGATAATGTATCTACTAGAGTAGGAAATTCCATTTCTTATTGTATACATTTAATTTAATTGGAAAAAGTTTTTTGAACTTTATAAGTTTTATTGACTATTTCATATAATATTTAACATTAATTTCGTTTACATGCTTTTACTATGGAAAAGCAAAAAATCTTTACAAATTTTATTGCCCATTTCTTAAAATAATTGACATTTATATAGGGGTGCTTTTACAACTTATCCAAAATACATGGCTAAATTCTATGATATTTTGATTCGTATGACCGTATACATTCATTATTTTCTACATGATCATGTATAGGGCACATACTCTAATATTTATATATAATAGTAATAAAGTATTCACAAATAATGGTTTTTAGTACACATTTATGTAAGTACAAGTTTATGTAATCTATACAATCCATATACAAGTTAATGCAAGCTCCACAAATTAGTGGTTTTATTTAGTCCTTTGTTGGGGTGATACAACAATTGATAGGAAGCTTTATATATTATGTTACGGATTATCATTTGCAATTTGCAAATCATGCTTAAAAGGATAAAATGGTTGTGCGCAGCATGCTATGGCGATTGGACTACAACAAAGTGAAGTTTATACACCCTTATGTTCTAGATTACAAAAAGTTTTGCCTGTTCTGGTTTATACACCCTCAAGTTCTAGATTACAAAAAAGTTTAGCCTCTTCTGGTTGTTCTTAGGGGTGTTTACAGATAGGTTAATTGGTCAGTGGTTTTATTTTTTTAACCTAATCATAATGATCGGTTTTTTAATATTCCGATTAAAATAGCCAAAGTTTTAAATTCATACTTAATGCATGCTAAATTTGATTATTATATGTGTGTATGTGTTAGTGTGAATTGTGGTGTTTGAAATAATTATATATGTTATGAAGTAATAACTAGATAATAATCTATGGTAAATATATTTAGGTTGATAGTTTATTCATATTAGCAATTATTATGTTAATGCTAATTGTTGTGGTAGTAAATAATATATGATGAATTAAATCTATTTTAAACTAAGAGTATATCCTATAAATCTAGTAGATTTTCTTTGGCTTTATTAAACTCGAATTAAGCCTAAAAATTAAAGTTTAATTAAGGCCCAAAGCCCTTAGAAAATCTGCCTCAAAAGTCAATGATTTTAGACAAATATCAAGCCATATTTCTTACACTTTGGACATCCAAAACAGAACCAAGAGAAAAAAGTTCGTAACTCTAGAAAGGCTATATTTTCTAACATCCAAACCAAGTTTTCTTGCATTCAACACACCAAGAATCCACCCTCAACCATTATATATACATTAAGGTAAGTTCCTATGATGTTTAAGATACTTTCTTCTCTTTTAATCCATGAATTTTCTGTTAAATATAATGCATGTTGAATATATATGTGTATTGTTATATTGTGATGATGAAATAGCTTAGGACGTTTTGGAAGTGTAATGATGATGTTGAGTTATAGTGTGATGAGAAGTTGGTATTATTGAGTTTATTGAAGAGTGAATTCGTGTTGAAGTAGTGAATGTGAAGAAAATGAAATCATAGTGTTTTGTGTTTCAATAATGTTAGAAGGGAGTTTATATGTATTTGATGATATAGGGTTTTTATACCATGTATTAGGAAAGTTATATTATGGTTGAAAGGAGTTGGAAGAGTTAAATGTAAGAAAATTTCATGTTTGAAAAATAGAGGAATTCTGCAACCTAAATTATAGTGTATGCCGCCTTGAACGCTGTCTGCTTAAAAAGTTTGGCTACTGATCATTCGAAAGATAGCCTGAACGTTGCTGGCTTACCCGCCGGCGTTTAGGTTTACACAGCCGATGCACTGCCGATGTAAGAATCCAAAATTTTGTACCTAATGCATTTTTTTAAAGACGGCTTCAATGCCGCCGGTGTATAATCCCTACCCCGCCGGTGTTGAGTCTCACACTGCTGCTTAATTGCCAGCGTGGGCCCTGCAAATTTCAGTTTTTCTAACCTTCTTCTAACATCTTCCAATACATGATATATGACTTTTTGATTAAGGATTTGCCTTGTATGATATTATGAGATATATATATATATATATATATATGTCATGTGATGACTTTGTACTGTTTTTTTTAAATGAGATTCAATAACTTCCTAAGTTTTTAAACTAGTGAGTATAAGCTGACTTAAGATAGTTATGTTGGTATAGTTGATTTGTGTGGAACAGAGATAGATACTTAGTTGGAGATTTCTTTGATTCTCAATCCGATCTAGGTACACAATAATTTGATTGATTATTACTTAGGATAGGCATATTTGAGTTTGACTTTAATTAAAGATTAATGAAAAGTTTATTGAAATGATTTGTGGTTGAGTCATGTCTAATCTAGGGAACGACAACCTTGTCATAATGCAATAGCACGGTAGTTTAGGCACTTAGTCCAAATCTTTATCATGATGCAATGACTCAAATCCATGATGCACTGGTTCACCATGATGCAATGGTGGTTTATTTAATGGCTAAGATAGCTAATGGGTTAACTGTATCAGTATATTCTCTACTTAGGCTCGGGAGGAAATAGTATGTTTTAGTTCACGGGTATGGGACCGTTGAACTAATTGATGTTATAAACCGGGATAAGTGGATTGTGTAAAGGAGGGTGAACCCTAGATGAAGCCATTAATAATCTTTATCGACTAGATATAGGAGATATAGGTATCCGGTTTATCTATATCAACCCCTTGAGCAGTTGCTATTACTCAGGACCCCTAGAATTCTTAAGCTTGAATCAAAGTTTGAATACTCCAGTGTTTTCTTTTACTCACTTAACTAAAGATAATAAAGTTATTGTGAATTGTTGCATTGCAATTAGTTAAGTGTGCATGGCATACGTATTTGTTTGCATTATTGTGTACTAGGCCTTTGGCTTATGCTGCTATCTTGCAGGTGATTATGATGATGAGCTCTATGATGATATGGGTTATGGGGTTGACTGAGAGACTTCTATAGATGATTAGGAGTGTGACCCAGTAGTAGTTTTTTTAGAACTTTTGACGTATTTTGTGAAGTGTCTTGGCTTATTTGTTAAGCTTTGAAATGTAATTTTTTTTTGTTATATATGTAATGTAGCTTACTTGTATGTAAGTTTTATATATTTTGTGTGATTCTTGGGAGACCTTCAATTAATGTATGTGATGTATGTTTTGTATATTTGTGATGACCTACTACTTATGTAGTGGTAGTATTTCTTAATTCAAATTATATGAATGTTATATCTGTTTTAAGCAAACAATCATTACAAACACTTCTTTTTAGATGATCTTACGTATAATACTTGTGTATTTCCTAATACTTAAGTATTATGCGTGGTTGGGGGATTTGGCATACTTAATCTATGGGTTAAGTTGGTCTGGTCCTTACACCGATTCATAACCAATCGATTAAAAATCGTTGACTACTTTTACGGTTAACCATTTGATTCGGTTAATTTTTTTTCTATTTTTTAACTATTTAACGTAATGGTTTTAATAAATCAAATTTATAATTTTAACGAACTTTATGTTTTAGACTTTATCGTAGAGCTTTTTTCTAAAATTATTATATACTACAAGAGTTAAAAAAATCAAATTAAGGAAAATGGGAAAAACAAGCCTTAAATGTATCATCATTAACAAAAATTAAACCAAATCAATTACCACAATAACTCCCATCAAACATAGAACAATACTACTTTAATCAAAATCCAAGGAATATTAACATATGTAAATTATATTTATATGTAAATCATACATATATATATATATACTTTTTGTAAAAAATAATTATATATAATATATTTATAAATATTGAAAATGATTAACCGTCCATTGTTGGTCTTTGTGGTCACAAACTAAAACCAAAATTGAAAACCAAAAATATAAATATTGTAATCCTAAATCGAAACAATAAACCAGTTAACCATATTTTTTGGATTGGTTTTTCGCTTTCATCGTTTTTTTTTTTTTACATATCCCTAGTGTTCCGTTTCCAATTTATCTGACCCAAGTTGATAATGTTGAGCTTCATGACCTTGGAAAAAGATGTAGCAAACTTGATATTTTATAAATTATAATTTTGCTAAATGCATAAGCTAATAATTTATAAAGAAATTCTTAAGGTCCAACGAAAATATAAATTAATAATTCATTAAATACACATAAAAAAATTTCATATAAAATTTATAATAAAGTTTTTCAAAACTACTTCTATTATTTTAAAATTTTACTCTTTGCTAAAATATACATCTAAAATTTTAAAATATTTGTATTCTATTTACTTAAAATATTTTATAATCCTTTATTTTCCAAAGCATTAACTCTAAAAAACTCATTTTCTATGTACCCATCCATTCTAATTACCAAGATTTACCACAACTTCATAGTTTTTTATTGTTATAAAATTTATTATTTCATTTTATATTTGTGCATTATGACTTGAAATGTTTTATAGATAATACTATATATGCTTTTTGCCTATATTTATTTTTAATTTTCATTGATAATTTATATAAAATTTGAAAAAATGTGTAAAAAAATATATAAAATCTTTGTAAATTAATAAATATTCATTTATTGATAAATTAATAATCTCTATAAAATAATATTTTTATTGAACCAATAGTTTATTTTAAAGAGTTTTTACTATATTAATTGGCATATTAACTATTTTAAATGGTGCGATATTTGAGCTATTGAATGGTCGACAAGACCAGTCCCGTTCAAATTAATAATGAAACTAAATAGTTTTTCAAAAAGTTAACAATGTTTAAAAATATGTAATTTTGTAAGATTTGTTACTTAGAAGATCTCCACACATTAGGAATTAAAAATGTATTTTTCCATCTTTTCTCACATAATCATTAAAACAAATACAGTAAATGATATATTACATATATTTTAGTGGTGTAATCACCTTCGGTATGATTCCGTGTCTTTAAATAACCGACAATACTAATCATGTTCGAAAACACAATGAGACTATAGAATTTTCCAAGTTTGACAAACTTATGCTAAATTTGGTTGGAAATCCATATTTTATTTGTTTTTAAGGAAAACTTATACAAGATGCACTAGCAATAGAAATTTTACTATTAGATAAACTATTTTCATAATTCCAATATCTATGAATTGGAAAATATAAAGGAAAATTTAAATTATATAGTAAGGATACCCCAATATTTAGTATGGTATGTGAATACCAGATACACTTGTTACATATATATTGACCTTCCTTTGTAAATCCACAAATCAAATAGACAATACATATCCATATTACTATATGTAGAAAATTTCATTTTGATATCTTACTATTTTTATTCATTTCACCTTTAATTTTACTATACTAGCCTAAATGATTGAAAAAACATTTGTACTAATAGGTAGTTGTAGCATTTTTTTTTAAAGATAATTCTAATCAATGAATACCCACTTTCCTTCCTTTTTTTCTTTTCCAATTCTAATATGCTAATAATATCATCATCTTCTATTATATTATCAATACTTTTTTTAAGTACATGTATTAGAAATGAATAGCCCGATTAGTGTGAGTGTATATATATTATATATATATGCCCAAATATTTTTATTCTCAAACGTAATTACTCAGCTTTAATATAATCTTTGCTTATAAGATCGTGTCAGCATATAACAATAAATAAGGGAGGAGTTTGCAAAGAAAATTTTTTTACTATTGATGAAAGCAGAAACACCTTACTAAAAAAATATAAATAAAAATAAATGAGAAAGAGAGAGACTACTTTTGTAATTTCAATAACTATTACAAAATATAAAGTAAATTTCAAATCATATAGTAAGAATCCCCATATTTATTAGTTATTAGTGTGTACCAATGTCGGATACACTTGCCAATTGTTATTGACCTTCCTTTTCAAACCCACAAATCAAATGGACTGCAAATACCTCATTGGTAATCGAAAGAGAATAGGAGCATGTTGTTAAAGAGATTAATTTGAAAATTTGTTTATTAATCTTTATCATTTTTCATAAATTATCAATGGAGATAAAAGGAATCATTGATGATACTAGATATCTTAGGAACTAATGTTGGACATGGATCGGTTTGGTTCAATTTGACTTTTACTAAAAACCAAATCAAATTATAATTTAATATTTTTTTTTCATCTCATATCAAACCAACAAATAACGGTTTGATTATGAATTTTTTTTACATTATTAAATAATAGTTTGATTTAGTTAATATTATCAAAATTTTAATGAAAATTTGCAAATTACTCTCTAAACTTTTACCAATGTATAGACTCACCCCCACAAGTTTCAAAGTGAGCTTTTTGATCTCTTAAACTTTTAAAAATCAATATACCTTAGGATGATTTATATTTTCCATGAATTTGGAGATGAGAAGGGGGAAAAGTAAATCCGTATATAGATGAAAGTTTAGATGATGAATTTGCGAAAGTTCAATTGGTATTTTGCAATTTCCCCCATTATACTTTAACAAAAAACGTTAATTGTACTTAGTTGTGCTAATTTTTGAAAGTTTAAATGGTCAAAAAGCTTACTTTGAAAGTTCAAGGTGAGTTCACATTTAGGTAAAATGTTTAGAGAGGTCATTTGCAATTTCTCAAAACTTTAATTAGGAAAAAAAAAAAGAAATTGTTCTAGTCTTTTACATTTATTCAAATATTCAAATATTAATTTTTTTTTTACAAAAATTCCAATCATAAATCAAACAAAACACTTCATAAATCCATTGCATTTGTAATTTATAGTCCTTTATAAAATCATTCAGTGATCATTCCGTCATCCTCCATGCATATTCATTAACTAATACATAGTCATCCGAAAAAACTCATCTATAAATAGAAGTGATCTACTAAAAAAATAAACCAAACAACCAATATATAATAAGAGTCTTGTAACTAAATAAAGAAAGTTTATATCTACAAGGTTAAAATAGTTTAAAAAGATAACATTAAGTCACTAATGTGGACCCAAAAAAACAATTTAAGAAAAACAACTTAATATTAATCAATATTCATCAAGTAATGAGAATCATAAAACATATATGAATCTAATCAATCATTACAAGAGAATTTATGATTATAAGTAAAATGTTATTATGTCTTTTTCTAAATAGTTTGGTTCAATTTTATATATTGGTTCAGTTTATCCCTCCAAACTAACCATAAATTTACAAATTGGTTGGAATTAAAATTTTTTTAAACCAAATTATTTAAAAGACTATATTTTTGATTTGATTTGATTTAATTAATTTTACGAATTAATTTGGTTTAGTTTTTTTTTTTCCACTCCTATCATGAATTACTCTTTTTATTTTTCTTGCAAATATATGCGACAACTAGATAGCTTCCCAAGCAAGGTAGGGATGGATTGTAGCTATTTGATTATCAATATCCCATCTAAGTTGCAACCTCTGATATTTATAAGCTAGTGTTTTCATTCGTCATATAGTCTTATTTGATTGAATTTCACTTCCTTTTGAGAATAAATATTTGAGGATAAAAAAAAATTAGATAATGTATGTACTATAGTAGGAAATTCCATTTCGATATCTTACTTTTTATGAGATTTATTTCACCTTAGATTTTACAATATAAGCCGATATGACTAAAGAAATATGCAAGATAGTAGGAAGTTATTACACATTTTTATTTTTAAAGAAACCATCCTAACGCCATGAAAATGTACTATCCTTGTTAGGAGAAGATGAAGCCTTCAATAGGCAAAAATTCTTCAAATGGACTTTATGAAGGAATACACTAATGGGTTTGACACTGTTTTTGTAAATCCTGAGATTTTTCACAATAGTATACGATAATAAAATAGAAAATGTAAATTAGATAGTGAATCTAGAACCCGATAAAAATCCTATAATAGATCTATGAGTTGTAATAAACTCATTCCTAGTTTGAAAAACCCGAATAGAAATTTCTCTAACCTTAATAGATACCAAAAACGAGATTTCGTATCTTGAATTGATAATTCAAGATATAATTATAAGTAGCTCTAAATTTCAAAACCAATAAGATATAATCTATTAACAAAACTTATTGGTATAAAACAATAATCCAAAGATGAATTACTAAGATTATAAGTACATAATAGATAATAATACCGATCAATAATTATTAATCTAGATCTAAAATGAAAATTTCAAACCCGCTGTTATACTTGTTAGGGAATTTCGAATTCATTAAGACTTAGTTCCTAATTCGATTTATTGAACTTGAAAAATTTAATTGTGTAAATTAAAATACTAAAAATAATTAATCATGTAAACTTTAAACTGAAAATTTGAATATATAAATAATCTAGAGTTTTGTAGTAACTTAGATAATTTTATTTAGATAAAACTCTTATATAACCGTTATAAACATATTTTTATAAATTAATATTTGTTAGAATATTTTAGTTAACTATTAATCAAATAATAAACAAATCAATAAAAACGGAAGCAAATGAACAATCACGGCCACAAATTCTCACGCTAGAACAGGGGAATACTCGTTGGAAACAAAGGACATGGTGTATAATTTCTCCACCGTACAACAGGAGCTTCTTGGCTGCAGTTCACGCATATTACGTCCAGCAAATTTGTATAATTCAAACACATATATTCCACTTGAAAATGACTCTTCAACCAATCTATAAACCACACACATAATCCTCATTAAATACAAGGAATTGTAGCACAAGTTCAAGAATGAAACAGCTGCAAATTGGTCTTAAACTTCGGTGGAACAGCAACAGCACACAACCCAACTCTAGCTCTGTTTTGACAAAAATAATAGGCCTTGTTTGAGTTGTTTTTTTTTTTTTAACTAAATGAGAACCAATAAGAGGGCTCTAAATGGAAACTTCAAGTATAAAAAATTAGTTAACAAATAGCATAAGAAATCAATCCAAAAAGTCTAGAAAAGTGCAACACATATAAGAATTTTCTACACCTTTGTTTAGCTCGAATTTCAACTGATTTTTGATCCAATTTTTAAGCAACTTGAGCCCCTAATTTACACATATAAATTACATTAATTAACTAGCAAAAAAATACAATTAATGCCCCTCAAAATTATCCACAAATCTATCAAAACAAAATAAAAAATCGTCATCCAAAACAACCCCAATTTCATTCGAATTTTCTAGCTGCAATTTGCAAGTTTTATGAGCCCAAAACACCCTCCTTAGCCTCCTAACTTTAGCCTAACTTTAGTACATATATATAGCCTTAAGTTTGACACAAAATCAGCTCATAATCCCCACAAAAACAAGTTGAAATTCTAGCTGCAAGAGGAGTTGTGTCTAGCCTCTTTTCTTTGTGTTACCTTCACTTGGATAGCTTTGAACACATTCCAAAATAGAACATAAACCTCTAGTTTGCTTTCCATATTCCATCAAAATTTCAAACACATTAAGAACATCAATTCCCTCTCTCCAACAACATCAACAACCAATCCAAATAGCTCTTGGTTTGTCATAACACCAAGCTAAAACTGAAGCTCAACAAAGTAAGGAAACTTAGTTAAAGTAGTTAACTTATAATTTAGCTAGAAACTCACTAATCAACCTTTGATATAGGTTTGATTCTTGCTAAGAAAGGGAGTTGGGAATCCTTTTCCATTTCAAGCCAAGGTAACTCCTAAACTATCAACATATTCTTGTTACATTTATGTATAGATATTAGGATGAAATGTGTAGCATTGGAGAAAGGTTATGCGATTGAAAGATATGGTTATTCCATTGATGAATTCAAGTAGATGAGTTCTTGTTGTATTAGAAATGCTTGAATGTTGTTGGCTAAGAAAAACATTAACTTGGAAATGTTATAAACATAGGAATAGTAAATTCGGATCTAGGGAGGAATGAGCCAAAACCATGCTCAAATTTCATCTAAACTAGTTTAAATTCATGTCTAATGCTCCTAGGACCTTATATGAACATAAAAATTTGTAAAACAAGCTTTAAAAGCATGATTAGGAGCTTTACATTTAAAGAAAAGTATTATGGACAAATCATAGAAATTACAAATATTGATAATTTTACAAGTTATAAGTGAGCTAAGGAAATGAATAAAGATTTAGATGATAAAATGAAATCCTCTAAAATACAAATTATAATCAAAGAGAGCAGATAAGGTTGACATGCAAAGTAAAATAAATAAATAAAAGATTAATACTAACAAGGACATTAAACAATGTAAGACTTGAATAGAAAACTAATAGAAAAATATAATTAAGCTTATCTTAGATATAGAATGATTAATATTTAAATCAAAAGAAATTCGATGAAACTAAATGATAAATATCATTTTTCTATAAGAATCAACACCTTAGGAAATCTGTATAAGTAGTAGGAATAATATCAAATACCGATATAGAATACTTAGACACTCATAAGAATTTAATATTCTATTTATAAGTATTATTGATGAATATTTTCATATCAATAATTAACTTTGATACTGTTGAGGACTTTCCGATCGATTACTATGATTGATCAATATGAGCAGTTGAGTAACTTAGACTTGTTACATTGTTTGTGGTTGTAGTTTAGTTGCATTATAATACAAGAATAATAATAATGAACTCATGTGTATAGAGGTTATGGGTATTGCATGTTGTTTGGAGTTACTTGATTGCTAAACAATACTGAATAAAAAGTGATAATGGAATGCTTGTGAATTTGCTGAGTGCATGGCATGTTGATTGTTTGTGTGAAGTCTAAGCACCTTTAACTTGACTAATAAATATTGACATTATAAATAAAATAGACATGCATTTCATAAATTGCATATATTGTATTATAATTATGTGATAGCCTACTACGTATTAGAATTTTGGTTCTCTGGTAATACTTGGTTTTTCTAGGCAAGAGGCTAGTAGTTCTACTCAAGATTACCTTTGTTCTATCGGTTCTATGGGAACTAACTCGTAATGAAGAACGCTGCCCATGGTATCGCTGTGAAATGTCTAACACTTAGTGGAGTTTCTAAGGCTTAAATAGGAAATGAGTGATTAAAATAACATTAACATAAAGGGATAACAATTGTGAGGATCATGGTTTTCTTGTGTACTTAGTTTCTCCTGGATAGGTGATTCATAGATCGGTTTTCCTTCAATCCCAATGAGAGGGTGTAAATCTCCATCCTGTTTAGATTCCAGATTGTCAAAGCTTGTAATTGTTCATGTGTTTGATTGCTGCATTATACATGATTGATAATAATTTGCTCGTTGTGTGATAAGTTCTGGTTATTCATTAAGCCCTTGGTTTATGCTCACACTCCTACAGTCCTTACAGGATGATGCTAAAGCCTTGGCTGGTTGCCTCTAGGAGTTTAGAACCAGTATGTTTCTAAAGCTGGAAGAGTTTTGGAAACAGAAATAATAGTTTTATTACTTATATATGTTAATTGATGTTAGAACATCAATTTTATTATTTGAGAACTTAGAAATGTTTCATGGTTTGTAATAGCTACTATTCAAACAGTAAGATTTATTTATGGTATTGAGATTTTATTTGATTTCATCATTTCTTATCAAGCAATCGAAAAGATCCTGTTTTATTAAACTTATGTCATTTTCCAAGGCAAATCTAGTAATAACATGTGTATGCGATACTGTTTGGATCATTAGATTGTATCATAATATATGTGTTACTACTAGGGTACTCTTAGAGCGTGACAATCTATAACTAAAAATCTTAAGGTATTAAGTTAATCGATCTTTTCTCTTATAAGCCCTTCACATAAGTCTCATATTTCCTATGTGGGATTTTTTTTGTAACCTTACACTTGTACTCTAACAAATCTCCCTTAAGTGTGAGTCTCTACATTGGACTAGGTCATATTCCCCCATTAACAAGAGCTTATCAATTGACTCAATCAAATCGCTTTTGTGAGTTGTCCGCTCCATACCTACTCACCTTACATGAAGGATCTCACAAATAAGTCATACTATAAAACTCTTCTTTCCACATTAAGGGCTTACCATGGGAGTTTCTTAGCCGAACCATCGGCTCTGAGACCAATTGTTAGGATATGACACTTGCACTCTAACAATCCTATATGCTAATACCATTATTATTTGCTATGATTTATGCATACTTTATTTTTTCAAGTACAAGTACCGCGAGTCCATAGTCCGATTAGTAGATATATGTATTTATATCTATATTATATATTTAAACAAAAACTACAATAAAAAAAAAAAGAAAAAACCTATAATTCATTGCAAATTTTATAATATTATTTTATATAGTAACTTATTAAATCTCTCATATTATTATAATAAGAATTGCCTTAAACAATATCTTTTCAGCGTAAGTATAAAAGGTTTTCTTAATGCCTAGTTTTGCCCTACTAGCTAAGTGTCTCTCACTAACTCTCTTTTCTTGTTTAGAAAACTCATGAAACCCCTAATGCTAATGTGTGTAAGTGTTTGAATTGCTAGATAAGGAAGAAGGTGATGCAACTTGGTGTATCTTTTCTTTATTTCTTTTTTCTTTTATGCTTTGAACATCAATTAGACTAATTACAATAGATCTAGATAGACACAATTGATATTTAGTTATTCAGTTTGTAAATCCACCATTAACGCAAACTATTACCAAGCCTTGATCCAATGTGGCTTTCTTCTATTCATTGTGTTGTGCCTTCAATTCTAAGTTGTATCATATTATCTATGGGTTTTAATTAAAGAAACAAATTTATTATCAATACATTATCCATATTATATGCTACATTTGATAGTAATTATTATTATTATTTTGTTTTCTCTTTAAACCTATTATATTTTCCTTCATATTGAAGCCGTTTTATTATATAGTCCATAATTTGTTTTCATCTATCTAATATATTTGAGCTAGCAAGATCTATTCAACTCCACCCTTTTATTATGGTTTTAAATAATAATTTCATTAACCCCTCTAGATTCTTAACCTTTTTCTTATATCTACTAAATTTAATTACATATTTATTGATAGACAACACACCAGTAATGTATGTGCAAAAATTAAATATAATTGATTGAGAGGATTAGAACATTATAAATTATAAATTGAATTATATTCATTTGAATTAATAATGTTAATATTAATATATATCTATTAATTTTCTATTATTGATATTTTTCGTCAATAACTATGTTATATATTTTCCCGTATTCTTATTTCATTTTTGCTTTTGTACTTAATTAATTATTAACTTTTCTTTAATTAATATTTGATTTGAAAGAAATAACAATTCTAAATTAAGTGAAAATGGTAGGTGTATCGTATTGTAATTTTGTGCATGATATGATAATTTTTTTTATCCCTTATCAAATACCATTAAAAGATTCGATTATATACTGGCAATTTTATTATTATACCATATTTAAATATTGAAAGAAATAGGTTTAGTATTTTTGTAAGCCTTTTACAAAGAGTTAAAAAATACAAGATAGAGAGTGTGAGAGAAAGGGATACAGACAAATGAGATTAAAAAATGATTAACTACAAAAATATCACTTGTATTTTTTTTTTTTACATACACGTGACTTGTTTTTTAGTTTTTTTAAAAATAAGTTGATTTATGATTATATATTTTTTTATCAAAGTTAATTAAAGTATTTGTTGCATTCTTATTGGTTTTAAATAAACAAATTAATTTGAATAATATTATCAAATAATTCATTAAAATATATCTTATATCTAAGAGAGAGAGAGAGAGAAGAATAGTCCAATGGAAAGCATATATTTCTTTAATGAATTATTTGATAATATTATTTAATTTAATTGTTTATTTAAAACCAATGGGAATGCAAAATATTTACTTAATTAACTTCACAATAAATAAATAATGTCATCTAATTGTTAAAACTAAAATACATGTTAAATATTTCTAAGAATTGAAAAAACAAGTTATTTTTCTATTTAATCTTAATAAAAAAAGGTATATGTGAGTAGGGAGCTTTTACGGTCTCGTCAACGGGACCATAATCAACCATCTAACTATTAAAATAAATATAAATATCAGAATATTAACTATTTAAATGATTTGATATTGGGTATGGTGTGAGCCGTTGGACTAGTCCCATCAAAATGAGTAATAGGAGCATAGAAGTTCCCTGAGTGAGAGAGAGAGATTTAGGAGAGTTGATATCTTGAAATTATTGAATTTGATTCTAATAACATAGGTTTTAATAAGTTTTTGAAATATTTTTTATGGAAATCTTAAGAAAAGGGGAAAAAAATATCAATGCAGCTGCTTAAATGATATAACATAATATAAATAAGTGCTTTTTTAAATTAATTGCTTTTATCTATAAGCATTTACATAGGAAACTTCTATGGTCCCATCAACAAGACCGTTCAATCAACTGTCTAACCTTTAAAATAAATATGATAATTATAATATTAACTATTTTAGTAGTTTGATCACGATTTGGTATGCCTTTGGATATTGATGGATCGGTCATATTAAAATTAATGACAGGACCATAGAATATCTCATTTACACATATGCAAATATAAAAACTTTTATAAATTGCCTAAGATTGTGCATAATGTTATTAATTGCTTTAATAGCAATCAAATATGTGCAACATAATTTAGCATGTTAAAAGACATTCATTTTTCAAGATCTTGAATTAGTAAATAATTTATAATGTACAACTCTTTTAACTTTGTTTGGCATAATAAAATGAATTAGGAAAAAAGACTATATAAGGAAAGAAAATGAAGGATAGGAATTATGGGAGAATTTAAATCCCGGTGTTTGAATAATGGAGGGAAAGAAAATGGATTAAATATTAATTATTATAAAAGATAAAATAGATTATAATAGTAAATTACTTGCATACCCTTAAAAGATAATAAGTAATTTAAAAAAAAAAGACGTACAAGTAATTTCAAAATATTTTTTCTCTTTCTCTCTTAATTCTCTCCATTTTTAAGGGATAAAAAAAATAGTGTTATTATTGGTACGTTTTAATTTCCATAAACATCAATTTACATAAATAATTCAAATTTTGAATTATTAATAACCCTTTTTTTTTGCCACATGTAATAAATATACATTAATATACATAGATTAACTTAGCACATCCATGTGGGTGCATGATCTATATATATGCCTAAATTTTTCAGTTATCAAACCAATTTGCTCTGCATCAATATAGTCTTTGCTTGTGTAAAGAAAACCAATATGGCTAAACAAGCATTTCATGCTTCTTTTATATACATTTCGTCTGTTCTAATTTTCCTACTTGTAAATACCCTTTGTGGCACCACGCATGAAGATTTTGGTCCTGCTGCAAATAGAAACAGTTTCAATGGTTTTGCTGCGAAACTCAGTGACAATGAAGCTGGAAAACTCGCAGGACACTTCACAGTGTCTAAAAAAGTTCCTTTCCCACCATGTGTTAATGAAGACCAGTGTGAAAGTAGTAGGTGTTGCGGAGCAGGTCATAAGTACCAGTGGCCTGAGTTGCAGGGAAAAAAGGGATCTTATGCGAAGCCTATAATTGAGAAGGAGAATCCCTATATAACAGTTGTGCTTGTCCCACAAGGAACTTATGAGATTCCCGACCTATGCTGCAACCGAGTTCTTCTGTTCCTGGACCTTAATGGTGTTGTTAGAAATGTGCCCCAAATTGGATGAAGAAGGAAGGAAATCCTGCTAACTCCCGAAATATGATATATGGATATGGGTAGATAACTATCTTGAATAAAGTAAGCAATATATTACAACAAATTTATTGGAAGTGATGAACAATGTTTAGTGGATATAAACAAACCTTCTTTCTTTGTTTTTTTGGGTGTATTACTTGTTTGTCCTTTTTATTTTTTTAAAGATTACCATAATATATTTATAGGAAATTAATTACCATTTCACTATAGAAAAATTACATTAGAAAGTTGTGATTTTTAAAATAGATGTAAGTCATATCTATAGGATGTGATTTGCAACCATTATTCTTGAAAAAGCCACAAAAATTGCATTTATAACATATAATTTCCAAAAATTACAATTGATATTAAATCGCATGTAAAAGATGGGTTTATGAAATTTACGTGTAAGCAAAAATTTGCTACATTAATTTTGTAATTAATATAATACAAATCCTATTTATGTAATTATTATATATATAATCTTTGCTTGTAAGATTATGTGGGCATCTAAAAATAAACAATAAAGTAGTTGCAAAAAAGCCAATAATATTATAGTTTAATGATATTAGCAATGGTCTCTTAAGTTTTATGTACTAGATTCGAATCCCTCTCTAAGTTGTAATGATTTAAAAAAAAAAAAGCAAAAAGTTCGCAATGAAAGTTATAAGGTATTGATAAAGGAAAAACAAAACCACCTTAACCAAGAAATAAATAAATAAATAAGAGTAAATTATATCTTCCCTCTCTATAAATTTTATGAAACATATCAATATTCCACTCTTTAAAAATACAATAAGTTCCCTCATACTTTCGTCTAGATCAATGCTTATATGGCATTAACACTGATGTGTCATTGCCACATCATCACTACATCTGCAATACTATTTATTTTATTTAAATATTACAACTATATATGCTAAATTGAAAAATTGAACAAAATTAAAACAAATTTGTAAAAATTAAAAAAAATGAGAAAAATGATTAATAGGCTATGGATTTTAAGCTTTAGAGGTCACATAGTGAAAATCTTTGTTTTTTTTTCTTTTTTCTTTGAAAGCAAATTTGGACAACATTAAGTCATTTTAGGAGAAAAAAAAAAGTTCTAAGCCTCAAAAAGTTAAATAATCTAATTTTTACCAAAAAAATGATAGATTTTGATAGGCTTTAGGCTATCGATTTTGAGTTTCCATAATTACTCAATGAAAATCCCTTTTTTCTTAAAAGAACATTCGTACAAGTGTCATTGGGTCATTTTGGTGTAAAATTACAAATTATAGCCTTCAAAAAGTTAACTAATCCCGTTTTTCTCTAAAAATAAATTATTTTGCTAAACTTTAGGCTATGGATTTTGAGCATTCGAGGTTGTCCAATTAGAGTCACTTTTTTTTCTCAAGATGACATTTGTAAAAATGGCATTAATTGATTTTAAAGGAAAAGTACATGTTATACACCTCAAAAAGTTAACCAATCCAATTTTTACTAAATCGTCAATTTTTTTTTTTGCATTATAGGACATGGATTTTGAGCTTTCATAGTCACCGGATGAAAATAATTCTTTTAAGAGGACATCCATATAAGTATCAGTAAGTGATTTTAGAAGAACACTGTGTGTTCTAAGCTACAAACGGCAACCAATATAATTTTTACTAAAAAAGGTCAATTTTTGTAGACTTGAGGCAATGGATTTTGATCTTTTGGGGTCATCAGTAAAAATCATTTTTTTTTTTTGCTTGAGATGAAAACCATACAAGTACCATTAGTCACTTTTGGTGGAGGATAGCATCTTATAGCCTCAAAAAGTCAACCAATGATTTTGGTGGACTATAAGCCATATATTTTGGTTCCTAGGTTACTAGGAAAAAATCTTGTTTTTTTTTTTTAATATATATCTTGAGACAACATCCCTATAAGTGTCATTAAGTGATTTTGGAGGAAAATTACAAATTAGGGGCATAAAAAAAATCAACCAATCCAATTTTTCCTAAAAATAACCAATTTTAGTGGACATACGCCACCTAGTGAAAACCCCCCTTTTAATAAAGATGACATCTGTACAAGTGTTACTAAGTAACTTTGGAGAAAAATTGCATGAACTTCGGTCCAAAAAGTCAATCAGTCCTATTTTAAACTAAAAATAGCCTATTCTACTAGACTATAGGCCATGGATTTTGAGCTTCGATGGTCATCCAATGAAATCCTTTTGTTTTTTTTCTTATGAGGACATATGCACAAGTGTCACTAAATCATTTTGGTGGACAATTTCACATTCTAAATCTCAAAAAGCTAATCAGTCCTATTTTTGCCAAAAATGGTTGATTTCAATGGACTATAGATAATAGATTTTAAATTTTTAGGGTCATCTGATAAATCTCTCTCTCTCTCTCTTTGAGATGACATCCAAACAGGTGCCAATAAGTCATTCTTATGGAAAAATACATATTTTAGGCTTCAAAAAGTTAACCAATCTAACTTTTGTTAAAAGGATGATTTCAATAGGCCATAAGCCATCAATTTTGAGCTTTGTAGCCAATCATTGAAATTTTTTTTTTCCTTATTGAGATGACATCCATACACATGTGCCATTAAATCGTTTTGGTATAAAAATGTGTGTTCTAGGTTTTAAAATGTTAATAAATCCCATCTTTGTTACAAATGGACAATTTTGAGGACCATAGACTAAGGATTTTGAGTTGTTAGGGTTACTTGATGAAAATCCCTTTTTCTTTTTAGATGACATCTATACAAGTTTCATTAAGTGATTTTAGAGAAAAGATGCATGTTTTAGACCTTAAAAAGTCAACAAATTTTAATTTTTGCTAAAAGTACCCTATTTTTATGGATTATAGACCATAGATCTTGATCTTCCATGGTCATGTTAGTGATTATACCTTAGGTCAATCATTAGATTTTGTCATCCTTATGTTTTATTAACAAAAAAAAATTATTATTATAGGATCAATGTCACGAATAGTACTTAAATTTTAGCAAAATGTGCAATCAGGTACCTAAACTTTAAAATTGATCAATTTAGTAACTAGATTTTGAAATTAATCAATTTAGTTTCTGAAAACTTTAAAACTGATTAATCTGGTATTGAAAGGAACTTGACAAAGGAATTGTTGATGTGCACGAAAAATTCTTTTAGGTGTTCAATTAATCATTTTCAAAGTTCGTATAGTAAATTGATCAGTTTTAAAGTTCAAGTACCTAATTAAATATTTTATCAAAGTTTAGGTACATTTATGATATTAACTCATTATTATATCTTTTGCATGTTTATTTTATAATAATATCTATGAATAATCATATAATATTTTTAGATTCTCATTATCGTGGGAAAAATATGAATTAAGTCTAATATGAGGTTTAATTGATAATTATGAGATGTTTATATGTATGAAGACACAAATAAAACTCTACACATTGGAGAACTATGTACTGGACCGACCAATTATAAGATCACTATATGGATTAATGTTATAAGTGATTCTCATATTGATCATGTCATTAAATATTTGGACTTGAAATCACCATGGATTCCCACATGAGAAATATTATGATTTAACACTATCAAACTTTATCTTTAACTAGATAATTATAAAAGTTGTGATTAGGCATAGTGTAATCATGTAGAGAGAAATGAGTGATTAAGATGGGTTTGTCACTCTCATTAAGAGAGAAATATCTTTGGATCCCTCAACAAGTGAGACTAAAAAATACATAGTCATGGTCAAATGAATTGATAGTATAATTAATTCATTTGTTTTGTTAATCTACTTAGAGATCGAGAAAGGATAAAATTGAACAACATAAGGATGACATCATCTATACCTTATGTTCAATCTAGATATCATATGACAAAATGATTATGGAATAAGTTATGGATTACATTGTCTTAGATTGATGACATTTAGTTAATTTGGGTAGTCATAATGTCTTTCTAGAGGCTATTTGTTATTGTTAAATGAACCTACAGGTGTGTGCATAAAAATGAATTACTATGAACATATGATTTAATTTTAAAAAATGTCCAAATTCATTATACACTACCTTAAGTCAATGATCGTATTCAGAATGGGAAAGTGGTATTTTATTTTGAATTACAGATTTATTTTAAAATTCGATTTTAGAATAAAAGGTAACTAATAATAATGAATCTTACTTACTTATCCTGATTACGAAAGGATGTGATTTGCTAAGATCACACTTAATTATAATAGATATATATTGTGCTCTCCTCTTTTGTGATATATGAAGACATTAAGAGAGAGAGAGAGAGAGAGAGAGAGAGAGAGAGAGAGAGAGAGAGAGAGAGAGACCTAAACACATGTTTTAAGTAGAAAATAAAATTTTTAGCATAGAGAGAAAAATAGAGCAACACTTGTGAAACTGAAGGTGCCAGCACACTTGTGTCCAAATTCCTATAAGGGTTTATTTGTGTGGATACAGATAGAGGTATTCATGGAAGGGCACACATATATCCAACAGAACTAAATTGATTAAGTGTAAATCTGTGTTGCTTTTTTCATCTACATTTTTTTGGTTAGCGAAAAAAGGTTAGTAATTCTAACTCGCTTATTGTATATTCACTTGACCATAATTGCTATTCAATTACAGTTTTATTCCCCACGAATAGCTATTATGATGTGCACTTATATTTTAAGCCCCGTAATAGCTATTCAGTAATGAATTGTTATTACTAAAGACATCGAATAGTCATTCGTTAATTTTACCTTTGAATTGTAATTCAGTAAAGATTATGCTCTTTTTATTCCAAAAATACCACTAGAATTAACAAATGACACTATTTTTGAGGAAATAGGTTTTTTCTTCTTGTTTTGAGGAAAAGGATTTTTTTTTTTTTTAGAAATGAATATGATTTTGATCTGAGAGTAAAGTTTGGATATAGTGAAAAGGTTTTTCTTTCTTTCTTTCTTTTTTTTTTAATAATGGAGAGGCGCTATTTATTGTTAGCATATGAATACTTTTTCATGCTTTACTGTAATTTAATTAAAACAGAGTTATTTTAGTCATTTTATTTCTTATTCATTATTCAAATACTTTCAATCGAATAAGTTAATTGCAATACAATTACAATAAAGTGAACAACGTAATATGTATTCGAAGTATATTACAATTTTATTCAATTCCTTTATAATAGATATTCATTACAGCCTTATTCTATTACAGTCAAACAAACATAATGTTATTGATTTTGTTGAAGCACTTAGATCTTCATGGGATTTCTTGAAAATTTCATTCAACCGTGTAATTTGAAATCATTTTCGGTCTCCAAAAATCCCAACATCTCACCTAGTGAACATCTTGTTTTCTCTTGAGAGGACACTTATACAAGTGTCAATAAGTGATTTTAGTAAAAAAATTGTGCGTTTGAGGCATCCAAAAGTCAACCAATCTTTTTTTAACTAAAAATGGTTTATTTTTATGAACTTTAGGTCATGTATTTTGAGCTTCTAGGATCATTGGGTGAAAATTCCATTTCTTTTTAGAGGACATTCATACACGTGTCATTAAGTGATTTTGAAGAAAAATTGCATGTGTTAAGCCTTGAAATGTCAATCAATCATATTTTTACTAAAAATTGCTAATTTCGGTGTACCTTAAGCCATAAATTTTGAGCTTTTGACGCCACTTGGTGAATATACTTTTTGCTATAAAGAGTATATTCTTACAACTTCCATTAAATGATTTTTGAGGAAAACCCTACCTTCTAGACCTCCAAATGTCAACTATCCCATTTTTGCTAAATTTTTCTAATTTTGGTGGACTATAAACTTTTGGAGTCACCTGGTGAAAATCTCTTTGTCTTCTTGGGATGACATCTGAACAAGTGCAATTGAGTGATTTCAGAGGACAACTATTGTACTAGGCTTTAAAAGTCAACCAATCTATTTTTTTTTTGTTAAAAATGATAAATTTTAAATAACTATAAGTCATGGATTTTGAGTTTTCGAAGTTACTCGGTGAAAATCCCAATTTCTGTTAGAGGACATCCTTACAAATGTCATAAAGTGATTTTATGGAAAACTATGTATTATAGGCCTTCCAAAGTCAACCAATTTCACTTTTCCTAAAAATGGTTGATTTCTATATAATAGAGGCCATAGATATTTAGTTTCTGAGGTCACCCATTTACTATGCCCCTTTTTTTCCCCTCTTGAAAGAACATCTGTACCCCAAATTACAAGTTGTTCTTGATACAAAAATAAGCTAAAAAGACTTTAAAGTCTTTTACAACTTAGGCTTATTTAACAAACCTCATATATAAAGAAATATGTTTTAAAACAAAAAAGCTTCTTCCCAAAACCAAAGGCACTCGAGTCCTACTCGTCCCACTCGTCCATGAATCTCTCAAAATCCAACCCATATCCCACGTCATCATACAAATCATCTTTTGTACCTGCAAAGCAGCAAAAATGAGCCAAAGACCCAGTACGCATAACAAATACCAAAAGTGAAGTGTCAAGCAAACTTAGTTCTAATGCAATGCATCAACGATTAAGTCATCATCTTGCTAAATTTTCTTTTAACAAAACAATAGTAAGGTATTCAAACCTTGGGATCACACTCTGGGAATTTAGGGGTTCTGAGTAACAGCAGCTCCTCAGGGGGTTGATATAAGCAGTTCGAATACTTATATTTCTTATATCTATTCCATAAAGAAAATAGCTTCATCTAGAGTTCACAACCGTTGGCCGACTCTACTTAAACTCAGTCCACAACATAAATCTAGTTCACAGGTTCCCATAAACTTTGAACTAAACCATGGTATTTCCCCCTAGGTTTAAGCAAACGTTACTGAGATACTATTCTCCCCATCAGCTACCCGTTTACCAATAAACAAATCTCTAATGTATCATAGCGTACCATTGCATCATGGTAAAGCCATTGCATCACGACTTAGGTTAAAGTGCCTAACTAACATGTCATTGCATCATGACAGGTTTGCTGCTCCTCAAACTAGATTAAACATCATAATAGACGTCTAGTTCATCAAAGTATTAAGTCGACTTGAATTAACCTAAATTTAGGAAGACCTATTCCTAGCATGCAACAAACAAGCTACTGCGTACCTGTACCCTGTAGGGTATTACTATATCTACTCAGAGGGAAATCAACTGAAGAATCTCTAACTGAAAATAAGAAATATCGAAACAAATCAATAATCGAACGTAGAACATACATACAACATACTATTCTAAGTTAACTATACAAAGAGATTCAATGAACTTAACATATAGCTCTAACACTTGATTCATATATAAAACATGTTTATATAACTTATAGATTCATTAGAAGACCATATATGAAGCAAAGAAGGATAAATGAAGAAGTTTGAAATTGTAAAAACTCAGGAGATACACGAGCAATTTACATCAGCAAATTTGAACTGAACGCCGGTAGTGTTGGAAGCGTATGCCGATGGAGTTAAGGTCGGTGTTATGAAAATCAATTCTGTTCACATTCAACACCGGTTAAAAGCCGATGGCTTTGAAACCCCAGTGGCCGGCGTAGGTTTTGAAAAAAATGAATGCTAAGCAATTTCTTCACAAAAGCCAACTGTGTTACAAGCAGTGTTAAAAAAATCGGTTCTGATCACATTCAATACCGTCTCTATGCCAATGGCATTGAAGTACTAAATGCCGGCGTAAATGCAAAAACAGACCCGTTCGAAAAGTTTTGTTTCCCCTGTTTTGTACTTTGCAAAGTTGCAATATAAAGCACTTTTAATCCTTCTTCAAACACATATCTAGCTTCATATACTATTTTCTATCCATATTAACTACTTCTAGCAACATTGAACATCATTTTGTCACATCAAACATAACTTTAGTTCACTTCATCACATGAACTCATTATACTCCAACACTAATACTTATACACAAATCATAATCCAACCACAACACAACTTAAACTCTTCTAACACTACCTCTACACTTCAAAACCACTAAACCATCATCCTAAGCACATTGCTACATCTTGATACACTTCAAACTACTTCAACCATTTCAAACCCCCTTCTACACATCACCTTAAACTTAACTACTCAATTCCAACATCAATCCATGCCATCAAATATTACTACTTCTATAGCATATATAACAAGTTAAATATCATCAAAACTCATCCTAGTATTCATTAACATATAAGACCATTCAAATTCATACACAACTTCAAACTTACAAAACATGCCTAATACATTTAAAGCATAAAGTAAAAGTAATAAGGACTTACATGAATAAGGCTTAGCTTCTAGAGACTCTTGGACCTTGGATGTATATTCCACTAAGGGTTTTGGGCTAGCTTAGATAGAGAGAAAATGAAGAACAAAAAAACCAAAGAAAGAAAGAAAAATGATTTTCGGATGGGAAGAGGAGCTGCCCAAAATGGAGTCTTTTTTATCATATTATGAGTTCAAACTCATCATAAACTTGACTTTATGGGCACTTAATGGATTGAGCTGCAATTTGGCTAAATTTGGGCTCATTTTGAGGCTTAAAAATTGGTTAAAACATGGGCTAAACTTGATAGAATTCTGCTATGGCTTTAGGATTTTCTAAAACTTATTTTGTTACAATTAGACCTAACACATACATATTAATATATAAAAGACACAAACATTAATTGTACTATACACATATTAATACATATAGAACAATAGCATTAATAACATAATATTTATTCATACTGACTACTAATACAAATTTCATGCTAACAAGGATATACACGTAATTCAAACTCCATTTTCATACACTCATTTCATACACCACATTCACTTTTAAACTTAATATTTAGAACTAATATTATATTTATATGGAAATTAAGTTATTAATTAAGTTAGGTTATTTCATCATTCCCTCCTTAGGAAGTTTTGTCCCCGAAACTTAACTTACCTGAAATTTCAAAAAAGTTCAGGGTACTTCTGTCTCATCACACTTTCTACTTCCCAAACCACTTCTCTCTCAGACTAATTGCTCCATTGAACTTTTATCATCGGTATCACTTTGTTTCTCAATTCTTTGTCCATTCTGCCCAAATTTCTGATTGGTTTCTCTTTTGTAGTCAAATCTGGTAATATTTCTGGTTGGTTTGCATCCAATATCGTATCAAGATCTGATATACACTTTCTGAGCTGAGATACATCAAAAACATCATGAACACCCGCTAAGCTTGGAGGTAGAGTTAATTTGTAAGCTGTTGGTCTTATTCGTTCCAGAATTTCATAGGGTCCGATATATCTTGGATTCAATTTGCTTCTCACTCCAAATCTGAAAACGCCCTTTGTTGTTGATACTTTAAGGAATACATGATCGCTAATCTCGAATTCTAAAGGTCTTCTTTTCATATTGGCATAGCTTTGGTATCAGTCTCGAGCCGTTTTTAATCTCTGTTTGATCATTTGAACCTTTTCGATTGCTTATTGCACCAGATCTAGACCAATTAATGCTCTTTCGTCCACTTCATCCCAATGCAAAGGAGATCTACATTTTCTTCCATATAACACTTCATATGGGGCCATCTGTATCACTGTTTGGTAGCTATTGTTATAAGCAAACTCAACTAGAGGCAAATGCTCATCCTAACTCTTTCCAAAGTCTAAAGCACAAGCTCAAAGCATATCCTCAAGAATCTGTATTGTTCTTTCTGATTGACCGTCGGTTTGTGGATGAAATGCCGTGCTGAATTGTAATTTCGTTCCAAGAGCTTCATGAAGCCTTCCCCAAAATCGACTGACAAATCTCGTATCCCTGTCAGAAGTGATGGTCATTGGTACGCCGTGTAGTCGCATTATCTCTCATATATAAATCTGAGCCAACTTTTCGAGCGAATACCCAACTCTTAGTGGAATAAAATGAGCTGATTTTGTTAATCGATCAACAATAATCCAAACCATCTCATTCTTGGTTATTGTTCTCGGTAGAGCCGTCACAAAATCCATTGTAATTTCATTCTACTTCCATTTTGGAATCCTCAGTGGTTGCAATTCTCCTCTAGGTCGTTGATGCTCGATTTTCACTTGTTGACACACTAAACACTTAGAAACAAATTTTGCAATATCCTTCTTCATTCCTTCCTACCAAAATTTTTGCTTCAAATCTTGATACATCTTTGTATTTCCAGAGTGAATTGAATATGAAAAGGAATGAGCTTTTTTCATAATCTGTTTTCTCAAATCACAGATCTCGGGTACATAAATTCTATCCTTGAACCTTATAACACCTTCGTCATCAATTCTCATATCTTTTCTCTTTTCTTCACTTATCTCACTTCTCAATCTTTGGCTTTCTCGCTCTTTTTTTTGTCATTGCTTGATCTGATCAAGAATCGTCGGTTGCACAGTTAAGCCCACTAATAGTACTTCAACTTTTTCCAGTGTTATCTCAATATCCATTTTTTGAAGGTCTTCTTGCAATTCTTTTTGGCTTGTGATTGTAGCTGCTACATTCAATTGTTTCTTTTACTTAGTACATTAGCTACCACATTGGCTTTTCCCGAGTAGTATAGAATCTTAATCTCGTAATCCTTGATTAACTCCAACCATCTTCGCTGTCACATATTCAATTCATTTTGGGTGAAAATGTATTTCAAACTCTTGTGATCGGTGAATATCTTACACCTTTCACCAAACAAGTAATGTCTCTAAAGCTTCAATGCCAATATCATTACAACAAGTTCCAGATCATGAATCGGATAATTTCTTTCGTGAAGCTTCAATTGTCTAGAGGCATAAGCAATTACTTGCTCATCTTGCATTAGAACGCATCCCATTCCTTGAAGTGAAGCATCGCTGTAAATCACAAATTCCTTTCTACTGACTGGAAGTGCTAAAATCAAAGTAGAAATTAACCGCTCCTTTAACTCTTGAAAACTTCAATCACAATCTTCACCCCATTCAAACTTTACACATTTCCTTGTCAACTTGGTTAATGGTGAAGCAATTTTGGAAAATCCTTGTACAAATCTTCTGTAATAGCTTGCCACACCTAGAAAACTTTGTACTTCCGTGACATTCGTAGGTTGTGGCCACTCTAAAACCACTTTAATTTTCTCCGGATCAATTGATATTCCTTCTTTAGTAATAATGTGACCTAGGAAAGCAACTTCCCTCAACCAAAATTTGCGCTTGCTAAATTTTGCATAAAGCTTCTGTTCTCTTAACCTTTGTATGACAAGTCTCAAATGCTTCTCATGTTCTTCCTCATTCTTTGAATACACTAATATGTAATCAATGAAAACGATTACAAACTGATCCAGATAATCCTTGAACACCCTGTTCATTAGATCCATAAAGGCTGCTGGGGCATTTGTTAAACCGAAAGGCATAACCATAAACTTAAAATGTCCATATCTTGTTTGGAAAGCTGTCTTCGAAATATCTTATGGCTTAATCTTGAGTTAATGGTATCCGAATCTCAAATCTATCTTGGAAAATAATGTAGCATCTCTCAATTGATCAAATAATGCAGCATCCCCCCTTTTTATATATTTTCTTAAAATATATCCGTACAAGTATCATTAAGTAATTTTGGGGGAAAAATGTGCGTTCTAGGCCTAAAATAGTTAGTTAATACATTTTTTGCTAAAAATGTCCAATTTTGATTGACTATAAGCTGTTGATCTTAGGCTTTTCTGGGACCATTGTGTGAAAATCCCATTTCTCTTTAGAGGACATCTCTACGAGTGGCATGAAGTGATTTTATGGAAATTGCAAGTTGTAGGCCTCCAAAGGTCAATCGGCCCATTTTTAAATGGACTATAAGTTATAAATTTTGAGCTTCCACGATCACCTAGCGAAAAATTCATTTTTTTCTTTTTTTTTTTCTTTTCTTGAGAGAACATTCATACAAGTGCTATTGCTTGATTTTTGTGGACAATTATGCGTTCAAGGTGTTAGAAATTTAACTAATCCATTTTTTCCAAAAAATGGCCGATTTCGATAGTTTTAAGCCATGGATTTTGAACTTTTGAGGGCATTAAGTGAAAATCCCTTTTTTAAATGAGAAGACATCCTTAAAAAATGCTATTACAAGATTTTACTAGAAAATTGTGCGTATTAAGCCTAAAAAAGTCAACCAGTTCAATTTTATTAAAAAAATATTGATTTTGATGGACTATAGGTCATGAATTTTAAGCTTCTACAATCACCCAGTGAAATTCCCCCCGCGCCCCACCTCTCCTCCCTCCTTTCCCTTCCCTTTCTCTCCCCCCCCCCCCCCCCCCCCCCCCCCTTTTTTTTTTCTTTACAAGACATTCATAGAAGTGGCATTAAATGAATTTGGTAAAAACCTGGAACCTCCAAAAGTTAACTAGTCCAATTTTTGCTAAACATAGCCGATTTCAGTGGACAACATAGATTTTGAGCTTTTGGGATCACCCATAAATTCCCATTTTTTTTTTTTTTTTTGTAGAGAGGACATATATACACGTAACATTAAGTGATTATGGTGGCAAATTGTGTATTCTATGCCTCAAAAAGTCAATAATTCCATTTTTTTTTTGACAAAAATGGCCTATTCTCTAGATAGGCAATGGATTTTGAGCTTTTTGGAGTCACCTAGTGAAAATTCGAATTTCCCTTTAGAGGACATCCTTACAAGTTTATAGAGTACTCATAACTCCCACTAAATAACGAGGAATGGAGGATCCTAAACAACCCATTGGGAGGATTGACAAGCCTCCAAAATTTATCAAAAGGAAAAAGAAATAAATAGTCTCGTTTGGTTCATTTTCTCACATCCTGCCATCAATGAATATGGTCAATTGCAACACTTTATATATAGTCCCATTTTCCTATATAACTCATTACAACTTCATTCATACTCCAACTAACGAGCCATCCTCAAAAATTCCCTTATTGATTACCTATGAAGCCTAACCACACATTTAGTGGAAGTTTAAGTGCCTAAATTATTGCATCCTCCCAAAGTTACACTCACGGTTACAACCTAGTCTGAAGGTGTCACTTCTTAGAGTAAACAGCCAAACGGCAACCAAGACTCATTTAAGTTAGATTTAAGTATTGGTTTGGTTATTATTTCTATTCTAGCAAAAAACAAACATTTAGCGCATACCTGATAACCATTTCAAAACCTTTATTTCTTTTTTGAAATTAAAATGCCATTTGCTATTCATAGGTTTAAAGACTTTTGTTAGGATAATGTCCCAAATAATTATGGCCAATTATTCTTGTTTTTCATTATTTGAATTATTTAGGTTAGGCTCCACATGCTTATGAATTTTGGTTTAGGACTCAACTCATTTGCACATATTGTCTATTTATAGATAATTGTCACTATCTAGGTTGGTATGTCATTTGTTTTAAGTGTTGAGTTTTCTAATGTAAGTATTTAGGTTCAAGTTGGTTAATGAATTAGGTACACCAACTCGCAAATGTTTTTATTTTCTGGGTAACCAACTGTTAGCAAATAAGAGTTAGTTACTTAAGATCATTATGTGCATATAGGGTCTTTAAGTTCTGAGCTTATTTATTTTCTTATTTTCCATCATGACTATGCATTTACCATGTTAACTATTAATGTCCATAATGGTCATAGTGAGGATTTCTCATTTTATATCCCTCCTAAAATCTCATATGTCTCCCTTGACAATTAATCACTTTATCATTAATCATTAAGAGGGTAAAATTGGTAAGTTGGACAATGTATGAGAACATTCGTACTTGTGACTAGAAACTCATATGGATGAGACACATAATAATTAAAATCCTGATATGTATATCTAAATTTCTCTAACATATAGGATATGAAATTCTTCAAAATTTTCCATAAGCAATCCATAATCATCTCATCAAATTCAATAACCAATTAATCATCTCAATGTGCCAATTTTCTATACTCAAGTGTTAGCATGTCCTTGGTCTTAAAGTATAGTTTCAATCTTTTTTTTTTTTCTAAGGAATGACCGGCACTTTTCAATGTGAATGCCAATTATAACTAGTCTTTGCAAGTTTTGTAAATTTAGAAAAATGGTTTATATTTGATTTTCTTCTTTAATCATCTATAAATTATATATCAAACATAAAAGGCCTTGGTTAAAAAAAAAAAAAAAAAGCTTTATCAAACTTTATCAAATATTGTAATCCATTGTACTGATTTTTCATGTATTTATTGGCATGTAATGGAACCTATTTGTAATTTGATTCAAGGGGTTTAAATTATCTAAAATTAGGTTCAAATAAGATATCGAAATTGGTTGATGATATTAGAGGTCTTAGGAATACATATGAAAAACCTATGCATATGGGAAGCAGTACTTAATCCCCATTGGGTTTGGGATATAAATATTAGACCAAAACAATACTATAGTAAAGATTTTGTCATATTAGAACACAAAAGTTCATATATAATGGAATCAAAGAGATAAACACTTCAAGCAACAGGGATTAATATCCACTTTAAGAATATTAAAATCAAACACATCAATGATATTCATGGCCTTCATATTTTAGCCAAAGGCAACCAATGGAATATCCCCTCTTTTACTATAATTACCATGACGCACTCACAATCACAAACCTTTCCTAATTCATAAAATCTATATCCCTATATATATATTTGCTTAGCGGGTGCCCAAAAGTCACCTCGGCGATAAGACTAGCCACATCATCTTTCACATTTCACTTTTTTCAATCTGGGTCATGGCTGGATTGGACTACCGTAAATTTCCAATTCCTAGAATTGACCCCCCTCAAACGTCTGTCCAAATTGCCAATTGGAAGGTACAACATTGTAGCTTGTGACGGTTCTTCCATCACTTGCGGTGACTTGGAAGGAGAGAGATTGACCATTAAGGTAGGAATTGCTTTGCCAATTTTGACCCCAATTCCTAGACATGGTTTGCCATCCTGTCTTGGAACCTTTGATTGAGACTGAATGAACATCACCTGCTCCAGCAACATTAGAGATCAATACCAAGTTGAAGTAGGAGTGTCCATTTACTGTGAACCTTATTCCTCCCTTCTTCACACATGCAACCCTGTAAAATTAACCCAAGATTTTCATTAGTTCAATATTATATAATCCATACTCCATTGTCATATTAAAAATTCAGGATATAAAAGATAATTCGTGGCATGCTTTTGATAATTTTGTCTGATTTGAGTTTTCTTTCTTAAATCAGAATTTTATTTTTTTGAAATTTCTGACATGTAGAGTAATGGCACACGTATACAAACCCAATTTTCCTATGTGTAGGTTCCTTGATCCTATTTGTGAGAAAATGCTAGAAAACGAACGAAACAATATACATGGGCCCAGGATGATGCAACTTTTGCTAACATACTTTGAAGACAAACTATAATATAGGACAGGAATCGTAGATTTTGCACTAAGATTTAAGGTTCCTAGGATCCGTACCTTCTGAAAGAAACAGGGACAATCCCAGCTCTGTACTGAGCGATTTGCAAGAAAGCAGGTTCAGCCATATCAAAGTGCTGGAGGGGAGGGTTGCACCAGCCACCATTATCATTGGGCAAAGCATTGTTAGGAGGGCAGAAGTTTGTGGCAGTGACTGTGATGGTGCCAGGGAGGCACCACTTTGGGTCATCATTGCATTTCATTTCATAGCAAGCACCACAGGTCAATCCATTGTTGAACAGAGCAGTGCTAAGTGCTGCAGTGTTTGTTCCATATCCTTGGCTGTGCAAGTTGCCGTATCCACAAGCACCACCTGCCACAATACCAAAGTCCCTTTTGTTACTATGTTGTTGTCTCTAGTGTTTGTTCAATTGTTGTTTGAAAAGTTAAGGTTGTAAAATATTATATTTGGTGTTAATTAAATGAGAATAGATAAAGACATTGTTATTTAGGAAAATTTTATTAGGTTATTGAATAATTCAAATTTATATAAACCCATAATTAGGTTTGTTTTGCAAATATACATAGGGAAAGGAAGATGTTCAGTTTTGATGGTTTTAAAAACCTTAATAAGTGTTATGAGTAAGGTCAATAAGATTAATTTAATAGTAAAAATAATTTCTTATGTTAGGTATGCTTAGTAACTTCTTTCTAACACTGCATATAGATAGAATTTTTGCTCCGATACGTCTCTATCAATCATATGATGTCATGTATGATAAAAATATAACATAAGTTGCACTTATTGCTTTTTCTTTTGTGAATAACAATATGTGATCAAAACAAACATCAATGAGAATGCTATATTACAAAAACAACTATAATTATGCTGGTCCTACAAATCCGATTTTTTCGACATATGACCATTTTATGAAAAATGACATTTTGAACATACCCATTGTGCCCGAAGCATCGCCACCACCATAGAAGGTGGCATGAGCACTCTCCCATCCGCCATCATCACCATAAGTGCCTTGAAGACACAAGTTAATTGCTAAGGAAACGAGAGAAAAATATAATGCTGCCATAGCCATTTGAAGGAAGAATGGGGAGGAAAGAGTAAGTTGTAGACGTAGGGGAAGTAGTGCTAGGTGCTTAGTACAATGAGCTAAATATGACCCATATATATAGGGAATGAAAGCTCTTAGAAAGTTGGTATTTGAGACTGAAGCAGAAGGGACAGACAGATGGAGAAATTTGCTCAAGTTAGAAAGCAGGCCACAACCATATTAAAAAAACATCATAAATGTCTTTGTTTATTTTTAGGTCGTTTGCAAAGGATCAAAGTGCACATGCACATGTCCCACTTGGGCCTCCAACCGCCAAGGCCAACGGTCCCCACCACGCACATGCAGCCCTCCCTCTAACCGTTTGGCTTTGGTGTATCTTTCTACTTTAATTTTAAATACATACAACAATATATGGATATGAAAATTTACTATATCCCAGTTGTTTTCCATTCTTATTCCTTAGTGGATTCCAAGTGACTGTATACATATATATATATATATATATATATATACATTTTCTTATTTTTCTACGGTTATGTTTTCCTTGGCCTTCTACTGCTTGTTACGTTGTGGTTAAGTCAATATGTTTAATTTTCCAATATATTGTCTGAAACCGCGCAAAAGAGCAACAATTTGGGGCGCTCATTTTGGGCGGCTGTTTGTCCTGTTCTTAGTCTTACTTTTGGGCTCTTTTGGTAACATTTCTCTTTCTTTTTCTTTTTCGGTGCAGAAAACTTTATATACGTTAATGTCTTTTCTTTTAGACTTCAAGGTGTGTATGACACCACACACACACACACTCACTCACTTGAGAGCTGAGAACAGCTTTTTGTACTTTTATGTTTGTTATTCATGCTTCAAGGGATTGATGAAATTATCCAAATGGCTCATGGTTGAGTTTTCTCCACTTAATCCTCCCTTGAATGATTAGAGCTATTGGTATCCATAGGTTTTAGCCCTTAATATTATTGCCGGATGATGTTACCCAATAGCACTTGAGATGAGCCTTTTGACCAATGAACTTCAATTATGAGTTTTTTTGGATATTCAAGCCCATTAAAAGATCTCTCATAGTACATGAGCTTTTCTAAAAGTAGTTGGAATCAACGAATCGATCTAACATTCTCTATTCCCAACCTACCATATCTGATTTCTTTTAATCAACCCTAAAAAAATTTGCTTAACTCTTTAAATCTTATCACTTTAATTTGATGAGTCAAATCCAAGTTATTACTAACCTTAAAGTTAATAAATTGAATTTAGGCCCCTACAAATGTGTATACATAATGTTGTATATTAATACAATTTTCCAAATCTGCTTGGTTTATTTAAGAAAATGATTAATCGGATATTACATACTATGTGTTATGGAATATAAGATGTGTAAAAACCAATAAAATTTTGACATTTTCATTGAATGCAAAACACGGAAATAGTTGTTTGAACAACTAACAATTGCAAAACCACGTGGTGAAGATTTGTTGATTTTCACGCGTATAACACTAATGAATACTTTTCCAATTCTTGAAGTCACATAAAGCTTTAACACCGCAGATATAATAACGTGACTCCTACGATTTCAACGAAAATAAACCTAGAAAAACGATTAAGGCATCCTCTTAAAATCTTCAAAATTGTCGTACCAGGACTCTTGAAATGAAGGGAACAAAAAAAAAAAAAAAGTCCCGAAAGGAGTTGGAATTGTTTTTCCACAAATTTGCACAATTTTTCAATCATATTAGTTTAAATGTTTACTTACATAAACCTACGACCCATAATTAGCGGCAGTTGATGATCCAAATAAATTATGGTGATATCTATGCATGTGAAACCATATGCCTTACTTTATGTTTCCGCAAGGGCAAGAAACCTACTACATCGTTTTTTAGGTTTCTAAATTCTTAACTATATCCTCACGTTTTGACTAGTTAACTACCATTTTCTAAGGATTGACTTTCTCGTACCTGCTAGTAGTAAAGATTCCATAACTCTCACACATTCTTAATGTCAAATTGAGCTAGCTGACCATTAACTTTATATATGCAATTTTCAACATTTTTTATCAAGACATCATAATCCCTTAAATCAAGCTGCTTTTGTGCCGAAACCCATGTCAATTTCTAGGTATGATTCATTTTAAGTGTCGGTAAAACAAACCCAGATTCTAGGTTGATTTTAGAATGTTCTATGTATTGATTAAGCTAAACCCACAAGCCTAATCTTGTTGCTATGATCCTAAGCTCTGATTTGAAGATTTAAGTTGATGGCGTATTCATTATATTTTAGTGCTTTTTTATCTTAATTTTTTACCTAGTCAAGTTCCCTGGAATCTAGCCTTATTGTATTCAGGTCGAGCTTGATCTTGATCTAAGATATATATTTGCTTGACCCATTTGAATATAATATATATACACACACACATTGACAAAAAAAAAAAAAAAAAAAAAGAAAAAGAGTATAAAATGATAAAATCTCTATCTTTTACTATTTTTCTAATTGAATTCTTTCATATTACATATATAAATATATCTAATCAGTTTAAGGATGTGTTTCATGTAATCTGTTTTACATCTATATTTGTATCTATATCTTCATGGGCGGATCTAAGAGGCTAAATTTAAATTTTTTTTAAAAAGAAAAAAAATATATTATATGTATATATAAAAGAGAACCATGACATAAAATTAAATGTTGTCCAATGGTGGTTAAAGTATATATTTTTACATCCATGAGATCATGAGTTCAAATCCTATGAGAGTACTTTTTACTTTTTTTCAACATATATATTATACTAGCTACTTTCTCTCTTTTATACTAACTACATGGGCGGATCTAGGGGGCTAACAGGGCCCTGATCCTCCCAAACCCAGGAAAAATTAATTTTTAAAAGTTTTTTTTAAATATGTTATATGTATATTATAAAGATAAAATTATGAAGTAAAATAAAGTGTGGTTTTATGGTTAAATATCTATTTTTACATCCATAAGATGATGAGTTCAAATACAATGAGAGTATTTTTTACCTTTTTTTCTAGGTACTTTCTCTCTTTTACACTATTACTCTCTCTCTATATATATATGTGTGTGTGTGTGCGTGTGTTTCTTTTTAATTTTTTCTTTTATAATAACTAATAACATTAAATTCTTTTATTATAGAATCATCAAACTAAATAAATTCTTATTAATACTATTTTATATTCAAAATATATCACAAGATAATAATTATTATTATCCATATTACAATTGAATCTTATTGCACACTAATCATATACTTTGATTTAGTAACTTTTTTTCTTCAATTAATGTTATTTAAATGTACATGAATTATTGAACAACTATCCTATCTACATATATTTTCTGATCTATTTGTACTAAAAGCAATCACATTGTACATTAATTATATAATTTTGATTTAGTAATTTTTTTTTACATGTATAATGCTAGGAAAATGAATACAAAGTATTGAATATATATCCTATCTAGATATATATTTATAATTTATTTTTATTAAAAGCAAAATTTATACAAATATTACCTCTATATTTTTCAAGTAACATATATATCATCTCTTATTAAATGCACTAAATACTCTTAATTATTGTTTGAATGATTTTTTCATGAAGTTTTGAAAAAAATATTACATTGAAACCATTATGAAATTCTCATAAATATATAATATTTAATATAATTTTCATAGCAAGTGCATATTAATAAATAATTTTAAAATTAACTTAACTAAGCTTCGCCCTGCCATTTGTATAATCCTGCATCTGCCCCTGTATATCTTATTTGTATATAATCTTTATATGGTCTATTTAAGTAATTTATGAGTAAAAATATCTATCTTTCATGTATATCTATTTCTTGACAAATAATTTATTTGAAAATGTTTACGTGCCATCTACATGGTAACGAAACAAATAGACCTGTTAACTTTTGTGTAGAAATAAATTATCAAATATGTAATCAATAATGCATATTTGTTCTTAAAGGAAAGAAGAAGAATGAAATAAAAATATAGAGTTCATGACAAGCATGGCCATGATTCAGACCATGATTAATTTCTTGAATTCTCGAAAAGATCACTGGTTTAATTACGGTGATCATGATAGTCGTGGAGATCACGGGTCTGATCGCGACTGTGGTCAAGCAGTAGTAAAGATCATAGGCGTGATCATAGACTTGATCACACTCGCGATCTTCACTGTCGTGTCTTTAATTTTATTTCAACAGTTAATTTTAAAAGATTACATCTTTTGATCAATTTCTTCAGGAGTTTTATGTGATTGGGCTGCATCCATTCATGATAATGATTTAGGATTAATTAATAACTAATTAATTTGAAATCCAAATGATGCAATTTATATCCAAACAATGTGGCTCTTGGGAAAATTTATGATGGTTGAAATATCATTCAAGATATAAAATGTGTTACATCTAGTAGTGAAATAATAATTGATTATTATAATTATTCTTCTTTTTATAACTCTTTTCTTAACCAATAACTATACATATATATCATATTCTTCTTAACTATGGTTTGATACTTGATTATTTGCTATTCAATTTTATTTCAATGGCTAATTTTAAGATATTGCATCTTTTTATCAATCTCTTCATAAGAGTTATGTGGTTGAGTTGCATCTATTCATAATAATGATTTAGGATTAATTTAATAACTAATTAATTTAAAATCCAAAAGATGCAATCCATATCCAAACAATGTAACTCTTGGAAAAATTTATGATGGTTGAAATATCATTCAAGATATAAAATGTGTTGTATCTGGTAGTGAAATAATAACTGATTATTATAATTATTCTTCTTTTTGTAACTCTTTTCTTAACCAATAACTATACACATACATCTAAAATTCTTCTTAAGTGTGATTTGATACTTGATTATTTGTTATTCAATTTTATTTCAATGGTTAATTTTAAAAGATTGCATCTTTTGATCAATTTCTTCAGGAGTTTTATGTAGTTGGGTTGCATCTATTCATGGTAATGATTCAAAATTAATTAATTAATAAATAATTTGAAATCAAGGATGCAATTCATATCCAAACAATGTGACTTTTGAGAAAATTTATGATAGTTGAAATATCATTCAAGATGGGTTTGTTTGTTTTGGCTTTTTTCCGGCAGATACAGACACTTTTTCAAACTTTTTTCTAACAAATTATTTATCAAGAAATAGATATAGATAAAAAAAAGTTGACAGTTCTCATCAAAAGATCAAATAGAAAAAATATAGATAAAATTTAGATGCAAATCGGATATATTTTGCACATATCATTTTAAAAAAGATACAGATACAGATGAAAAACAGACAATCCAAACAGACCCATAAAATGTGTTGCATCTAATAGTGAAATAATAACTTATTATTATAATTATTCTTCTCTTTGTAACTCTTTTCTTAACTAATAACTATACACATACATCTCAAATTCTTCTTAAGTATGATTTGATACTTGACTTTTTGCTATTCAAGTACAAAAACTTAATTGTAATAGGGGAGAATTTCACATTATATCTCTTGTAACAAACTTTTTGTGAAAGGCATAAATTCTTTAAAGAAAATGATTGTATTCGGTGCTTTTAAATCAATTTCACTTGCTATTTGTTTCTTGAAGTCCTTTGATAGTCTTTGAGACTCAACATTCCCTTCAAAAATTTAACAAAGTCGCCTGATCCACGAACTGGATTAACATTATTTGTACAGAGAAGAGACCACAAACCGTACGTGCACCGACTTGATGTGCATACCATAACTGCTGTGAACTAATCTATTGTATTGTCCCATTTCAATGTAAATCACAAAAGATAATGATAATCCTCACACACCGACCATATTTTTAGTACAACATATGAGACAAAAATAACATGGCAGGAATTAACTGTGCTTTGCGTGGGTTGCTGCAAGCTATTTTAGTAATCAATTGCAAGTTCCTTATTGTTTATTATTGGCGACACTGATATTAATCCCCAAGGACTAGATGGGTCAACTTAATCAAAAGTCGGCAATAACGTAATGATTGTGGAAATTGTTAATAAAATAATGTCTATCGATGAATCCTGATTCAAAGTGGATAAATTAACTTAATGCATGTATAAAATCAGTTCAATAATAATACAATTATAATATGTACCCATGGTTGTTAAAATTGTAATTTTACTATTCACCGAAATATATAAAATCGATAAAATTGTATAAAATCATTCAAAACCGATAAATTCATAAAAGTTTAGAATCATACTCCAAAAATTTATATTTTTTTCATCTAATATCTGTATCTAAACAACTTTTCATTCATTTTAATTAAGAAAAAACACATAAAATTATAAACTCGTAAAATCAAATATTTGACTTGCGATTTCGATGATTATGTATGTACCCATTCTAAAATCTAACTAATAGGATATATTCTGTGGCCCAACTGTATTAATAAACAGTGTTCTCAAAGTAGAACACAGAGTACTTTATAATACACTACAAAAAAAATAATTGATATTTAGAAATTGAAATTCTACGATGAAAAATTAATAAACGAATTTCTATCTCTGCAAACAAAATCAACTACAATGATTTTTATGCTATAAATTTACGTTTAAAAACAAAAATTCTATTCCTGAAACTCAATTATCATATAGTAAATAGCGGTAATAATTTATTCTCTTGAGAATATTTACGGTAGAAAATGAGATGTACAACAATGGACAATTAGCTAGTGAAATAATGTGTCCATATCTTGAATTTACATGAAAGCTCTAAAAGCGTTTAGACAAAGAAATGGATGAAGGATGAAGCCAAGACATATGGATAGAGAGCAACCAACAATTAAGAATTGTCATATGGTAGCTAATTGGAAATTGGGCAATCAATCGACCTGGAGGCTTTTTAACCATGATAGGTTGATTTGACAGAGATGAGTAGTACATAAAACTCAACAACTTCATGCATTTTGGTTTCTTGATGCTAAATTGTATATTGATTGTGTAATTATGCATCTATAAATATTCTATGTATGCTAGTAAGTGTAAAGGTAATGCATGAGAGGGCTAAAAATCCTAGAAATTCATTAAAGGAAATTAGTGCTTTGTCGTTGTGAGTGGTTGATAGTTGATTTGTAACTTAGAGTCGAGATACATTTCTAATTAATTGATATTAGAGTGAGGTTGATGGATTAAGGAATCTAGATGCTTGTGATTATATAAAATGGAAAGATATTCCTCAAGTATGACATTGAGAAATTTGATCACGATATAGTTTTGTAATGCGAGGGATCATGATGCAGTTTGGTTTGAAAAAAGGCTTTAAATAAATAATTCTAATCTATGAAGGATAAAGAGTGGATGAAATTCAAGATGAAAGCTTAACAACAATCTAGCTAAAATTGATGAATAATAATAATAATAACAAGCAAGATAGTTGCAAAACAATAGATGAAATTATGTGAAATGATCGAGTCTCTTGTGAAGAATTAGTCAGTGATGAAGTTGAGACTAAACATGCTCTAAGTGATCAAAAGCACCATTACAACAACACATTTCAAATTTAATGTCTCTTCAATTAATTATTTGGAAAGTATTGATACAAGGTTACAATTAAAGCAAAGTAATGATATGTTATGTTCATTACATTGGGTAAAGAAGGTCATGCTATATAGTAAAGAAAGTTTTCCAACAAAAGAGATTAAGTGCAAAATGTAGAATAAGGACTAGGTAGATAATTAAAAGGGTTCCATAAGCTGCATGGTTGCAATTGGTCTTAATCCGGTGGCCACAATAATTATAATTAGAGACTTAGATTTCAAGATGTAATATGTTATCACTACACACAGTAGAGGTGTCGAACTTTATGTTCACGAATGATTTTGATAAGAATAATTATTCACGAATGATTTTGATAAGAATAATTAATTGTTTAATAATTTTAAATATCCTTAATTGTTCAAATATGTAAAATATTTATATATATGCTTTGTATTTGTTCTACTATTTTTAAGTTTTAACAGAGCAAAAAATTAAAGAAAAATCAAGACAAAGCTATCGAGCCCAGTAAAAGAAAGGTGGAGGCATTATTCATCAGATAAAGATAAAACATAAAGTTTTGGACAAAACTATGAAGTCAAGAGCTGAAATTTTGGGCAAAATCGTAAAGTTAAAAGTTGAAGTTTTTTGGCAAAATTTATAAAGTCAATGGCTGAAGTTTAGGCCTCGATTTCATAATTTTGCCTTTGACTTTAGAAAGTTTGCCATTGGGTGAAATTTATAAAGTCGAGGGCTGAAGTTTAGGCCTTGACCTCAGACTTGGATTTCATAAATTTGCCTTCGACTTTATAAATTTGGCTTTGGGCAAAATTTATGAAGTCAAGGGCTAAACTTTAGATCTCAACCTTAGACTTCGACTTCAGAAATTCTGCTCTCGACTTTAGAAAGAAAAGAGCTGTTGGAATGCATTTAATGATGTGTCAGACACATTTAATGCTCTTTCTTTGCTTTAACTTTTACACGTTTTTAAAACGTTAAGTTCATTAAACACAAGTATGGGTTGTTAGAAACTTTTTTATAACGGGCAAATTTTTATCAAGAGCTATAAATATAATTTTTCTCCTCTCTTTGAAATAGAATGAAATATTAGAACTTTTGAATGCATAGTAAAAACAAAAACAATGTTATCTAATTTTTTTTACTTGTATTTTTGTTCTCGTTCTCATTAATTTGAATTTTTTTTAAGGGAATAATTAGTGCTCTGTTTCTAAATTAGTTGATACACTTTAAACGAGAGTTTTTTTAGCACCGTTTAAGATTTACAAAAGTTGATTATTTTCTCGTTTAAGGAGCTCAGTTTGTAAAAGGAATTTATAAAATTCCCAAAGTATTCTCAGTTGTAAATCTGCTCAAGTAGGAACATTTCTTTGTAAAAAAAAAATATATATTTCCTTAAGAGCCTTTCAATTTGTAAATCTGCTCATATAGAAGCTGTTTGTAAAAAGTCCTCAAAGGAGGCATTTGTAAAAGAAGTTATCGTGTGAGGCATTGAGAAAAGTTCTTGTAGATGCAAAGAGAAGTCCTTCGTTGAAGGCATTTGAAGTCTGGTCTGGAGTTACCAGCATCATCCTAATTGCGATTAAGCGGGAAGTCCTTAGTGGGAGGCATCTAAAGTCTAGTCGTATGTTACCAACACAACACTTGATTTATCAAGTGGAAGTCTTTTGTGAAAGGTAATTGTAAAAGTCCTATTGTGATAGGTATTGTTGTAATTCCTCGTCTAGGAGGTGTATTGATTTTGGAAAAATCAATATAGTGGTAAAAATCACTTTTGAGGCATTTGCACCGTGAAGAGTAGGCAGTGGGCCGAACTCCACGTTAAATCCTTGTGTTGCTTCTCTTCTCTCTCTCTCTGAGCTTCCTTATCTCTGCTTTTTTATTAATCAGTTTTAATTAGTTTATTCCACTACATTTTTTTGTTTTAATTAACTCTTGTCTTATCTTAGTTAATTAATTTGGTTTGATAAAACAGAAAAATTTGTAATACTTAATTCCCCCCCTAAGTATTCCTTATGTATTATTTCTAACAATTGGATCAGAGCCTGGTCTCTTGTGTTTGATTGCTTAAACATAAAAAAGAAAAGGTCATAGCTTCTAATACTAGGCTTCTTGGAGAGTCAGGCTATAAATAGGCCACTGCTTCTTAGCAGGGTAATTACTTTTATTGGAAGTGTAGAATGATATATTTTTGAAAGCTCAACATGGATTAATATGGAAAGTAGTTGAAAAAGGACCTTTTACAATTGAAAATAAAACGAAGATCAATATTCAGAAGATGATTGGAAAAAACTGGATTATAATGAAGTTGCCATGAATATTCCTTATTTGGATTGAATGAAAGTGATTTCAATAGAGTTTGTACTTGTAAATCTGCTAAAGAAATCTGGGATGAACTTGAAGTAACTTATGAAGGAACTTCAAGGATCAAAGACACTAAAATAAGCTTGTTGGTTAGTGAATTTGAAAGTTTTAAGATGCTGCTTGGTGAAACAATTGGTCAAATGAATGATAGATTCATTAATATCATTAATCCTTTGAGTGTTTTGGGCAATAGCTTTATTGATGTTGAAATAAATTCAAAATTGCTCAAATCATTACCAAGGGAATGGGAAGCAAAACGGACAGCAATAGAGGAAGTTAGGGATCTTAGCAAACTGATAAAAGAAGAGCTTCTTGGTGCACTCAAGACTCATGAGCTCATCAAGAATCAAAGTGAAAATCCAAAAAGAAGGCTATTGCTCTGAATGCAACCAATAATGATTCTGATAAGGAGGAGATAAATGAGGATGTTGTGTTATTTGCAAAAAATTTCAACAAATTTATGAAGATTGGTAGCTCTTCAAAGTTTAGAAAGGAAAGGAAGGATGTTGTATGCTATAAGTGCCAGAAACCATGACACATCCAACCAAACTGCCTTCTCCTCAAGAAAGCACAAAAAAGATTCAAGAGGGAAGCACTTATTGCTACTTGGAGTGATGGAGAGTCATCAGATTCTGATGAAGAAGAGTTATGTTTCATGGCGATCCATGATGAGGTGAACAATCCTTCATCTTCCTGCTCTAATGATGAATTGCTTGACATGTATAAAAAGATTTGTAAAAATCTTAAAAAATTTGAAGTAGATTAGAAGAGTTTCAAGATAAAATTAATGAACTTAAAACTGAAAATGAAGAAAAAGATGAAATAATAACAGCTCTAGGTTCTGAAAGAGATAGCTTGCATAAAAATCTTAGTAGCATGAATCTGAAAATTAATGAAATTAGAAATAAAAATAAGAAACTAAAAATAGAAAATAAAATTCTGGTTGAATAGAATGATAAATTAAAAATTGAAAATGATCTTTTAGATTTAGAAATTAAAACTATAAAAGATGATAATAAACCTGCATCTACTAGTAACAACATCAATAACATTGAACTTCTGAAAGAGCTAGACGAGCTAAGAACAAAAAATATAAATCTAAAATCTAACTTAGATGATTCAAAAGCTGTCATAGCTAAATTCACACAAGGAGAGAAAAACTTAAATACTCTCCTTAGTGAGTAGAAATCTGATTATAACAAATATGGAATTGGTTATGATAGACACATGAATTATAAGTCTCATAAGACTCGGTTTGTAAAAGCTACTTATGGCACTTGTAATTATTGTGGCAAGTTTGGCCATATTGCACACAAGTGTACAATAAGGAAAGCTTTGCTCTTGGGTCATAAAAGCAAGTATGTTTGGGTGGCTAAGAAAAAAGTTTTATCTGTTTCTAACCCAAGAGGACCCAAAAAGAAATGGTTACCAAAGAAATAATAACTTGCTTTCCAGTGATCCTCAAGTGGCAGCAACAAATGGTACTTGGACAGTGGATGCTCTAGGCACATGACGAGAGTTGCTTCCAAATTTTTAAAACTGGACTTAATGGATCGAGGGAGTGTTACCTTTGGTGATGATAAAAAATCGACTGTTTTGGGTAAAGGTAGTATTATCCTTGATAAAGATCTTGTTATTAATGATGTGTTGTTGGTAGATAATCTAAAATAATCTGCTTAGTATAAGTCAACTTTGTGATAATGGTTTTAAAGTAACATTTTATGCCAAAAGATGTACTATAGAAAGAATTGATAATAACCAAGTATGCTTTGAAGGATATAGACATAAAAATATTTATAAAATTAATTTAGATGATTTTAAATCATCAAGTCAAACATGTCTATATTCTCAGAATTAAAATAGTTGGTTATGACATAGAAAATTAAGACATGCTAACATGAAATTAATTTCAAACTTGCAAAGAAAAATCTTGTCAAAGGTTTACCAAGTTTAAATTTTCAAAATGACAAGATTTGTCTAGCATGTCAAAAAGAAAGCAAACTAAGTCTTCTTTTAAGGTTAAGGATGCAGTTTTCACTTTTAGGCCATTGCAACTGTTACTTATGAATTTTTTTGGTCCTATTCAAACTTTGAGTTAACAGAAAAAAGATACACTTTGGTTATTGTTAATGTTTCTCTAGATTTTCATAGACTTTCTTTCTTGCCTCTAAAGATGAAACCAATGATGTCTTTTTTAGAGTTTGCAAGAAAGTCCAAAATGAAAAAGGTTTTAATATAGCTTCAATAAGAAGTGATCATGGGGGAGAGTTTGAAAATTTTGAAATAAATAATTTTTGTGAAAAATATAGTATTGAACACACTTTTTCAGCACCTAGAACCCCACAACAGAATGGTATAGCCGAAAAAAAAAAAGAACTTTAATAGAAATGACTAGAACCATGTTGTGTGAAAATAATTTGTCAAAACATTTTTGGGCTGAAGCTGTCAATACCGCTTGCTATATTTCAAACAGAATTTTTATTAGACCAATCATAAAGAAAACCCCCTATGAGATATGGAAAGGAAAAAGACCAAACATTTCTTATTTTCACCCATTTGGCACAAAGTGTTATATCTTAATAAATAAAAAGAATATCTAGGAAAATTTGATACTAAATCTGATATAGGAATCTTTCTAGGATATTCTTCATCTAGTAAAGCATAGGGTATATAATAAAAGAACTTTGTAGTAGAAGAATCTATACATGTTGTTTTTTATGATTGTTTGACTCCTATAAATGTTAATAATGATGTTAATAATGTTTGTGTTAGAATAAATGATCTTTCATGTTCCGATGTTGAAAATTCTGGTATTGTTTCTGCTATTGAAAAATTTGCTGTTGTTGATTATGTGCATGAGCATGTTAGTAATCTACCTAGGGAATGGAAATATGCTATTTCACATCCAAAAAACTTAATAATAGGTGAAACTTCAAATCGGGTACAAACTAGATCATCTCTTAGAAGCACAATCAATATAGTTTTTCTATCAAAACATGAACCTAAAACCTTGGAAGAAGCTTTAGAAGATGAGTTTTGGATTCAAGCCATGCAAGAAGAACTAAACCAGTTCACTAGAAGTGAGGTTTGGAATATTGTTGCAAGGCCTGAAAATTAAACTGTCATAAGAACAAAATGGGTTTTTAGAAATCAAATGGATGAATTTGGAATAGTAACTAGGAATAAAGCTAGGTTAGTTGCTAAAGGCTATATACAAGAAGAGGGGATAGATTTTGATGAGACTTTTGCCCGATTGCAAGACTAAAATCTATAAGAATGCTTTTGGCATATGCTGCTCACAAAGATTTTATCCTTTATCAAATGGATGTCAAAAGTACTTTTCTAAATGGTTTCATAAAAGAAGATGTCTATGTCGAGCAATCACCGGGTTTTGAAAATAATAAATTTCCTTATTATGTTTTTTAATTGAACAAAGCTCTTTATGATTTTAAGTAACTAAAGCTTGGTACGAAAGACTTAGTAGCTTTTTAATAAATAATGGATTTTCAAGAGGAAAAATTGATACAAATCTTTTTTATCAAAAATCACAATTCTGATACATTAATCGTACAGATTTATGTAGATGACATTGTGTTGGTGCTACTAATTCTTCACTTATAAAAGTTTTTGTTGAGTCCATGCAAAAAGATTTTGAAACGAGTATGATGGGAGAACTCACTTATTTTCTTGGGCTTCAAATTAAGCAATCAAAATCTGAAACCTTTATTAATCAATCTAAATACACTAAAGATTTGTTAAAAATGTTTAAAAATAGATAGTTGTAAGTCTAAACCTACACCTATGAGCACTAGTGTAAAAACTAGACAAAGATGAAAAAGGTAAAAATATTTGTAAAAAGATATATAGATGCATGATAGGTAGTTTGTTATATTTAACAGCTTCTAGACCTGATATCATGTTTTCTGTATGTGTATGTGTACGATTTCAATCTTGCCCAAAAGAATCTCACTTGGGTGCAGTCAAACGCATCTTCAAGTACCTTGTAGGCACTATTAAAATTGACTTTTGTATCCCAAACATACTTCTTTTGAATTGTTGGGTACTCTGATGCTGACTTTGCTGATAGCAAAGTAGATCGGAAAAGCACAATTGTCACATGCCATTTTCTTGGTAATTCTTTAATATCTAGGCACTCAAAGAAGTAAAATTCTATTGCATTATCAACTGTTGAAGCTGAATATATAGCTGCTGGCAATTATTGTGCACAAATTTTATGGATGAAATAAACTTTATTAGATTTTGGTTTAAAATTTGAAAGTGTACCAATTCGATGATAATACAAATGCTATAAATTTGACTAAAAATCCCATTCAACACTCAAGAACCAAGCATATTGAGAATAGACATCATTTCATTCGTGATCATGTTCTAAACAAGGATATTTGCTTGGAATTTGTTGATACAAACCATCAACTTACTGATATTTTTACTAAACCCTTGAGTGAAGAACGGTTTTGCACTTTAAGAGGCGAATTGGGCATGTTAAAGATTGATGAGTGTTAAAATATTTTTGAACCAGGAACTTTCTTGAAAATCTGATCTTAAGTCTCTTAGCTGATAAATATTGCAAACTTTAGACTAGAATCTGCACTTGCATGTATGTTTCTGTTTGTGTTTGTGCTTGTATGCCAATGTTTGTCTTCTGTAATTTTCTATTGTTATGAATTTATTTATATTCTTCTATGCTTTGTTTTAATTTTTCTTAAAAAAAATTAAATAAAAAAAGGTTGTATGAACCAGGGGGAGACACTTTTTTTTAAAGAAAATTTCTTTTTCTCTGTCTTAGTTTTTCATAAGAAAAAATAAGCAAAGTTTGTTTTAAAAAGGGGGAGAAATTTTTTTGAAAAGTGCTTTTGATAGGAGGGCGAAAATTGATTTTGTTAATATTTTTTTTTAACAAAGTCTGTGTTCTTTTTTTCTTTATTTTTTCTTTTTGATGAGAAGAGGGAGAAGTATTTGCACAATCAAGAATTATTTTAGAATTGATTGTACATATTTATTCTCATAAAAAAGGGGGAGATTGTTGAACTTTATGTTCACGAATGATTTTGATGAGAATAATTATTATACAATTAATTATTTAAATATCCTTAATTGTTCAAATACGTAAAATATTTATATATATATATATATATGCTTTGTATTTGTTTTGCTATTGTTTAAGTTTTAACAGAGTAAAAAGTTAAAGAAAAATCAAGACAAATCTATCGAGCCCAGTAGAAGAAAGGTGGAGGCACTATTCATCAGATAAAGACAAAACATAAAGTTTTGGATAAAACTATGAAGTCAAGAGTTGAAGTTTTAGGCAACATCGTGAAGTCAAGAGTTGGAGTTTTGGGCAAAATTTATAAAGTCAAGGGCTGAAGTTTAGACCTCGACCTTAGGCCTCGACTTTATATTTTTGCCATCGACTTTAGAAAGTTTGCCATTGGATAAAATTCATAAAGTTGATGGCTGAAGTTTAGACCTCGACTTCAGACCTCGACTTTATAAATTTGCCCTCGACTTCATAAATTTGGCCTTGGGCAAAATTTATGAAGTTAAGGGCTGAACCTTAGGCATCGACTTTAGAAATTATGCCCTTGACTTTAGAAAGAAAAGAGCTGTTGGAATGCATTTAATGATGTGTCAGACATATTTAATGCTCTTTCTCTACTTTTGACTTTTACACGTTTTTAAAATGTTAAGTTCATTAAACACAAGTATGAGTTGTCAAAAACTTTTTTATAACTGGCAAATTTTTATCAAGAGCTATAAATATAATTTTCCTCCTCTCTTTGAAATAGAATGAAATATTAGAATTTTTTAATGCACAGTAAAAAAAAAATAACGTTCTGTTTTTTACTTATGTTTTTGTTCTCGTTCTCATTAATTTGAATTTTTTTTAAGAGAATAATTAGTGCTCTGTTTCTCAATTTGTTGATACACTCTAAACGAGAATTTTTGAGCACTGTTTAAGATTTACAAAAGTTGATCATCTGCTCGTTTAAGGAGCTCAGTTTGTAAAAGGAATTTATAAAATTCCTAAGTATTCTCAGTTGTAAATCTGCTCAAGTAGGAGCATTTCTTTGTAAAGGAAATTTGTATATTTCTTTAAGAGCTTTTCAATTTGTAAATCTGCTCGTATAGAAGCTGCTTGTAAAAAGCCCTTAAATGAGGCATTTGTAAAAGAAGTCCTCGTGTGAGACATTGAGAAAAGTCCTCGTAGAAGCAAAGAGAAGTCCTTTGTTGAAGGTATTTGAAGTCTGGTATGGATTTACCAGCATCGTCCTAATTGCGATTAGGCAGAAAGTCCTTAGTGGGAGGCATCTGAAGTCTGGTCTGTGTTACCATCACAACACTTGATTTATCAAGTGGAAGTCTTTTGTGAAAGGCAATTGTAAAAGTCCTATTATGATAGGCATTGTTGTAATTTCTCGTCTAAGAGGTGTATTGATTTTGGAATAATCAATATAGTGGTAAAAGTCCTCTTTGAGGCATTTGCACCGTGGAGAGTAAGCAATGGGCCGAACTTCACGTTAAATCCTTGTGTTGCTTCTCTTTCTCTCTCTCAGAGCTTCCTTATCTCTGCTTATTTATTAATCAGCTTTAGTTAGTTTATTCCGCTGCATTTGTTTGTTTTAATTAACTCTTGTCTTATCTTAGTTAATTAATCTGGTTTGATAAAACATAAAAATTTGTAATACTTAATTCACACATCCCCCCCTCCCCCCTCTTAAGTATTTCTTGAGTATTATTTCTAACAAGAGGCACATGATATTGAGTACTAAGAGAAGTAGAATTGGCGTTAAACACTAGATGATAAAAGGCAAAACTACTGCTAGGAAAATTTATAAACTAGAGAATGATATAATTATACTATCATTCAAAGGAAATCTACAAATTGAAGTTTAGATAAAAGTGATCAACATGTATTGTAAGACAGATGGTTTCAAACCTTGAAGTCTTTGTAGAGTGGAATTGTGTTAGATGGTAATGACCAATGGCTAAAGATTTCTTGTGTACTTAGTCCTTGTTAGACTACACAATGGATAGATTTACATGATTTTAGATGTATAAGGCGCATTACGTATAATTTGGAGTTATTTCATAATGTTTTATCTCTTACCTTAATGGATTGTAGTAATTATTATAATGGCAACAAGAAGGTGTTTAAACTATTGAGTCATAGGGTTGGAAACCTTTTTTACTTTGATTAGGTTTTACAAGGAATTCTAAAGTGAAGAGAAATTGGAGGAAGCTGAAGCTTCAAGGGTCCAAGAAATACGCAATGACTTCACATGTTTTGGTCCAAATGAGTGAAGAGGTATTGCAACTATGAGCTATCATGTTTAGACATAGGTTTATTACAAGCATTGCTTGGGTGTATAGGCATATGCATTGAGTTAACTAAGATTGATATTTTCTCAATCTATATCTTGAATTTACACAAGTTTTGGTTTGAAAATTTTATTGATGTGAGAAAATGGATAGAGGACTTAGCTTGAGCATGTGTGATAGAGCACCAACGAATTACTTAGTGAAGGGTAACTGACTTAACATGAAGTGGTTTATCACCGAAAAGGCATATTCAATCAAGAGATTTATTGATTAAGCTGTGCCAATAGTCAATCAAAATAGTATGCAAACGCTTAGTAGTTTTCTATTTTGTAACTTTTTGGTGCCTAAGTTATTTCCAATTTTATATATTAGTTTTTGAATCTTAGTAAACGTTATATGTATCCTATATAGAGTGTTCAGTAGTGTAAGAGAGAGTGCAAAATCTTATATACTTGTTAAGAAAATTCAGTATTTTGTGATTGCTTATAAGCTATTATATCATGATAGTGGACTTACTCAGTCCTATTCGTAATTTTTTATCGCATTTTTATTATGGCGTTTTTTATGTGACATGTGTTTTACTTTTCTCTTTTTACTTATTTTTTTTTCCTATTTACAATGTAACATTCAAATTGTAACCTAAAATTTAGATATATCCTAGAAATATTCACAATTATGTTACAAAAGGATAAAGTAAGAAAAACATAAACATATAATCCATACTAACATATATGCACAAGCATATATGCTACCAAATTAACCACATTGGGATGAAATACTGTTTCAACTCCTTAAAAATTTACTTCTATTTACAATTCTATTATCAAGTTTAAGTAGTTAAACATCCTTTCAAACCCCTAATAAGATGTAGTATAATTTAAATCTGTTCCAACAACTAGAAAAAATACCCTATTGAGTTTTGATCGGATTATGAATGGGCTATCTGGACTTGAAATAAAGAGGAAGGACAGGTGTTGAGGTGTGTTTGCATGTGAGGGGATGTGGGGAAAGGGCAGATGCTAAAAACACAAGATGCAAGATTTCATGTAACAATGATCTGACATCAGGTAATGGTAACATGAACCTTCCTTTCCCTTTAAAAAAGAAGATTGAAAGTGTCAGCTTATGATTTGGTTTCTAATTAAATATAATATGTTTTCTTTCCATTTTAATCGGTGATAATCAAATACACGCAAGATCTATGTGTAACATCACCTGGACAAACGGTTATATGTTGTATACGTGTTTACTCTAGAAAATCACATTTTCATTATTTAAGAAATTAGGTGAAATGTCGCATTTTAAAGTTGATTTATTGAGACAATACTAATGTGCATTTACTGCTCTTGGTAATATAGAAGATTCAAGAAATTTTATCTTTCAATATATTTTACATGTTTTATGAAATATATAGTGGATATTTAAAAAATGCAATAAGTTTTAAGTTTCAACCCTTTTTAATTATGAGAGAATGGAAGCATTGTAAACAAGTTAATCGGAATTATACAATATTAATATCAGGTTGAATTGAAATTTCTCTCAAAGTAGTATTCAATAAATTTGAATTCGACACAATAATAAATTTGTTTAAACTTGATTTATTTAGAAAATATACTTTCTATTCAAATAAGAATAACAAAAATATATAAAAACTTGATCTAAATTTAATTAATATTTGAATCTCACATAAACTCGATTAATTAAACATCATGAAGTTCAAATTTAACTTTACTACCAATTACCAAACTGTATTCAAATAACTCACCATTGGATCAAATTCCTTAACGTGGAAAAAAATTTTATTATCCTCGAAAGCCTATCCTACTTCTGTCATGGCGAATAGATTTTTGCCACATATCAGAAAATATGATGACCGCATTCTTTATTATAAGGATTCTCTTTTTTTTTTAATTTATTTAAAATATATCACATATTCATTCTAAAAATAGTAATATAACATAACATTTCCGGTACAACAATCCAATCCTTTTTAACTCCCTTACAAGAAATTAAAGGTACCACTCCCAATATAAGCTTAATTTCCGTCACATTATCCAAAATATTTTTAAATCTTGTCTTATGCAGAGAAAGAACAAGATTGCATTGGGCCTACCACGTTAGAAGCACATGCAAGTTCCGGATATTATGGTTCCATGAATTCATGCAGTCGTTTTCATATACGTGGAGTGCGCCAGTCTTACCATTTGAATTTCACAAAATTTATTAAAAGAAATTCATGCTGGCAACGAAAAGAAGTACATAGACAACGACATGATTATTGAATTACATGATGTGGAAATTTAATTAAATTTTGAAAACACTCTGAATGTGAGATTTTCCTAATTATTTGACGCGCGAGGGAAGGACGCAAAACTATCAAAAATTTATGGCAAGCGTCGTATGAAAATTTGCTTATCAATATGTAAATGCAACGTACCTTTTTTTTTTTCCCCCCTTTCCCCTCTATTATGGAAAGAAAATAAATTTCTTTTATATAACTATATTATAATAATTGATCCTTTTAGAAAGAGTCTCATACACCTCTTTATTTGTCCTGAATAAGATGAAAAACCCTTCATATCTTGTCATGAGGGCAATCTAGACATAGTTTAAGCCACAAAATGTATCATTTAAGTGAGCAATTATCGATGAAAGTACTAATAATGGCTATTATAATTTGGTATTTTAGTAGCAAGATAGAAGTTTAGTAAAAGAAATATTAATCCAGCTATATATTATCAAATGTGCTCCTCCAACCTGTTTCAGATGTGCCCAAAATTTTCAGCTCTAAAGTCAAAGATTGTGGCTTTGCTTTTCCCATTTTGTCGTTGTCATCTTACCTTGGTTTTACTGAGATACTCCCTCCGGTATAAACAAAAGAAATTTTTGTGAGTGATTTCAGTCAGAAATGGGTGTTAGAAAATACGTAAAAGCAAAAGGATTGAGTGGAAAAACCAATATCCATAGAAGTCATAATTATTAACGATCACTTTCTAACATAATATATGATAATATAAATATTAATATAATGACATTATAGAGACAAAATGATTAAACTCACATGGATTACCAACACCATAACCAAAACTATAATAAGATTGTCCATGACATAGATGTGTTGTATATGAAATATTTGATTTTTAACATAAACATGAAATAAGATATGACCATGACTCGCCAATACGAATTATGATTTGGAGATTTCATTGATAGAGATTGACGAATCTGCAGAATCTTGAATTGAACCTTGTAAAGCTTTAAATCCGTAAGGGCTTAACCTACAAGAGAAAACATGATTAGTAGATATGAGAGAACAGTTGGCAGCAAGATTGATAAAAAGTAAAATGAGAATAAATATTCCCTTGGGGTATTTATAGAAATAGAACCAAAACAAATTAAGGAAGTGGATAAACCAAAATGTAGAAGAGTAGATCTATGATTGAGGAAAGTAAATCTAAGATACTAGGAAACTTATTAAAATTGCTAAGCTAGTTGGTGATAGCTATTGGGTTTGCTCGCTTTCCTAATATAACTGGGTGTTAATGACAAGAATAAAATCGACAAGAAGCAATTGACTATTGCTAAATGAATAAGCGTAGCTTAACCTTGCGGGACTTCTTCAAGGTCTTTCCAAAGGCGGTTTAGGCTCAGGTAGATCGACCAATGACTCAAGCTCGATTCAAGGTCCAACAAATTGGTCATAGTTTAGATGGATCATCCTAAACCTAGGGATCTCATAACTAAAATCAACGATTTCCATTATAATTCAAAAATTTCTTTAGATTCCAAACATGTGCTTTCACATTAATAAAGATTGTGATAGGTACCATACAAAGTAGATTTTACTCATTGATGTAACTTATGAATAACAAGAAGGATTTCTTTTTGGAATTCAATTTGAGGGTCCTCGATGTTCAGTTTTTGTAGACATGCTCACAATTTAGGACTTTTGGATCATCATAGAATTTGAAAATTTGTTCTTTGAATTTTCATGATATGTAATGTGTGTGGCTTTAACCAAGGGTGGACCCAAGGAAGTGGCTTCACCCCATGCTTGCATCCATCCCTAACTTCAAAATTTAAAAAAAAATTTGCCTAAAAAAATTTAAAAGAAAGAAAGAATAAAAAATCATCTATAATGTATGTATGTTTTATTTATCTATTTATTTTTTTTCATATATGCTGCTTTCTAACCTTTAAATGATATCCTGGATTTGCCAGCAGCTTAAACCATTGTTCTCATATTTCCCATGGAATGGGGTCCACTTGTAGTACTTTGTAAACAGACATTGGACACTTCTTAGGGACAGATTGTAGAAACATGAATCAGGATCCACAAAAGTCACGTGGATTTTATCCAAATGTTGCCCTTGTGTATCTCATGAAAGTGCCCTTCACAAGGGTTTGCCCCAATATTCCCCTTTCCCACTTGTAAGAAACTAAGAACATCCAACATGGAATTGGACCAATTAAAACAGGATCTTTTTCAAGGTCACTTTCAATGAGGTAGTTATTAACATGGTCATATACAGCTGCTAAAAAACAACGTCACATGAGTACATGCAAAAGGTTCCAAGCTCTTCCATGTGCATTTAAGGCATAGGATTGAGAGAGGTAGGGCACATTTGATCCTTGTGAGCCCACAAGTAATGCATGTTAGATTTATTTGATAGCAAATATTACGCAGTACATGGAATTCCCACAATGAGTTGCCAATTATTTCTTAAAAACTTGCAACCCTCTTATGGGATAGAATCACCCATAAAGCTAGTTAAGTGCAAGACCAGATGGACGAGGCAATAGCTTAATGGATACCAAATTTGAGTTGGTATATATATGACATCATCCGAAAAGGAATAAGAGATTCTAACACCTACTTAAACAAATTATGTCATTAGTAGGACAAAATGATGCAACCACAATCTATATAATAGTTTGTTCACAAGAAAATAACAATAGAAAAGTATTCTCTACTAGAAGGTTCATACTGAAAATGGATCTTCTCATTTACCTTTCCTCAATTTATAATGTTGCTATGTATGAAATATTTGAAATTATTAGGAAAAAGATGATATCATAATAATATCATATTAAAAATAAAAAATTCGGACAATTTTAACCATCAATTAGTAAATGAAGGAAAATTGAATGAAAAAAATGCAGTAGGATCACTAATAAAGAGATTCACTTGATTCTTGTAACTATAGCATTATGTGATGCATTTGAATGATTAAGTTTCACATTTATAAGAAGTCTTCTTTGTTAAAATTTAGAAGGAAGATCTCTATAAAAGTAAGAAGTTATCATAATAAGCCTCATTGATGCAGCCACTGTAATAACCTGCCACATTACTCAAACAATAGCTTAAAAATAAGTTTTTACTAGGGCTGAGTGAGTAAATCTATCATACAAGGTACCTACCCAAACCTTGTTCGACCGGATAGGTTTCAGGTGAGTATCAATGGTCAGTGGGTAGGCTTCGGGTATAAAATTTTCTGAACCTGTTCCCACAGGATAAGACATGGATATGAGCTTTCCATTTCCCATACCTACCTTGGAACCTGTATTTTACTAAATATATGATACGGGTTCTTGGGTATCCTGTATCTACCCTACAAGAATTGTATAAAATAATATTAAGTTGTTAACAATAAAATAGTACTATTTCTTTTTAATAATTTTTTAACATCAATATTATTTCAGGTAGTGAACTTCTTTATTGTTTTCACTATTTAATCTTTAATAGCGTACAACTCTTTAATTATCCTCAACTTGAAAAATATTATATGTATTATCAATGGATAATTAAATTAAATTGCAAATTTTTTAATAAATTTTTGGTACATTTATTTATTCTTTTACAATTTTTATTATTTTCCTTCTTTCTTTTTCCTTTAAAAGAAATTACCTTCTTATATGGATATAATGTTGATATTTTCTCATAGTGCTACTTTATATTTTTCAATTTTTATTTATTGTTCCATGTCCACAAAATTTAAAGTTACCCAATTTTCTTCTAATACCGTTGTACACCAAAATGATTTATTATTATTAATATAAATCTAAGAAAGCGTAGTATAAGATTATGAGCAGAAAAAAAAATACATCAAAATTCTTCAATTGATATGTAAAAGCAACTAGTGATAGTATCGATATTAAATAATATTTAAGTTTCTTTTCACATTCCAAAAACAATTTTGTTCTATCATAGGTTCCATAGGGTATAGGGTGAGTTTAAAGTGGTACAAGATAGATTCTGAATATAAAATTTTATATCATGTACCTTATATGATAAGGTACAGGTAGCGCTTCATACACTACCCATCCTGTACCTGCTCATCCCTAGTTTCTACGCCTATAAAGCATTCTATTTGTTGAACTTGTAGAAATAAACAGCAATATAATAAAATGCCTTGTAAATGTAAAAGTAATTATTAAATGTCTTAAGAAAAAGAAGGATTTTTAATATGATATCCACACTTATGTTTAATTTCTCCTACCACTATGAGGAAAGGATTAAAACGTAATCCATTCAAATTAAAAAACCAATACTAATTCTCTTTGGTTCCAGTGATCAGCATGCTAAAACTCTTGTTAAAATTACCCTATAGATTTGTTTGTTTTCTGATGTTTTGAAGCTATACATTTCATTTTATTAATGTCTCAAGACCCATATGGAAAGTTGCATGTCACACACCCATAGGGTACCTTAATTACATTGATGTCCCCTTGTGACAACTTAGAAAATGATGAAAGATAAATAAGCTAACCAAGGCTTTTCAGAAAAGGTTATGCATCACACTATTAGGACACTCTATGGCTTGAAAATTTAAAACAGAATCGTGAGGTTGTCAAGATAAGAAATTTTGCATATATATAAATTCTTTACAACATGATTCCTTACATACAACTTAGGATCAACTCCCGATAAAACCTTACAAACTTACGAGAAATAAATATAAGGTATTCTACACAAAAATAAATAAATAAACTATCTCTAGCTCTCACTCGACTCCTAGATTTCTCCTTAAAGCCTACTACTTCTTCTCGCCTAAAGCTTGGATCCACTCTAGATATTCCTAAAAGCACATAAAGTCTGTAGAAGTGTGAGCACACCATAGCTCAGTAAGATAACATGATCAAATCACACTTCAAACAAATGCTATACAAGTTTTAGTTACAATCATATGTAATGCCACACTCAATCATATGAAATACACAATTTGGATGATCGAAATCCAAACCAATGGAGATTTACACCCTCTCTTGGGGGTTAAAGAACCAACTCAAGTAGTCCATGCCTAGGAAAGACTGAGAACTAAAAAAAAAAAAGAAACTTTTCTAAATTTACTTAGTGTAGATGTATGGATTTCATTATAAAGGTTTTAAGCCTAATTTATTATTTGGATTTAACTCTCTGGGTTAAAGTGACAGGACTTAGAGAGTTAAGCCCAACCAATTGGGATGATCATGGGAGTTTTGGCATGGTAGGCTTGGAGTATGGCCCGTTGGAATTGGCATGTCCAATTCCAACATTTCTCAAATTAGCTCACACACATTACAATGAAAGCCTTAATGGGACTGGGTCCATAAGGGAGCTCATACCCATATCCATAATGAGAGGGACTCATCCTAGCGGTTGGTCATCTATTTCATCTTACGGACGACATCGAGAACTAGATTCTCTATAAATACTTGGAGCTCTTACCTTATTTGGAGAAGTGAAATCTTGGACAAACACCGTTGTGCTGTCGGATTTCCATTTTTGTGAATCGATTACTTGACTTACCCAAGAACGCACACGATATTCGTGGTATTTAGTGAGGTTGATGCTCTTCAGCTCCCTCACCTGTCACACGTGTGTTAGAGCCTATTGAGACTGCCTATTCCTCCTCCCTACACAATTCTCTTTCGATCATCTTTGCACGTGTTGTTTCCCTAGGTCATGTGTAACGCGATAATCACGCGGTACGCATGTGATTGTTGCATCCAGACTCATACCCACACATTTTTGTCGACTCCACTGGGGAGATGGAAATCAACACTTGTGTGATGGCACCTCTAAGAAAGAGACCTACCGATCCCACTGAGGGTACAACTCAAGAACTTAATGTTAATCCCGAGGCTACTGAACATGACATGCCAGCGCTTAAGGATGTGAACCAACCTACTGGTACTCAAATCGATAATGCTGCGATCTTGCATGCTTTGCAAGAAAATACCAAGCAAGTCAATCAATCAATGCAAGAATCTACAAGACAATTCCAACAATTCATGACAATGTTTGCTCAATATTTGCCTGGTATGGCTGCTATTGTTGCCGCGTAATAAGGTACAACTTCATCCATCCCTGTTGTTGCGTGCAACAACGCGCTTCTCAGGCACCTCAAGTTGCTCCACCTGCTAATTCTACTCCTATTTCTAAACAAGATCCTACTAGAGTTGGAGAGCAAATCCCTCCATTAGAGCCTGTAATTGCACACCGCTTGCACCTTAGGTAATGAATACTGGAATTCATTGGAACACCATCAACTTCCTAGCCTGCATTACATGCTCAACCTGGAGGATCTTCATCCTCACAGGCTACACCACCAATTGTCATTGGTGGACCCACTATTCAACCCAATACAACTTTACTCCAAATGGCTACTCCAGCTACACTAGTTGAAGTTACTACTTCAACTCCTAAAGGTACTTTCATCATGAAGGAAGATCTGGACATGTACCTAAGGGAAATACAAGCTAAGTCAGATGTGGGAGTATTGGATCTCAAGCTCCCATACAATCAACGATTGCTGCTAAGCCATATCCTCAGGACTACGTGAGTCCAAATTCATGCTATTCAATGGTAAAGGGAAGTGCCAAGGAACATTTGTTGAAGTTCATTGAAACACTAGAGGTTTATGGATTTGATGATGATTTAAAGTTGAAGGAATTTTCTAAGTCCCTCACAGAGAAAGCGTACACTTGGTACGTGAATCTTCCCCCTGGATCTGTAGATTCATGGGCAACCATGTGCAAATGTTCCTAGAGAAATTCTTCTCCACACAGAACGAGTGACCTTGACTGATATGGGACGAATCCGTCAAAAGCCCAAGGAAGACTTGATGGATATTGAGCGCTTCAGGAGCGTTCACTAGACATCCAAGACATATGTGATGAAAGAGAGCTGGTGAAAATTTGTATCCAAGGCATGTTTACTGAGTACGCGGTGCATCTAGAAAATCTTTCTTTAGCTTCATTCTCCACTCTGGTTGAGAACGCGCGAAGGACTAATAATTCTGTCGCGTGACAGAGAGGAGGAAAGTGAAGTTTAACAAAAGAGGACCGTTGTGAATGCAACTCAAAGTGAGGATCCCAAAGATGAGAAGAAACGAAGAGTTGAAAAGTCTGGACGTGAGAGAACAAAGGAAGTGCCAACATATCCTTGTTCAATGGGAAAAGTGCATGCTATGCTCGATCAATGGTTGAGAGATGGAAATCTTAAGCTCCCAGGGTAGATCGTTTACCAACTCAAGAGGAGAAATGATCCCAAGTTTTGTAGGTTCCACAGGATTGTAGGGCATCCTACTAGGGATTGTTTTACTTTGAAGAGAATTTTCAATGAAAGAGTGCAGAATGGAGAGCTCGTTATTGAAAATACGATTAGGAACAATCCACTTCCAACCCATAACAATCAGCGTGGTGCTGTCAACGTCGTTATTCATGATCCTGCCATGGTCGAGGCCAGTGATACACCACTTGCTGAGGCAAGTAACACAAAAGGAAAACAACATGTAATTGAGGAAAATGATTGTGCACCCATTGCTGCGGCGCTTTTGAAGACTTCAAATTTTAGAAATTTCTTTGATCTACTTGGCTTTGATGAGAAGGCAAGGCTTGCAGCAGCAACTATGCGCGCAAATTTCCGAGGGACAATATGCCGAGTGTAGTGCAGCGCAGCCAGTCAAAAGAATGGCTCGAGCATGAAAATGCAATCTTGTTCACTGATGCAGATATGTGTGTAGACGGTCCAAATCACAATCGACCATTATATGTGGAGGGCACACTTAATGGCTATCCAGTTAAGAGGACATTCATTGACGCTGGTTCTTCTCTCAACATCATGCCTAAGACTACATTTGAAGCTGCTGGTATTGACTATCGTCGTTTGGTGAAGCAACCCATTTCAGTTAATGGCTTTAGTCATACTACAACAAAGACCATTGGAAGAGTTAATGTTGATCTTAAGATTGGGCCTATCCGTGGTAGTGTTACTTTTCACGTGATTGATGCGCCTGTGTCCTATCACTCTTGATAGGTAGGAAATGGCTGCACGATCACAATTTAGTGCCATCAACGATGCATCAATGTATCAAAGGACATTGGAAAGGGAAGGATATATTTATTCCTGCTACAAAGAATCCTTTCGAGCACGATGAGACAAATTTCATTGAATCTACCTTCTTCAATGAGTACTCGATGAAGGTGAGACAGCTATTGCTAGAGCTTCAGGTGTACCATTACCCACTTGGGAAGAAATTCAAGAGGGTCAACAAAAGAAAGAAAAATGCGTGGTTGTCGAGGAGGTAAAAAGAAGAACAAGCAAGCTGACGCTGTTGAAAGTTATGTTAGAGAAGATGGGCGAAGAGTATATCTCTTATGACGGTTTCCAGGGTCTAAGGAAGTTTGTTCTTCTTCAGACCCTGTACCAATTCAAGAAATTCAACCCGCCCCTCAACAAATGCAAGATCAAATAAAGCCACAGAATGAAGAAATTGAGGAATTGGATCTAGCGCGACCAGGAGTCGCCGCGGCCAATTTTTGTCAGCAAAGGTTTGTTACAAGATGTTAAAAGTCCTCTTTGATTTGTTGAGAGAATATAGGGACGTGTTTGCTTGGGCATATGATGAGATGCCAGGTTTAGATCCTAGTCTTGTAGTGCACAGACTAAATATCGCCCCAGGCACGACTCCTATTAAGCAAGGACAACGAGTTTTCCGTCCTGAGGTTGAGGTTCAAATCAAACATGAAATTGAGAAGTTGCTTCATGCAGGCTTTATCAAACCAATCGAGCACCCTACTTGGCTCGCAAATGTCGTACCTGTTAGAAAAAAGAATGGTCAAATAAGGGTTTGCGTGGATTTTCGAGATTTGAACAAGGCTTGTCCTAAAGATGATTTCCCTTTGCCAAATATAGACACCTTAGTGGATGTCACGGCAGGACATGAATTATTTTCATTCATGGATGGTTTCAGCGGGTATAATCAAATCAAGATGGCAATTGGAGACGCTGAGCGTACTGCCTTTCGAACGCCTGTTGGGAATTTCTATTATACTGTCATGCCCTTTGGACTCAAGAATGCTGGTGCTACTTATCAAAGGGCAATGACAGCCATTTTTCACGATATGATGCATGATTTCATGGAGGATTACGTGGACGACATAGTCGTGAAATCAAAACATGCACCAGACCACTTGGTCCATCTTCGGAAGGTTTTTGAACGATGTCGATTGTATAAGCTTCGCATGAATCCTTTGAAATGTGTCTTTGGAGTTGCTTCAGGAAAATTCCTTGGATTTGTGGTCCATAGGAAGGGAATTGATGTTGATCCTGCAAAAATACAAGCTATATTGTCTATGCCCTCGCCAACTACTTTGAAAGAGTTGAAAACTTTCATGGGGAAAGTTTCATATATTAGGAGATTCATGCCTGCACTTGCAGAGATTTCGCATCCCTTACATCAACTTATGAAGAAAGGAATTGCATTTGAATGGAAACAAGTCCATGAAGATGCGATTCAAAGAATTAAGGGAATTCTCACTTCTTCTCATACCATGACTATGCCTGTGAAGCAAGTACCGATGATATTATATCTCACTTCTACTAGCAGATCAGGAGCTTTACTTGCACAAGAAATAGATGGCCAAGAACGCCGGTCTATTATTTGAGTCGCTCACTTCAAGGAAGTGAGGTCAAATACCCAGCTTGCGAAAGCATTGTCTCGCGCTGGTGTTTGCAACTCAAAAATTACGTCACTACTTTCTGGCACATAAGGTTAACCTTGTCACACGGTCAGATCCTATCAAGTATTTATTGTCACGACCAGTTGTCTGGGCGTATTGCAAAATGGTTGTTGCTTCTTGGAGAGTTCGACATTACAATACAGACTCCTAAAGCTGTTAAGTCACAGGCCTTAGCTGATCTCTTGGCTCATTTTCCGAACGAAAGTGAAGATGTGATCACAGATACTATACCAGCAGAATTTCACGAGGACTCACTCATGATCGAAACAGAAGGAGAATGGTCACTTCAATTTGATGGTTCATCAGGAAGTCAAGGTGGGGAGCAGGAGTTGTATTAACATCACCTAATGGCCAAGAAATACCTTTGGCATTTAAGCTTGACTTTCATTGCACTAATAATGAAGCCGAGTATGAGGCATTGTTACTCGGGATCGTCTTTGCCTTGGAAGCTGGAGCAAACCACTGTGTATTCGTGGCGATTCAAATTTGATCATTAAGCAGACCAATGGTGAATATGCCCTCAAGGAGCCATCACTTGCGCCTTATAGGGCTGCAGTGCAAGCTTTAATTGGGAAGTTTGAAGTCGTAAGGTATGAACATACCAAACGATCTACGAACCGTTACGCAGATGCATTGGCAACATTGGCATCTAAGATTCCAATGCATGCTTCAGATGAAAGCCTAGATGTCAAAGTTATCAAGAAAACTATTCCTTGCACAACCTTGCAATTGTTGGAGGAAGACGATGAAACAGGAGATGATTGGCGTGTTGGTATCAAGAATCAATTAGCACAACCCAATGCAGCCTCCATCGTAACCTTGAAGAATTTTATTCGTATCAATGGTGCTTTGTACTTTAAAGGACCGGAGGGCGTTCTATCGCGATGCATTTGCGCGAAACAGGCTCGATTAAAATTAGACAAGTATCATAAATCTGGTGTGGGGAAGAAGGACCTCCTTTGTATCGTCGCATTCAACGTGCAGGGTATTACTGGCCCTCAATGGCTAAGGATGCATCTCAGGTAAATGCATTGTCCTAAGTGCTCTGAGTTACCAGATGCAAAAGAATGTAATTTTGTCGCAAGTGCTGGAGATTGGCGTCGTCCGTATATTGACTATTTGAAGAATAACGTGCTACCACTAATAGTACGGATGCCAATTAGTAAAAAGGAAGGCACGCAAGTACCTAATGCATGAGGATGAGTTGTATAGAGTCTCATTCATGGGAAAGCCTCTCAGATGCATTACATCTCCTGAAACAGAACAGATATTAACTGAGGTACATGCTGGAGAATGCGGTGAGCACCAAGGCGCAAGGAAGTTGTATTATCAACTACTAGACATGGGGTACTATTGGCCAACCATGGAATCAGATAGTTCCAATTTTGTTAAGCGGTGCGTTCCTTGCCAAGAACATGGAGATGTGATTCATGCTCCTGCAGTTGCACTTCACAGTTTAACAACACCATGGCCTTTCCACACTTGGGCGTTTGATCTAATCGGTCCTATTCACCCGCCATCTAGAGGTTGTATTTGGATCCTAGCTGGAACTGAATGTTTTACTAAGTGGGTAGAAGCCATTCCTTTAAAAAAGGCGACAGGACCAATAGTTGCAAGCTTCATTAAGGAGAACATTATATGCCGATTCGGGATTCCAAAGCGTATCCTTTCAGATAATGGCACTCCTTTCATCAATTCACATGTTCGACAACTGTTGGAATCATATGGTATTGATCATGTAAAGTCAACCCCTTATTACCCTAAGGGCAACGGCCAAGCGGAAGCTACGAACAAGACTCTTTTAAAAGTTCTGAGTCGTATGGTACACGATAACCATAAAGAATGGCATGATAAACTATCCCTAGCACTTTGGGCTTACAGGACTTCAAAGCGGCGACCAACACAAGCAACACCTTTTTCGTTAGTATATGGTGCCGAAGCAGTCGTGCCTATAGAGGTTCTGATCCCTTCAGCACGATTAGCGATCAATGCTGAGCTTGAGCCAGATGCTTTACGCATAATAGACTTGGAAGCCTTAGATGAAAGACGAGATATGGCCAAAAACAACTTGATCAACTACCAACACAAGCTTGGTATGGCCTACGATCGGTTGGTGAAGAAAAGGTCATTTCAAGTGGGTGATGTTGTACTTCGTGCAGCCGAGCATGTGCGCCGAAGTATACCTGCGCCAAAGTTCACGCCAAAATGGGAAGGTCCCTTCATTATACATGAAGTCCATGATAGCGGGTATTGCAAGCTCCTCAATCCAAAGACTGATGCTATTACAGCTCCTATAAATTTTCAATATGTAAAGAAGTTTCACATGTAATAGCATGATCAGTGATGATGATGACTTGAATAATACGGGCTTGCTTTCACATGATTCTTTCATCAATCAATTCATTTTATACATTATATTTATATGTTGCTGCTGCTTGGTAAGAGACTTGTCTCCTATGCGCGCGACATTCGTTCATTCATTCATGCAGCTTGTAATTGTTCAAATTTACTAAGCGCGTGGCACTATACATGCATACAGATTTTTGTCTAAGTATGTTATATTAACCATCGTATTTGATGGAATGGTTAAGTAGTGGGTAATACCCCTTAACAATCTTTGTGAAATTAAAATGCTTTGCTCGCGAAAAAAAAATAATAAGTCTTAACGCGCAAAGTTATACTATAACGTACTACTACTACTACAAGAATTTTATGTTCTTTAAAGAGCATAAATTACAACATGATAGAGCTTTGAATCAAACCGTTGCTGGCAAGTGAGAGCATTCTCTGATGCGCAACACAGTAATCGTAACAATATTTGTTGCTTCATGATTCATACTATTAAGTAAAAGCATTGCTACTTAGGTGCATGAGCATGTTACCAAGTGATACTTACTATTCACTAATGTAAACAAAAATCAAGCAATATCAAGCAACAATAATGACAAAATCAAGCCAAACAATGTTTTTACCCGAAAAGGGTGTTACAACAAATTGTTCTTGAAATTGAAGAGAAAATATCAGCTAATCTAAACTATGCCTGATGTCTGAGCGAACTCTGGACTCTAGGTCTTCACCTTCAAGCATAGCCTCCATCTCAGCCTTTGCTGCCTCAGCCTCTTGGCGAAGTTCTTGCATCTTCATCATTAATTTTTCATGGCGAATCTTCGCTTCATGATAATTTAGACACCTCTTAGCCTTGTCAGCAATTGGCCATAAGCTATCAACTTTGAATCGTAACAAACGGGCCCCCTCAGCACATTGGACAAGTTGCTCTAATTCAGTCTTAGACAAAGAATTCCAAGATCGCTCAATCAATAGCATGGCTTCACCGAGCATTTTCATCATTGCATTAGCCAAGTCTGTTCCTGGCAGAGAAGAACCAACCCAAAATTCCTTATCTATGGTAGCAAGACTCTGTAAAGGCTCCATTAAGTGAGATGGCACGATGTAACCGTGAAATGAAGTTGTATCATCTAAATGAGTTGCAACTCCAATAGACTTGTCTGCTCTTCGTTGCTGTGATTCACCACTAATGGAGGGAGGCAGTACATTAAACTGAAGTAGTAATGGGAGCAATGCCATCAACTATGATATTGCAAAATGAAGGGTCTACTAATGAGCCATCATGAGCCTGAGGATAACATCTTCCATGTTTCTAGGCTCTTGATCATCTTGAACAATTATCCTATCAAGACGAAGATCTTCCTCATTCGCAAAAGGGCCTTCGCAAATCTCTAAATCATCTACTGAAGGATTACCCTCAATGCTGGCATCATTAACAAGAGACAATTCATAGTCAACCTCCTCACTATCATCTTCCTCTTCGGTTGTATCAGTAGTAGTCACTATGATCCTTGGTTTGTAACACCTTTCCTTGACCATAGCGACTAGGGAAAGGTCGTGTAATTGGAAGAGTAGACCCTACTGTCGAATTATCAACGGTCTGAGTAATAATATCATGACTGCTACTGTGTTTACTCTTAGACGACTGTCCCGCTGAAGCTGAAGATGCACCTTTCAAAGTTGTGTCCTGCAAATAAACAATGATGAACAAAAGTTATAGTTGACCTCATGATATACATATGTGTGTATGTGCATGTATAGACAGCTTAAATAACAAGATTTAATACCTCACAAAGGCGAGGACGCTTGATTTGACTGATGACTGATGCAGGAGGCATGGTCCGCCCAATCACTACTTTTCCTGAGTATTATTCTTGTCATCTTTTGGAAGTTGAAAGTGGAACTCATACTTATAAATGACCGACTCTGGCAAACTGTCATCTATAGCTGAAAGAGTATATTTCTTGAATGCTTCAAGACACCCTGTCCAATACGTTAACCATCCACTTGATGCAACACCGGAGCGATTGATAGATGGAAAAAACATCTGTCTGACAGCACAATAGAGCTCATGGCGTTTCTCAAGACTAATTGCCTCACAGCATCTATTAAAATCTGTGTCGATAGCCACAATAGAAGGCACACCTTGATCAAACCCAAACTGTCGTGCAACCGATGAGGTGAGTACAACATTACTCTATGCTCCAAGAACTCAGTAGAAGAATCACACCAATCGTGAAGCGCAGGCAAACCTCGAGGTGTACACCAAAGAACATATACTACTTCAGCATCAGAAAGTTGCTCGCCACATTCCATCAAGTTCACTAAAGTCTTAGAACCTGAAGGGTAATATGTTGTACACCACTCATATCCCTCAAATTCCTTTGTATAAGGGCAAAAGTCAACTTCATGAGCATCATCTATAATATCAAGTAATGAACCCAAGGGCTTTCTATCAACCCAGGCCTAAGCTCGAGGCTAATATGACACTAATATGACCTTATATAGGCAGTCCATAAAGTAAAAAATCATACTTGTAAAAATGAAGTCAAGAGGATACACGATCAAGATTCAACGCTTCAATCTAGAGCCCTGCATTGCAAGAAAATGAGATGAGTTAATTTTACAAACAAGGAAGGTTTCACTCATGCAGAAGTTTATTGTCATGAAGACATATATAATAAAGAAGTAGACCTTTTTTTTTTTGACAAATACTAAACCCACTGATGGTGGCTCTACAAGACAAGGAATTAAATGGACAAGACATGAAGCACATATACAATTTCCTGATGCAATGGCCAAATGCCTAAAAATAGTCTTTCATATTATTTTGGTATGCATAAGCCAAAGTCAACACAGTGGAATTCATTCTTCAAGTGTTTATAAAGATTAAAAGAGTAATCATGCTTCATGAGTGTCTCAAAGAAATGAATTCAGGAAATTCTTGCGAAATATTTTTAATCATGATGAAGAGGGAAACTTGAAAATGTACTTTGATGTCACAATTGAGGTAGTTACAACACAAGATGTGAAAATATGTGGTATGATTGGACCTTGTGTTTTCCTGCATAAAACAAATAGCTTAGTGAGCAAAAATGTCATTAATGATGGTGGTACATATATATATGGGAGGTGGGTAATATTAGCAAGTGCATGTGATATCTTCAGTTGAACCATGGCTATAAAGGACTACTATGATCCTCAGGTACGATACAACACACGTAACCAGAATTGCCATCAACTAAAAAGGCTTCTAGATTGTTCAAACATCACAAGTGTAAAATATCTCAAATAATCAGCAGTAACCGAATTGTGCATGTGCTGCATATCCAATATCAAGTATAACTTTGGCTGGAAAACACAATTATACTCAATATAGCTACTTCCTGGAGGTTTTCTCAATCCCTTTCCCTCATCAAGAATCGAACTGCTGTGAATGACTTGTCAGCAGGTCGTATCAATAAAGCACAAAACTGTTTGACAAAATGTCTGAAAGAGACGAGTTCACTTGGAACCCTATGATCTTACTTATGCAAGTTCAGAAGATTAGATGAAGCCAAAAGGCTTTTTTTTTTTTTTGGGTACGCTTCAAAAATAAGAGTCTTGTCACTTGGTCTGCTCGAGTATTCTCGACATGGGCGGAAAATGAAGCTTTGAATTATTTTGGAAAATGCAGTTAGAAGGACATAGACCGAGCCAATTCACGTTAGGAAGTTGTCTTATGGCGTGTTCTAAATTGAGTTCGATCTAAAGAGGGAAAGAGATTCATGGGTATGTGATTAAGTCGGGCTTTGATTGTAATGCTTTTGTTGTTGCTGGTCTTGTTGATATGTATGCAAAGAGTGGATTTATATGAAGCAAAGTTTCTTTTTGGAGTTTCCACAGAAGTAATCGAGTTCTTTGGTCTCCATGATTAGTGGATATTTTAGGAATGGTTACGGGCTTCGAGCAATGAAGTGCTTCCGAGACATGATAGTGCATGGGGTTGATCCGAATCAGTTTACATTCCCTGCATATTAAACGCTTGTGTAGCTGCCTCGGCCATTGATTTTGGGGCACAGGTTCATGGTTGCATTGTTAAAGGTCGTTTTGATACAAATGCTTTTGTCCAAAGTGCACTAGTTGATATGTATGCAAAAAAAAAAAAAAATGGTAACTTGAGATGTGCTAGAACAATTTTAGATGGTATGGAGAACAATGACGTAATTTCATGGAATTCAATGATAGTTGGCTGTGTAAGGCAGGGGTCTAAAGATGAAGCTATTAACTTGTTTAAGAAAATGCGTGCAAGAGATATAAAAACCGATGATTTCACTTACCCATCTGTATTAAACTCTTTTGCTTCATTGTTGGATTTAGCAAATGCAATATCTGTTCATTGTTTGATCATAAAGACTGGATTTGATAATTACAGATTGTGAATAATGCACTTATTGACACGGATGCTAAACTATGTGATATAGACTCTGCAATCAAGGTGTTTCAGCAAATGGTGGAGACGGATGTCATCTTTTGGACTTCATTGGTCACAGGATATTCACACAATGGCTCTCATGAAGAAGCCCTCAAATTATTTTGCAACATGAGAATTGCAGGGATCTATCTTGATGAAATAATTGTTGCAAGTATCATAAGTTCATGTGCAGCACTGACACTCCTAGATTTTGGGCAACAAGTTCATGGAAGTTTTGTTAAATTAGGCAAAACATCATTAGTATCTATAAATAACTCCCTGGTAACATTTTATGCTAAATGTGGATGTGTAGAAGATGCCGGCCTAATATGTGATAGCATGCAAGTTTGAGATTTTGTTACCTGAACATCACTTATCGTTGCATATGTAAGGAATGGCTAGGGAAAAGAGTCATTAAGGTTGTATGAGGAGATGGTTGCATGCGGTGTACAGCCTGATTATATTACTTTCATTAGATTACTATTTGCATGCAGCCATGATGGTCTAATGGCAGACGGTCGTTAATACTTTAAGTCAATGACCAAGAATTATGGAATTAAACCAGGTCCAGAACACTATGCATGCATGATTGATCTCTTGGGTCATTCAAGAGACCTTTCTGAAGCTGAAAAGTTGCTTGATGAAATGGTTGTGGAGCCAGATGCTACTGTATGGAAGGCACTGCCTGGAGCGTGCAGGGTTCATAAGAATCTATAACTGGGAGAGAGAGCAGCACTCAGATCTACTTTATCAATACCAACACCAGCTCTTCCAACCAAATTCATAACATTAGCTGAGCCGTTACCAGATCATGCCAGAATTGTCAATGATGGTCTCTATCGCGCTATCAATTTATTCCTCAAAAGAGATAAAAGAGAACATTGAACATTATGGGATCAAGATGCTTTACCTTCAATACTTCAATTCAAGCTGAAGAGTTACTCAAATGCGGCTATGTCGCTGTGGAGATAGAAAAAAAGATAAGCTGACTTCAAGAATGAAAACACTGCCATAGACAACATCAAGAAAGTTAGATTTAAAATACATAAATAGAAATAAAAGAGAAAGAGGAAGCTCAAGATTTTGTAGAAATAATGAAGAACAAGTTATCATGAAAAAAAAAATATATATATAAGGTAAGTGTTGAAAGAGACCTGTTGGTTGAAGAACAAAGATGAAGGAAGAAGACAAGCTATCCCTACCTGATAGAGTATTGAAAAAAAAAATGAAGAAGGAAATAGAAAGTGTTGACAAATAAGGTGAGGATTTCATGGTGGAAACAAAAGACGTCCCATGTGCTGGAATAAATAAAGCATTATATTGTACCATGATGTACTACAACAATCACATTATGACACATGTCCTAAGTAGTACAATATTGTAACAGTCTTGACAGATATGTGTATTGGCAGCAAGGGACATTCGTTTTTAAAAAAAACGAGGAAAGCTACTGCTTTCAGAGAAACACACACCGATCACTCACTGCAGCAGTAATACAGGACAAGCCGATCATGAACAGGACAAGCCGATCACTGCAGCAGGCAACTGGAGTGCCATCATTGCTAGGTCGTGCATCAACGAAAGCATTGCTTGATGGAAGGAAGGCTTTTTGAAGCCCTTGTGGTCCCGCTCAACACCCTCTACATTATCTGAACTCACTTCAACTACATTGTTAGATAAAAACGCTCGCCAAAAACACATTAGTTCCAATAGACGTTTCAAAGATGTTTGGATAAGAAAAGGAAACTCATTAGGAAGTTTTATTATGAATTTGGCCATCCCTCTCATAACTGCATAGCGTCTGTGAGGATGATATCTTACAATGTTGTTTAGCACTAGTACTGCCTCTTCACGAACACCAAGATCAATACTTATACCATGCTGAGGCCACTATGTTGTCTTGAAGGAGTCGAATATTCATACGAAGCCAGAAGTTAAACAGTGAGACATTCTTATTTCCCCTTGAGGAAAGGGAGTCATGTCACATTATATCAGGATGTTCATGTGACTGATGAATTGCCTAAAATCATTATTTAGTACTTAATAGTAAGCAGGGAATAGAAAAAAAAAATTGAAGCTATTTGCCTTAATTACGAAACTGGATCGGAGGGCTGCTGCTTTAGGGGCAAGCATTTCTAGATTGTTGCCTAATCTTAGATTCCTTCAATTAAATAAATCCAATATTACTGGAGATTTCAATTTGCTCCTTTCCAACCTCAAATGGATCTGCTGGCGTCATTGCCTTAATGAACTTTCAGCAACGAATTTATACCTAAAAGAGCTTGTTATTCTCGAATTAACGGAGAGTAATATTAAAAACGACTTGAAAGGTTGGAGATATTTGAAGATGTCCACCAATTTGAAAGTTCTCATCCTCAAATCTTGCCGAGAATTAATAGAGACACCAGATTTTTCTAAATTCCCATTGTTGGAGATACTGAAACTTGATGATTGTACAAGATTAAAGTATGTTCATCCGTCAATTGAGAGTCTACAAAATTTACATTTCTTTAGTGCGAAAGGTTTTTCAAGGCTTGAGGTATTAGATTTTAGTGGGGTCTGTGAACTACCATATTCAACTGAATATTTGGGTTATTTCAGACCCTTGTCTCTCTGGAGCTACAAATCATTAGAAAGACTGCCAAATTCAATTGGAGGGTTATATTCGGTGATGGAGCTCGACCTGTCACACAGTAGTATTCGTGCTTTACCTGATTCTATTGGAGAGTTGAAATGTTTGAGATTGCTTAATATGTCTGGAAGCATAATAGAATCTCTTCCAAGTACCCTTGGAAAGTTGAAGTCCCTTGAAGTTATAGATGTGTCCTACTATTGGAACTTAAATGGAGAAATTGGTCTGAAACCAGTGAGACTGTACTCTTTGAGGGCCTTCATATTGGATGGCACCAATATTACACTTTCACCAAGAATTAGTAGGATTTTGAATCTTCAGACGTTTTTAAAGGCACGATTTGCAACATAAGAGTTATGGAGAATTTTCTTGTAATAACCTTTTTGTTGGACAATAAATGTACCACTGGTGTGGCATTAAAAAATAAATTAAATTAAAATAAAATACATCTTCACATCACTTGAGGAACTTACAAATTGTTCTCACGTTGCAAAACAAGGAAATCGAACTTTCAAAGCTGGTATGCTTAATTCTGGTGCCCAAAGAACTAATCTTTACTTTTGTGTCATTCACGTTGCGTCCAAAACCATAATTTGGATTGCTAATAGGGATTATCCTGTCTCAAATACCGGTATGATATACCTTACAGCAAATGGTATGTCCATTACAGATCAGAATGGCAATATCAAATGGTATGCCCCTAAAATTCAGTCATCTGTTTCAACAAATTCAGCTTCATTCATGTTCAGCTCAGGTAGCGTGAGTCTTGTTAATGTTGATCCTGTCTATGTTGAGTTACTACTGTTGGATGTTGTTTGGACATGGAGTTAGGAAAAATTAGAGCGCTCCACATGGCTGGTACTTTGTGTTTTGTTCTGAAGCACTATGCTATATAGGTGCTATGACTTGACCAACATGGGTGCTTAACTGCTGTTGCTGTGGGTGTGGTCATTCCGATGCCGAGTAGCTGTAACATTGATCTGATTTCCTCTTTAGATTGCTATAGACTGCTGCATGGCATGGAATTTGATAAATTGGCTTTTCGCCAACAGCATAAGTGCTCCAGAGTTGGTGTTGAACACTCAACTTGAAGACTTCAATTTTCTCTTGGCTTCATTCAAGTCTGCTCTCGGAAGATTTGGTCCCGAATTGGCAAAGTGGAGGTCAAATTCATTGTGTAATCACGCTCAATCAAGTGTAGCAGCTTGGTTTATTGGAACTGGCAGTAGCTTAGACTTCAAACATGAGGCATTCAGCATATGCTCGAAATCTTCTCAAGTGGCTGTTTGGTACAAACTTGCATCCTTCTTTGCCAATGAGCCGGAACACACAAATGAGTTAATTATAATTGTTAGCTCATAAGAGTCTATTCCTGGGAACATTCAGACTCATGTTATGCTTGCTTTGGATGCATAATTGGCTGCTTACATATCATCTCGTGAGCAAGTACGCAATCGAATAAATGATATGTTTCTTACACGAGCTTATAATCATATTAATTGATGAAACTCTGATGTTGTATAAACAAGTTGAATCTATCTGCAAACATTATTTAAGTGTGGTTGAATTTGGACTCAGATTTGGTTTAACCATAATCAAATTGAATCAAGCCTGAACCACATAAGCTTAGTCAAGGCCTGCCTTGGCACTCTGCACTTTAGGAATGAGCACTCTAGCTTTGCATTGCGAGACACTCAAATTGGCCACGACACCAACATCCTGCAACACAGCCTATTGGTAAAACAACCCGCTCAATTGTGAAAATGTATTCAGCAACAATGCAGCTATGTTGTGGCACACACACACGCATCGATGGAAGCCTTGTTTATTTATCAAAGGCTGAAATAATGCCCAAACCCCTCCAATGAAACCCAAAGGACTTTAGTCATGGGGCAAAATGTAGATGTATGGATTTCATTATAAAGGCTTTAAGCCTGATTTATTATTTGGATTTAACTCTCTGGGTTAAAGTGACAGGGCTTAGAGAGTTAGGCCCAACCGATTGGGATGATCATGGGAGTTTTGGCATGGTAGGCTTGGAGTAGGGCCCGTTGGAATTGGCCTGTCCAATTCCAACCTTTCTCAAATTGGCTCACACATATTACAATGAAGGCCTTAATGGGCCTGGGTCCATAAGGGAGCCCATACCCATATCCATAATGAAAGGGACTCATCCTAGCCGTTGGTCGTCTGTCTCATCTGATGGACGACATTGACAACTAGATTCTCTATAAATACCTAGAGCTCTTACCTCATTTGGAGAAGTGAAATCTTGGACAAACACCATTGTACTGTCGGATTTCTATTTTTGTGAATCGATTACTTGACTTACCCAAGAACGCACATGATATTCGTGGTACTTAATGAGGTTGATGCTCTTCAGCTCCCTCACCTGTCACACGTGTGTTAGAGCCTATTGAGATTGCCTACTCCTCCTCCCTACACTATTCTCTTTCGATCATCCTTGCACGTGTTGTTTTCCTAGGTCACGTGTAACGTGATAGTCACGTGGCACGCATGTGATCGTTGCATCCAGACTTATATCCACACACTTAGTATATATACGTACTTACTTATATTCATATTCAATATAATCTCAACTTTACCTTAGAATCTCAAAAACTCCCTAAGTGTTAACACCCTAAAAGACGACTCTAACTCGATCAACATCCTTTGATACCTGTTTAGTTCCCATAAGGTCGACAACCCTATAATAACCCTACCCGGGCTCTCCTGGAGTAATAGGGCATTACCATAAAATCGAAATATCAACTCGTGACATGGGTATCATGCTAATGCAGCATGCTGTTATGCAATTGTCTATTTTAGTTTAGAGGCCATATAAGACTTAGATCATATTATTGGCAATCATACAACGTCAGACAATCATCAATAATCAATTCATATCAACATCAGGAAATTTGTTATCACTTCAGATATTAAATCTTGCCACATGTTCAAGCACCATACAACACACAATATACTCATCCCCATACATAATCAGTTGTGTTTATATAGAGACAAGTGCAGCTACATTATAAGCACAACATCGTGATAAGATTCAAGTCACTCACTTGTGCATCCTACTTAAAGACCGTAATAGTCTACTGGAAACTCTAGGTCTTGATTGAAAGCTCCTATAGAACAGCAAGCATACATCACTAAACACATAATAGAGAGGATAGAACTTTTATAAGAGCTTAAGCATCCTAGATTCTGATAAAAACTTCTTAACATATGTTAATCGTCATCGCTTATTACTTAGGTTGGGTCGAGGGGTGCATCGCTACTCAAAACTAGGATCATGCCAAAGCAAATTGGAGGTCAAGGGCAACTTAGGAAAGGTTGTAGGATACATTGCAACTACAAAGCTAAGTCATGCCTCAACAAACTGGGGTTTTTGTGTTGTTAAAAAGCTCATGGCTTGTGTCGCGGGCACGTTAAGGGCTCGACATTTGGCCACGACAAAAGCTGTGTTTCATGTACTTTGTTTTATTTTAGCTACGATAACCCTCAGTGTTTCTCATGGGGTTCGTCGAGGGCTCGACTTTGAGATGTGACGGATACTATTACATCAAAACTTACTCTTTGACACTTACACTAAGCCTACCACTAATCCACCTCGAGGGCAAAACTATGCCGCAACACCAACAGTAAACAGAACAACCTCCAAACCAACTCTATCTTATTACAATTCTTCAAGATTAGATTCTAGCATCAAAATGCATATAAAGACATCCCAACACAACAACTTCTAACAACTTACTGATCTAACATGAGACTTATCATCTTATACGTATCTCTAGATCATCATAACAGCTTAGAAGGTAGATCTACTTTGTTTTATTACATGTTTTGTTATTCTTTGTTCAAATTAGTTAAGATAACTTTTGTTTAAATACATATAATAGACGTTATTCATTTTAAGCTTAAATAAACTTAAAAAATAAGCTTTTATCTATTTTTAACATTTTTTAGTTTTCTAAAACATGATATCTGCTTGAAAAAAAAAAAAAAAAACTAAGTTTCATATATGAAGGGTGAAATGTGCACATACACTGGTATATTTAATAAAGATGCTTTTTGAAATATTTGAAAACAAGGCAAACAAAGATACTTGTTATGCTTTTTAAGATTACTTCACTTTTTCCTTTCCAAAACACTGGTTGTATAGCTTATAAATACAATATTGGGGTTTTTCAAGCTAAAAATACAAAGGTTTGGGAAAAAAAAGATTTTGTATGGATAAAAGAGAGAATGTTAGAAAAGCATATTTCAAAAATATCGTGTTTATTTTTTAAAACAACATCCAATTAATGTAAACTTTTAAATCTCTTATTATCTTTCTATTTTGCAAAAGAAAATAAGTATGATGTAACTAGAAGTTTGTCATTTCAACATTTAATGAAAAAAAAAAAACATTATCAAGAGAAATAACAGTAGGTTTGCAAATAAATTTTTAATACATTTTTGGAAAAGACTTAAATATAGAAAATGGAATTTCAAAACATTTATTATTTCAAGATATAAAATTAGATTTAGATCTTTAATTCTTTTAAATTTGTAATTTGTAACTCATGCTATGATAAAAACCTAAGGATTACATTACATAGGCTAAACCCTAGATAGTTATGTCCAGCTAACTTCCACGAGTGGTTCAGGTTCATTTCATGATCTAACATATATACAGCATTAATCATAAGTCATTGTTGTCTGCAGCACTTGCCAGAATGTAAATAAGCACATACTAACAAAATTGATGTTCAAGCATTCTCTAGATATAAGGAAACAAAGTCATAGAAGGCTAGAAGCTCAGAAGGCCAAGATGAGCTGGAAAATAATCTGAACAAAGGGAAGGAGATGCCTGAAAGCTTATGCATTGATCACATAGTTTCCATTTTCCAGCAAAATGAGTTTAGATGCTAATAATGAACAGCTAAAGTACAATACATATCAAAACCATTTCGAATGACCTTCTCATTCAAACCGTAGCCAGACCCAGCAAAACTAAATGAAAGTGAGATAACGCATAAACAATTTGACAGTAGATGAAACTACACGGCACCAAAATCCAATCAAATTGAAAGAATTGGATAAATAAATGGAAATTTGGCAGTCGATGTGTTAGTCTATGGACAATCCAATGAAAAAGGTTGGAGTCACATGTCAGATCAGAGATTTCACATCAGAATGTGGTGCTGCTCTCACTGGCAGAAATGGAGGGACCTTCTGATTTTATAAGTTGAGTACCTCGGTTGTTAATATCAAGCCCTTGCAATCGGCCAAGAGGATCTTGCTGCAACATTTCAGAGAAAGAATTGGGGTGGGCAGCAGCAACTAGAGGTTGATGGGGAGCTGGCATGTTGGGATGGAACATATGGTATTGTGGCATTTGCATGTTCTGTGGGTCAACTGGCCCAGGTTGAGGCTGATAGGAAGAAGGAAGGTTTTGCGTATGGAATATGTTGCATACCCAGATTGTAGGAATCAGTTGGAGTAATTGCTTCTCCAGTAGCTATTTTAAGCCTCTCCACTTCCTTCTTCAATGCTTCATTCAGAGCTGTTTTCAAATAGAGTTCAATATAAAAACTTGTCAATTCTCCAATGGATTAAAGATAGTATATAATAACAGGTTGTCAAATAGTTCATTTAAATTGACTACAATATGCATCAATTATTGAAATTCAAATTGAAAGCCCAAAGATCCATCACAAGTTTATCAGATATACCATCACGTAGTTGAGCTTGTTGTTCCATAGCCTGTAACCGAAGCTTCAGCTCTGTGTTTTCAGCTGTCAAACCAGTTGTATCCCTCTGACATTAACATAACATATGAACTTCAGTAAATTACAATATACTTCAATGGTTGACAATTGTGATGGTAGAGGACATGAAAACAGCAAAAACACAGAGTCCAATGGGTATTATATCTAGGAGAAAGAATGAAACTCAAACAGAAAAGGAAGCGCCCTGGAAAATATCATATCAACCAAAAAGTGGACATCCTTTTCTTTTACTATCAATGGAAATGATCAACCATAATCCCAAACCAATCTTATGTCCCTTCTATAATTTGCAACTCTATGGCAAAAGGGTAAGATAAAAAACAAAAAAAAGTCAGTAATCTTGATGAATATGGAAAGGATAGGGTCTAGCACACACCTATTATCACCTTATAATACCAGTAGAGTCAGCTTATGGAGCAGGATCAGAGCTAATCGGACTATTCCAAGCTCCACCATTAACAAATGTGATGGAACTAACATTTTTCTGGCAAGGTACCTGTGATGCTCTGCTTAACTTAAGAATTTGTATCTTATTGTATTTTCAAAGCAGGTATGGGTAAAAGACTTCTTTTTTAATCTGGAATCTATTGCCATTAAGAATTTCAGTTGTGGGGGTTGAATTTCATTTTAACTGACTCTCTGTGATTCACTCTGCGAATCCAAAATGTTGCAGACAAAAAAAAGTTTTGCAATTATTTGAGACCTTTTTATGTCTAAGTCTTCTCATAGTTTACACAGTATAAACTTTCTTCTAATTCCCAGTTCTGATTAACTAATAGTAAGCCTCATGCACCGAATGATCACCAAAGTCGATTCCTTTAGCTTTGCAAGACTGCTGTAATGAGCAGAATTCAGATAATTGAGAACCTTAAGTTAAGCTTGTGAATTAACCAATCGATGTTCAAAAAACACTAAGGGGTGTTTTTCCTCCAAGGCTCATGTGCATTTCATTACCCTATGAATTGGTGTTAACTGCTTTAATGCTGAAAGTCTTTCTGGTCAGTGGATTGCAACAAGCAACTGCTGAAGGCATGTATCCGTATGAATCACGAGGAACATTTTGAGAGAGAAATAACTTGATTTACTTTACTCCAGAAAGAATTGTTTCATTTTTTTGCCCCTCTTTTTGTTTTTTATTAGCAGAAAAGCATGGCCATAATTGGACTGGCTAAGCACATTGACCACCCTACAGTATCATGCATCAATTGTGAATTCTGATCTTCCAAACTTTTAGAAATGGGTACTTGAAACAAATTTAAGGATGGTGTACTGCTTAACCATGGAAACATAGTTCTACAGTAAGATGCAAGTCCTTAAAAATATGAAGTGGCAACTAAGATAGAAAAGATAGAAATGAAACTTGCAATACATAGTGAACATGATATGCTAAAGATGCTGTAATCAAGGAATCAGGAATTCAACTGATAATACCAGTCAGCCAGTTATCTGCAGTCATGGATTCATTAGTCTATATTATCTAAATGTGCCAGAATTTTTAAAATTGCTGGAGAACCATGAGAAAAGGGAGAGAAGTTATCTCCACAAGTAAAGCGACCAGTATGGTTGTCGAACTAAGAAATTATATATATAGGAAGACACACATAAGAAAAATTAAGTAATAAACAATTGACATGAATTTATCAGCTATTCAGGGTGTGCTTTAAATTGTAGGACTATTTTCTGACATTTGTCTTCAGTTACTTTTAGACATTTACCTTGTTAACGAAACATGTTGGCAGAAAACTACAGTAGATGACATATCATGCATTTTCTATTAATGTGCATTCTGAACGTGTTTTCATGCTGATCCTCCTTAAGGACTGTAATCAATTGGGACATGAGGACATATATCGGTATCATGTTGTCATCCTTTTGAAATCCGAGTAAGAGATGAAAAACAGTATAGAAAAAATACACGATGGCGAAGAGGGGAAAAACCTGCTAGATATGAATTATTTTGGGAAAATGCTCTCAGTTTTCTATGTGAGAAATCCACTTACTGTAAGAACTCACCTGAAAAAGTGTAAGCTGTGCAGACAGAGTTGTTGCTTCTGTTTGAAGAGTCTGGACTTTTCTTTCCAATTCTGAGATATATCGTGCTTTTCTCTCTTTTGAACGGGCAGCAGATTGCCGATTGGCAAGGATCCTGCAGAAATTTTCTAGTGAATATTGGAAGATGATATAGGAAAGGACGACCTTGTCGAGGTCAAAACTCATCATGTCCATTCATGTCTATGCAAATAAAAAGGCAACCAGAATTACTCAAAAGGTGTGAACTGAGAAATATTAGTTTCCACAAGCCTAACAGACAGGAGTAGACTAGCAAAATTAGTCCCAAGAACCCTATGCAACTTAGATAAATATCAACTCATCAAGTATCAAGGAAAAGAAGAAACCTTGGACACAATAACATCCATTAGGTAAAAGGTTTTGGCATTTGCAACCTATAATCACCCCTTTCTTCTAGGTATCACAATAGCCTAAGTCACCAGCTTCATTTGCGACATATTTTGTCCTAGAAAAGTATTCGCTGATTCTTATGCAGCAAAAGATGAAACCAACAAGTGGCATCTCAAGAACAGTTGAAACTTTGCAGAGATTTGAGGTTGGTATAAGAAGATGGAAATCATAAGTAGCTGGCTCCTCAAAATTTGCTCCTAAAATTTCTAGGAGATGGAATGAAATGATCAGGCATACATATCACTACGAATTCATCTAAGACAACTTTTTACATCCAGAAGAGGAAAAAAAAAAAAAAAATCTAAGACAACTTTTAATGTACAGGTGAACAAGAAGAACTGAAACTTCCATCTAAGTATGATAAGATGAAGAAATTTACTACAGGTGAATCTTAGCTTCTACATTAGCTTTGAGCAGCAAATCACAATGAATAAAAAACAACAGCCACAGAAAATGGAAACTTCAAGAGTATTACGCTTCCCTCCTTTGGCTTTCATTTTCATATCAAGCAGTAATATTAGCAGAGAGACTAGCTGATTCGATAGTCCCGGCATAAAATCATCTATACTTTCTCATCCCACTAATCTTAGGTCTAGGACAAGAAACCATAAAAGCTAGCCGAATCTATCATAACATTGCACAACAAGCTAAATATCTAATCATTAACATACACAAATTCAAAGATTAGGGGAAAAAAAAAAAATTTCTTTCCTCATATTATCCAACATCCAATTTTCTTTTAAACAGCCTAAAATTGAAGCAACCTAGCAGTGTCTCTGCAAAAACCCCCACTAAGTGGCTATACGATGTTCAGCCTTTCTCAATAAATTCGGACCACCCCGACTCCTCGTCACAACTCTAAGATCACGACTACCAACGCAACAATGAAATACTCCAATCTTCTTACTACGCAAACCCCTAAAAAACCACATTATAAGCACACGAAACAACCGATCAAAAACCAAACCGCTCCGAATCCAAATCACACACATCATCCATATCATTAAGCATCCGCATTACTCTCACTTCTACTCGAAATTTACAAACTTCGCAGTAAAGTTTCCCCATCCCCTAGCCCCGATATCTTTATCCACGCGATCTCTCAACAATCAATGCTGCCATCTACCGCAATCATCAACAATAAAAACATAATATATTCAAATTAAATAAATATAAATACGATAATATTAAAAAAAAAAAAAAAAACCTTTTAGCGCGTTTCGGATCAACGGTCCACAACTCAGCGAGTTTATCAGGAGCCATAGCTTTCTTAGCCTCAATAGATTCCAAAATCGAAGATGTGGATCCATCAACCGAATTGCTATACCTATGCCTAGGCTTCGTGTTTGTGTTCGCATTCCCGACATTCGAACCCGAACCTGAGCCCGAACCCGAACCCTGGCCATGATCCGTACCTACATTGTCCGATTTCAGATCCGAAGGACCCATACCATTACCAGTACCAGTAATTGTGTTATTATCTTCAGGTTTGGATCCGAATTTCTCGATATCCATATACGTGCTGAGCAGATCGTCTTCGGATCCGAAGTCTTCGAAGCTATTGGACGGGCCTCCGTTCTCGAACGGATCGTCCGAGACTAGGTCTAGGTCGTCAGGGATCCGGAAGTTTACTTCCGAATGCGCGCGGCGGTGATTCGGAAAGGGACGGAGGTTCGGTGGAGCTGATGGCTGGTTCGGTTTCGAAGGTGGATCTTGCATTTTGTGGCTGCGGCCAGGTAGTGAAGGAGGTAGTGGCGGTGGTGGTGGTGGAGTAGCGGCTCCGCAGAGAACTGGTGGTGCCGGAGCTTTTTCCGGTTTTCGTTGTTTTAATATAGAGAGAGGGGAGAGAGAGAGAGAGAGAGAGAGAACGGCAAGTGTTTGTGTTTGTGTTTGTGTAATTGTGTGTGGATGTGTGTGTGTTTTTTTTTTTTTCTGTTTTGCGGTTTCTGGGTATGGTTTGGTATTTCCGTTTGTTTTTTCGGTCGTTGTCCTTTTCAAACTTTTCCTTAAAAACGTTGGATTGAATGGATAAAGTGATATGCTGATTTTTGTTTGGTTTTTTCCCTGTCCATGCGTATAAATAAGTCGAGTGCATACACCACAGACAATGTGACTCAAGATTAAGTTGATTATTTTAATTTTGTTTGTAACGTAAATTTTCACTTAGTTGTGATAATATTGTAACATAAAAATTGAATAAAAAGAATATCATCTTTGATAAATGACGTGTGTTCTTTTTAAAGAAATAAAATATTGAGAGTTGATGCAAATTTAAAATAAGTAATAACTCTCAGTATTTTATTTCTTAACATAATATTGTCTTAAAATATTGGGAGTTATTAACATAATAAGTAAATACAATATTTTATTTCTTAACATAATAAAATAAGTAATAAATCTCAATATTTTATTTCTTAACATAAATACAGGATCAATCTAAGTTGATGCAAATCTAGGCTAAATGCATGAATCGAACCGCTTTAATGGTTGGTTCTGATTGAACTGAGTCGAACCGGTCGAGCCGATCCAAATCCAATAACATTGATTATAAGCTTATACCTATCATTATAAAAAGGTTGGACAACCCATTTGTGATAATAGGTGGCCATCTTATTAGGGTATGAGTCACATACAATCTTTAGTAATGAATTGTAAACCATATTATTGTTTGACCATCATTTTGATGCATTAAGGTCAAGGATGGTTAGGGTTGTGCAAGTAAGGGAGATTCCACTAGCAAATTTGATTAACTCAAAAAAATAAAAAAATAAAAAAGTAGTTGGTCCAAAATTTTCAACCAGCTTCACTAGTCGGGGCCATTTTGGCTTGTTTAGTATAGCTTGTGGACTAAAAGTGACTAACCTATGTGTGAGTCAGGATGGCTCGCAAAGTCCACTTGCACAGCTTTAAAGATGGTTAATAACTAAAGATACAGCTGGAGTATTTTTTGACTACTCGACTTATTGAACCTAATAAATACCCATAAAACTTTTTAGATTTAAGGTCCGCTTTTCGAATAGTCGAAAACCCCATGGAAACTCAAACTAGGTTTAAAATATATGTATATATATATTATTTATATTGTGAAACAAAATATATCAACCTTTAAAGACTAATTCTAAATTACACTAAATTTCAATAACGTTATCTTCTTAACAATTGATGATAGTCTCTAACTTCGAGGCTCCTACATTTCACACCCAATTTCAAATGTTAATTATGAGGGTCACATGCTCATTAATGCTTGAATCGTAATTACCTATTAATTCTCTAATTTGACTCAAGTCTAAACACGCTAACACTAAGAACTCAATTGCTGCATTTAATTTTGACAGTCTAAAATCATTTTCATCCATGGAATTCGAAATTAGAGAGGCGTTTTCCATTTTTCCGTTTTACTTTTATATCCCAAATGGAGAGGTAACGTGTAGCATTATAGTCGTTTAAGTCGTGTGAAAATATCATAAATTTATTCATAATAATAATCATCATCATCGCCACGATAATAATAATAAACCAAAAAGTGTTTTACGTGAAATCTTTACAATATCATCATATGAAAATACCCTATCCTTTTAAGTGAATAAGTTCGTCTAATGGAGGTTGGACAACTAAAAGAAAAGGTATATTACATAAAAAAGTATTAATATTTTGAGTATAAATTCATTTAAGATATTAACATAATAAGTGATTAAAAAAATAAATTAATATTTTAGAAAAAAGTTTATTTAAGGTAGCGTTGGCCATTTGGGATTTGCCTTGTGAACCTGAACACGACATGACACAATTATAAATAAGTTTGGGTAAGTAAAAGTCAATACGATTAATAAATAGGTTATACCCAGGAACAACACAAATTTAAATGTGTCCAAGTTTAGATTTAGGGCCCATACCGCTTACAAACCCATGAACCCATCAAAATATATTATTATTGTTTTGTGTTGTTATTTTATTAAAATATAATACTTTTATCTCTAATTAAATTATAAAATGACAAAACTATCCATATATGAAATATATGCATAGTATATTATAAATTATATATAAAACATACATATAATATATATATATAATATAGACCTTATCTAACAAATAAAATATACATAATTTATATATCAATAGACAATTGATTTATTTGCTACATATATATACAACATGTATATCATATAGTATGTAAATCAAATATTTATGCAGTTTTATATATTAATATAACACACACATATATTAAATTTATAGATTATAAATATATAATCTATATGTTATGTAAAGATTATGCATATAGCATATTATATAAATATCTATATTAAAATAAAATTGCATACGAAACATTTATAAAATAGGTAGACTGTATATAATATATGTAACTCATAGAGTGTATAGAAAATATAAATTACATCTAACGTATATCACTTAAATATAGGGTGAATTACACTAGAAGTTCTCAGCATTAGGGGATAAGTTCATTTAAAGTCTCAATGTTTCGAGTGGTTAAAAAAAATCCCAATGTTTAGGAATAAATTCATTTAACGTCCCAAAATTTGAAGAAATGAGTCAATCTGGTCCCCAATAACACATATCAATAGGAGAAAATATTTTATCAAAATTCAGAAGACTCTTCTCCTATTGACATGTGTTATTGGGAACCCAAATTAACACACTTCTTTAAACTTTGAGACCTTAAATAAAGTTACCCTCAAGCATTAGGACCTCTTTTTAATTACTCAAAACTTTAGGACCTTAAATGAACTTATTCTAAACGTTGAGACCTTTTAGTGTATTTTACCTTTAAATATATATAACATAATATACATGTGACATAAAATATATACAATAAATATTTATAATGCATATGTGCGTGTGTGTATACATATACTTATCTATGAATATACAAGATCTATATGATATATTTATATGCATATTATAATTCATTTGTTACATGAAATGAATATGTTATATATAGATTATATATAACATAATATATAAATATATATTGATATATAGATTATACAAATATATATTGATATATAGATTATATATATGCATGATTAAGTTATATTTTATATATATAACATTTATAGTTTGTAATAATTGTATTTATAACTTAAATAGTACATATAAACTAAAAAATAACATATATCATATAGATATATATATATATTATATAATCTCTATATATATGTATAACACCTAACAAATATAATGGATATTTATAATATATATATATATAGGGTAAATTATATAGAAAATATCAATATTTGGAGGTAAGTTTATTTAAGGTATCAACCTTTCAAGTGGTAAAAAAGATTAATCAACGTTTGGATATTTATTTTTAAGATACCAACATTTCAAGTGGTTAAAAAAAGATATCAACGTTTTGTAAAGTGAGTCAAATAAGATATTAATATTTGACTACTATGAAAACTAAGGAAACTTAATTGATAATTAATCCAAATGTTGATATCTTAAATGCACTTACCCCTAAATGTTGATATTTTTTAGTGTAATTTACCCAGTATATATAATTATGGGTATAACAAATTTTTACATATATAAAATCTACAAATTATAAGCATATAATATATGTATTATAATTCATTTGTTACATAAATTGAATATATTAAATGTGTGTGTGATGGCCTCTTTTTAGAGCTGTCAAGTCTTGAGATTTATAAACCTATATTCTATCTTTTACTCGATCCCACAAGTAAGTGTATCTATCATTTGCTAGTATGGATGAGTATAGGGTCATCTCCACTAGGAATGAATGCAAGCACTGATACTTTTTAGGGGTAGGTGCGGATCGGTTTGGTTTAGTTTTTCCTAAGACCAAACCAAACCATAATTTACAGTTTGGTTTTTTTTTTTTTCATCCCAAACCAAACCATTGAGTAATGGTTTGGTTTGGATTAGAAAATTTTTAAACTATTAAATAATGGTTTGGTTCAGTTTGGCTTACGGATTAAATCAAAATTCTACCTAAAAATTTTCTATGTTCTAGTTTTTTGTGTTTTTTTACATTTATGTAGATACTTAAATATTTATATCATTTTACAAGTTTATATTATAAACTAAGATAAAATACTTTATGAATTCATCATACTTTTTATGTAGTTCTCTATAAAATCAATTATCTACTAATAAAATACATTCACTTACCAATACATAGTAAGTCATAATTTATAATTTTTAATAGAACCATCAAGTCAATTATCTACCAATAAATTTAGCCAAAATAAAAAACCATCTATCAAAAAAATTTATCAACGAATAAAATGATTCGTTGAAAATATATTAAACATTTAATACATAATAAAAGTTTATAACTAAGTAAATAAATTTCATACTTTATAAAGTTAAAACCTATTACAAAAAATTGTTCATCATCAATAAAAAAAGTACATATTGTGAGTCTAAAAGAAATAAAAAAATGAATAAGTTGATTTTAATCAATATTCACAAAATAATAAATGTTAGATGCAATCATATGAACATATAGTAAAATATCATTATATTTTTTAAAACGGTTTGGTTCGGTTTTACGGATTGGTTTGGTTTACTTTCTAAACTAAACCATTAAATAAACCACATTTTCGGTTTGGATTAGTTCGGTTACAGATTGGTTGGTTCGGTTGGTTTTTTTGTCCACCCCTAGTACTTTTAGTCCTCCAATTATCTAATAGATCGATTAAAATAATAGTTAAATTATTACAAAAAATCTAATATTAGAAATTATATTAAATTACATTACATAACACAACACAATAACAGAATACAACATTAACAATCAGATTTGCTCATTTTCTTAACATGAATTTCAACCACTAGCATTCTAATTATTAATTAGAATTCATTATCCATAAGAATTTTCTTCTCAAAATCATTCATACCTAACCATAAATGTGTATAATTGGAATCTCTTCCTAATTCAACAGTCATTTAATTGTTGCATAAAGGATTATATCATACTAAATTCCTTATAGAGAATACAAAAAATCTCACCATGATATCTCTATTACTATGAGTGATTCATCAATAAATTAGATCTATTCAGTTGAACCTTTGGATACTTCCAACAAAATTTAACTAAGAACTGTGTTGTGCATACACTGATTCCTAGATTCATTCAATTCAACTTATTGAACTAATTAACAATTAGATACTTGATGCAATTAAGAACCATTCATGTTAATTCAATCAACAAACCCTATTATCTACTCATACATGATGATGAAACAAGATTTAAGCAAGAAATGCATAAATATAAACAGAATAATTATAGAAAAGATGATAGAAGAAAACCCCTTTTTTGGATTACTACAACCGAAGTCTTGGCAATGACATAAACAACAAATTCTCGTCTTCTTTCTAAATTATCTTGGGAAAATTACAGAATACAACACTTGGATACTGTAATTTCACTCATCTTCCCTTTTATCTCTCTACCATGATTCTTAGTTATTTATAATGAATTCTCATGCTGGACTCTCTATCTCTCTCTCTCTCTCTCTAACATGCATTTTCCATTTGAGAAATATGGAGGAAGAGTTATAAGTGTGTTCCTAAAGTGAGCCATAACATTACCAATATGCATGATTTTTTTTTTTCATTTCCAAAACTTTTTCTTATACACATTTCCAAATAAAAAAAAATGATGGTCGGGATGGATGTGAAGTATTAAGGTGCCATGGTTGGATCCGACTCATAATCTTAATATATATTTTTTTCTTTTTAAAATTTAATTTTAAGTTAGAAATAAATTAACTTTAAATTTAGAAGAAAACTTAAACTTAATAATCTTATAGGTTTTAATACATTCCTCAAAAGAGTTGTTAAAAGTGCATTTGCAACTTGTTGGAACATGGCAGGTATATAAATCTAAGGGTACAAAGTAGATTAAACATAAACATACAAATGTGATATTTTGGTTCCCTAAAATTCTATATACACCAAACTAAAATTATGTAAAGGTATATTCACTCTATATGTTTAGATTGTTATCAATAATACATTAAATATAAAATAAATTTTACAAAATTCAGTTAAAATATCTTAAATGCAATTACATTTCGTTATTCCAACACTTCTACAAAGTCCAGTTAAAGTCAAAACTGAATTCGCACCATACCAAAACAACTTGCTTCATTAATGGATAAGTTTGACGAGCATTCATTATCACTATCTATTTCATAAAACTTTAGCTAGCATGCAAGCATGCTTCCTAACTTCCCCTCACTTATTGGAGACATTGACCCCAATGTCTAATATATAAATAGAAAAGCGACATGTGTTAAACGATCAAAAGAAAGTATAGAAAAGGAAAACTAGCACTCCGTTGATTTGAAGTTTGAACAATGCATTCATAAAATTCCTTTTTGAGTTTCCTTCTAGCAAATAGTTGCACATCCACAAATTGAGATTATAGTGTAAGTATTGAATGGAGTTTATGTGAGTAAGAGATTAAAAGGAATTGTGAGTGTTGGGTGTGAGTAGGTGTTTTTAAGGAGACAGCTTCTATAATACAAGGGCATCAAATTTGAAATGTAAGGAGAGAGAGAGAGAAAAATTTATATTTATAGGGCTTGTTAATGTACTTATCACACTCGTTACCTGAGACATGATAGCCACTAACCCTAAAAATTTTCCTTTTTACCTATCGATTACGAGCATTATGAAGCCCATGATCGTCTTTGATCACTGCTTTTTCACCTATAATGGGCATTATTGGGGTCACTATGGCCTTTGGTCCATCGCTCGCTCCTAGGGCTCTCATTGCCTCTAGAGTGAATCCTCTAAGTGCTCAATCTCTCATCATAGATGTTATCATGTGCTGCCTTCCCTTGCTAAGTGATAATGGGCATGATGAGTAGACAAATAAATTTTTCCTACTCAAAACACCCGTAAGAAGACCTCTGAAGCTCTTTTCTTTTTTTTTTTTTTTTCAATGGATACATATATATATATACACATATATATAATGTAAACAAATAAATATTTATCTATCTATTATATATTTAACATGGTGCAAATAGAAATCACTATAATTACTCCTTACATATACATATATGTATATATCAATGACACACATAATTATAATTCACAACTTAGCATAGTTACTAATGCAACAAAGGGCTATAATAATACATTATTCACAACTTAGCACGTAATTAAAGAAAACAGCTTTCCAATTTTCACACCCATAACTTGTGTCATTTCTCACTACTTCAATTTTTATTTGATCTCTTTTCCTTGTTTCTAAGATACACATTCACATGCACAAACACACATAAATACATATACTTTTATATATAAATACCTCCTTTTTACAGTCTAACAACACTAATTCATGCTATAAATCATCACATTAACATTCTACTATCATAAAATCTATAATTCATGAATAGAGGAACACAATATACATCAATCTAACAACTATACACATGAGAGGATAGTTCAAAAACTTAGCTTAGCAACTAGTATAATTAATTCACTATAATCATACATAAAATATATAGCAACAAACAATCACAAGGATACGTGCTAGTTTATTGTCTCTAGCTTGACATTATGATTATTATGGGGAATTGATTCGACCACCAGAAGGTTTCACTTGCTCCTTAGGATTTGTTTTAGTATTACTCAATAGTGATCCGAAATTTCTCTTAGAGAGCATTTTGGCTATCTGACCAACATGGTTCTCTAAGTTATGGATGGATGCTCCTTGATTCCTTAAAGTAGCCCCAGTATTTAATGACATGCTTATGAAGACTTTATATACTTAGTCAAAATCTCATCCAATGAAACCAGCTTGTTCTAAGGGAGGAATTGTCTCTGAAATCCAAGAGGAGCTTCATTCGAATTTTGCCTAATGTTATTACTCCATCTAAAATTAGGGTGGTTCCTCAAATCTAGATTATAGGTATTATTGAAACGATCGTTCCTTAGTCCGATCAGGTTCCTGATATAGTCAACTTACTCAACTTGATCAACCCTTGATGAATTTGCTATATAAGAATGCACCATTGCTAGTGTTTTGTTTAGATCCATGGTGAGGTTATCAAGCTTTCTAGCTAATATTTTCCACCTTATGTGCCGAGGTGGAATTAACATCCATCTCATATTTCCCCGTTAGCCTTTTCTCTTTAGCTCTAGCTGATTACCACTAATAGTGGTTGTTGGCCATATCTTCAAACAACTGGATGTATTGTTCAAGTGACTAATGATTTAGGCTCCCACCAACAGCTGCATCAAGGAGCTACTTAGCTATATAGTTAAGACCGTTGTAAATGGTCTAACCCTAGTTTCACTTTGGCAACCCATGATGGGGACATTTCCTAAGTAGATCCTTCCATCTCTCTCATGCCTTATAAAAATTCTCTAAATCCATCTGCCCAAAAGAGGAGATATCCGCTTTCAACTTGGCTACTCTTGATGCTAAAAAAAATTTCCTCATGAACAACTTCGCTATCTCTTGCCAAGTGTTAATCGAGTTCCTTGGCATAAAGTTGAGCCACTGTTTGGCATTGGTTCTTAAAGAGAAAGGAAAAAACTTGAGGTAGATAGCATCCTCCAGAACACCACTTATCTTAAATGTATTGCAAATTTCTAGAAATTGCTGCATGTAGGTATTCAGATCTTCATTACTGAACCTATTAAATGGAATACACTACTGGATCATCTAAATGACACTCGACTTTATCTCAAAGGTGTTAGTTGTAACCATCGATCTTGCAATAGTTGTAATATCCCCATCTAAGTTAAGCCAACAATAATCCATCATTGTCCTTCGAGCCATAGACGGATTGTCTCATGGCTCATTTCGAAGGGGTACCCCATTCCTATCCCCCTTAGGTAATGGTGGCTTCATATTTGAAAGTGGAACTTGTTTAACCCCACCATTTGGGTTCAATGCACCAGTAAGTGCTACGGGGTCTCCAACTATATCTTCCATATGTGAAGATTCCAATTTCTCTCTTATGATATGGGGAGTTGACCTTTCAATGATTTCTTTTATCATTCTAAGATTCTTTCTTATTGTTCTCATTGGGTTCAGGATGGAAGTTAGCAAGTTCAAAATTGCTACTTCGGCTCATAAATTGCAAAAACAGCAAATGAATTCAATATTAGCACAAACTTTCAAAATAATAAAACCAACAAAAATAAAATCTGGATGCACATGATTTCTTAATTTTACTAATGATGTATTTCCTTGGCCATGATGCCAAAAACTTGAAGGCCACTTTTTAAAGTTATAGAGTCTTGAAATTTTATAAACCTTTATTATTTTTCTCACTCTGTTCAATAGGAAAGTGTACTTATCGTTTGTTAGTATGGATGAGTATAGGATTGTGTCCACAAGCAGCAAATGCAAGCACTAGTACTTTTTAGTCCCTTTATTATCTAGCAGATTGATTAAAAGAATAACTAAATTATTACCACTAATCACTTAACACAATACAATAAGAGAATACAACAATAATAATTAGATTTGCTCATTTTCTTAACATGAATTTCAATCATTAGTCTTCTAATCATTAATTATCTATAGGATTTTATTATCCATACGAATGTTCTCCTCAGCATCATTCATACCTAACCATAAATGTGTCTAATTGGAATCTTTTCCTAATTTAACAGTCATTTAATAGTTGCATAAAGGACTATATCATACTAAATTCCTTAGAGAGAATGCATAAAATCTCACCATGATATCTCTATTACTATGAGCGATTCATCAATAAATTGGATCTATTCAATAGAACCATCTCTCAATGCATCCTAAAGAAATCTAACTAAGAACTATGTTGTGCATACATTGATTCTTAGATTAATTCAATTCAACTTACTGAACTAATTAACAATTAGATACTTGATGCAATCAAGAACCATTCATGTTAATTTAATGAACGAACCATATTATCTATGCATACATTTTGATGAAACAAGAATTAAATAAGAAATGCATAAATATAAACAAAATACTCATAGAAAAGATGATAGAAGAAAACCTCTTTTTAGATTACTACAACAGAAGTCTTTATAATGACACGAACGATGGGTTCCCATCTTCTCTCTTGACATCTCTTGTGAAAATTATATAATATAACACTCGGATACAGTAATTTCACTCGTCTCCCCTTTTCTCTCTCTACCATGATTCTCAATTATTTATAACGAATTCTCATGCTAGACCCTCTCTCTCTCTCTGTTATTTATTATGAATTCTAATGCTGATGTATTTTTATCTAACATGCATGCCATTTCCATTTGAGAATTGCAGAGGAAGAGTAGCAAATGTGTTCTCAAAGTGAGCCATAGCATTACCAACATGCATGATTTTTTTCTTCGCTTCTGAAACTTTTTCATATACACATTTCCAAATAAAAAATAGAGGTCGGGGTGGAGGTGAAGTATTAAGGGGCCATGGTTGGATCTGACTCCTAATCTTAATATTTTTTTTCTTTTTATAGATAATTTTAAGTTAGAAATAAATTAACTTTAAATTTAGAAGAAAATTTTAATACATTCCTCAAAATAGTTTTTAAAAGTGCATTTGTAACTTATTGGAATATGGAATGGATATAAATCTAAGGCTACAAAGTAGATTATTTCGGTTCCCTAAAATTCTACATACACTAAACTAAAAATTATGTAAAGGTATATTCACTCTATAAGTTTAGATTGTTATCAATAATACATTAAATAGAAAATAACTTTTCTCAATTTGATTAGAAGGAATTTAAATTCAATATCATTTAATCGTGTATATTTTTATTTATTATACAATATACGTTTTTAATTTTTTCTTTAAATTATATAAAGGTACATAGCAGGTTTGAACCCAATGGAATGGGTTTGTGGGCGAATTTTAGGTTAGCTTTCAATTCAAACCTCAAATGTGCTCACCTTTAATAAGGGCTACAAAATAGCCGAGTTAAGTTGAGCTTATAAAGGCTCGAGCTCAGGTCATTTAAAATTTATTGAGCTTGAGCTCGAACCAAGCTTTTTGTCAATCCTAAAATTTGTTGATGGAGGGAGTGATCATCTCTGACCAATAACTTGTCCACTATCACACCCGTTACTGAGCCCATTATTGTCTCTAGTCACTTCTTCTCCTTGGTAACGTTCATGATGAACCCTTTATGGTTACTGTATCCCATTTCTTCCTTCAGAACGGGCATGACGAGGCGTTTGATCTTTGATATAATGTATGTTTATCCTTACAACACCTGTTATCATCCATAATTGACTTCATCCATTGCTCTAAAGTTAATAATTTGTGTTGACTTGTTTCAATTTCATTTAAAATGAATATGTATAGCAATTAAGTACCAATTCTTAAATAATTTCTCTAAATAAGTACTAAATTGCACTTAATATACTAAGAAAATCATGAATAATTTATACCTATTAGTGTGTTCGAAACATAATGTATGAATCATATATAACATATTATACATATCTATATTAATATATAAAACATATACATCGTGAATATTATATATAATACATTTATAACACACACACATATATATATATATATAATATAAATAATATCTAACATGTTGTATTTTAATATGATTTAATCTTTTAACATGTTATGTTTCTTGTATCGTAGGTTTTAAATAATGATAGGATAATATATTTGTTAACTAAAACAATAGGTCCAATTTTTTTTTTTTTTTTTTACCATCACTTAGTATCCACTAATGTCATGCTTATTTAACAAAGTATTAAGCCACATATTGTAATCTCTTCATTTTAAGTAGATATGAGTAATATATTATATATAATTTGTTAACTAAGTCTACCTAGAATAATAACTATTTTAATACATTAACTTTCCAAGTCCATTATGTAGTACGTTACTAAATCTTTCTTATCAATCATTACGCGGGTTGACATGAGACATGAGATATGATATAAACAAGTTGGGTCACAAGTTTAGGTTTCATACACGACTAGTAAATGGGTTGGGTTCGAATTAAGACCACTCAGACACAAACCCAATTAGATATGGACACAAGACATGACGTAGTGACACAAATTGTTATCGTCAATTTAAGGTATCAATATTTCAAGTAGTTAAAAAAAAGGAATCAACATTTTACAATATGAGTCAAATAAGGTATTAATAATTGGCCATACGAAAATTAAGGAACCATAATAAAAAATTAATTCAAATGTTAATACCTTGAATGAATTTTTTAAATCATTGATATCTCATTTAATTCACTTTGTGAAATATTTATTCATCTTTTTAACCACTTGAAATATTGATACCTTAAATGCACATACTTACAAACGTTGATAACTTCTAGTGTAATTTACTCATCAAAGAAATAATGAATACATTAGCAATTGCCTGTTGAGAAATGCTGTGCTTTTTCCATAAAATAATAAAAAGGTAAATTACACCAGTGGGTTACAACATTTGAGGGTAAGTTTATTTTGGGTTACAACGTTTGAAAAAATTTATTTTAGATCACAATGTTTGGGGAGTAAGTTCATTTTGGGTCACAACATTTAGAAAAGTGATTCAATCTAGGTCACAGTGGACATGTGTCAATAGGATAAGGGTGACATGTGTCAATAGAGGTGACACATGTCAACAAGAGAAGGTGACATGTGACCATCGTGACCCGAATTGAATCACTTTTCCAAACATTGTGAGTCAAAATGAATTTAGCTCCAAACGTTGTGATTAAAATGAACTTTTCCAAGTATTGTGACCTAAAATAAACTTAACCCAAAACATTGTGACTCACTGATGCAATTTATCCAATAATAAAAATATATAAATTGAGTCTACTAGGTTCCCATTTAGGTATCTACTTATTCTTCATAGGAGAGTTTTAAGATATGAAGAAAAGCCTTAAAGTTTGTGAAAACCATACAAGGTCTAAAGTTTATGAAACCCATAAAAACAGTCCAAGACTTTCTTGTTGCATCTCTATTGATAATCACCTTAATAAATTAGTACAATCCCCTAAGTTAGTGATCGACTATCCTTACCCAGTTAAAAAATGGTTTGGTTGCAACCATTGTGTATTTTTCTCTCTCTTTCTTCATAATCTTTTCTGCTTTTGGAGTTTCCTATGTCTTTTTTTTTTTTCCATTCATGTATATTTAATAGTTTATATTTAATTATTTTTTGGATAAGTTAATATTATTTAGGACTGGTTAGAAATCGTCGATCTTTATAAGAAGACACATTCACTTATTTATAAAAACTTTAAAACACTTGTCACACCTTGAAAAATAAATGACATGACAACTCCACCTTAAAAAGATAATCAATTCCTGCTAACTTAGGGCTACTAAGTTGAAATTAATAAAGTTTATCCAAGTCTTAAAACATATTATCCAAATAGTTCACAAAATCATTTTCATCATGACTATCATCAATTCCTCCACCAGTATTCAAATCGTAACTAAATAGCCATAAGTATCAAGATCATCACTAGCATCTAAACGAAAAACCTCAACAATTTGAATGATTAAACTCAAATATAACCATTTCATGCAAATATAATCAAATATCAAAGTCAGATAAATTCGTGGGTTTTCTAATGTAATGGCCTGTTTGTTTCATCATTTTTTTTTGTTATTTTGGTATTATATTTTTATAGTTTTCATATTGACGTTTATTACGAAATAGATATCGATGAAAAATTGATATTTTTACTCATGAACTAACCAAATATATACAATACAAATATGATACAAATAAGTTATAAATACAGATCAAATACATATATGATACAGTTAAAAATTCGACAATCTAATCAAACCCTAAATCAACATATGACACATAACAATTTAATTTGGTATAAGATTAAGAGATAACTTTAAACGTATGCCATTTTTGTAAGTGTAAACATCTTAATAGCTAATTTTTGTAAGCATGGACACTTTAATTGTCCATCGTTTTAGATTTTGAAAGTGTGAATCCTTTATTCCAATCATGTGTCCGGTTTTAAAAGTATGGACCCTTAATACGTCAATGAGTTTAGCTTCAAAATATGAACCTTTACTCCATTCATGAGGAGTCCAATTTTTCGAACTTAGTGTAGTTTTCTAGAATCCTAGGTTTTGCGTTTATGATGGGATCTCGGAAGTTCAAATTTTTGAAAGTGTGGATCGGGTTTCAGCAGTCCAAGTTTGAAATATGGGCTTATAGGGATTCTAAGGGTTTTTAGAAAAATAAATTTTTGTATAAGAACAATTATCAAACAATTTAATTATGAGTTAAACCATTAATAATCTATTGTTTATATGACCTAGCAAGTACAAACAGCAAACACAAGTAACAACGTATCCCATTTCTTCTAAACTTTAAGAACTCCAATTAAATTCATAATTATCGATTAACCTTGATTATAAATATTAGAGTTGTATTTCTTAAATTTAATTATAGGTTCCTCTCATTTTAGGTTTTCAAAATCCAACTTAGGGCACAAGAAAATGTATGACAAGTTATCTTAGTCAACCAATTTGGCGACAATGTTTAGGTCCCTTATAGATGGTTCGAGTCCATTTGATTTAAGCCTTGAGTCAATCCCACGCAACTTGAATTCCTCTCCTTTTTTTCATATCAAACTCTTAACTTTTGATCTATGATCAATTCTTAAGTTGCAGGGTAGACTCCATCATGAACCACATGGAATAAAAAATAAAATCCCTTTTTCTCATTTGATTTAGAGAATTCACACAATAAATCTAACTAAAATTTTATGGTAGGTGTAATCTCCAGGTTTTTCATAAATAGAATTAGAAAGTAAAGATTTAATGTGTTTTGATTGAATATATTGTAGTATGTGAAAGTTAAGTAAATTTAAGTATGAAAATTTTTATAAAACCAAATTAGAAGAAATAGAAGTTCAAAATCTTCAATTGAATTGTTTTAAAAAAATTGTCAATATAAAATATTCTTTATATTCTTATACAAAATTGAATTTTATAAACTTAATTTCTAAATTGCCAAAAACAATGAATAGATTCGTATAAGGAATTGTTTCATCAAATAGCATTTATAAACTAAATTGTTACTAAACTTTGTCTTGAACTTGAATGATTAGTAATCCTAATATTTTAGAAATACAATGGATCAATGTGTGTTTATTTGAGCTTAATGGCTACAAACTTAGACACTATGAGCTCACCATAACTTCCATGCGCACACACACATACATGATTACTTTTAAATTGCCCCAAAAGTCAAAGGAGAGTTTTGTATATATGCGTATAATTATCTTTTAAAGTGGTAGATTTTATTTCTCCATTTCCTCCTCTTGGCTCCTTTTTAAACTGATGTTTCATATGCCACATACACATTTCACTTTCATCTTCATTTTTCTTCTTCTTTATTGGTCCCACTTTAATAATCAATAAGGGGGTTTGAATTGATTATTAATAAAAACGTAAATTTTTGCCTTTTAAAAATTATTTACCTTCGGTTACAAATATGAGAACAAGTTAAACAATTATAAAATAAATTGCAGAAATTTAAAAGATAAGAGATAGAGAATCAGGCAGTGATGTATATTGGTTCCGCCTTATGCATCAATCCACTCTTTCAGCTCCGAGCCGAGGACCTTGTAATCTTCATGGGTTTGTTCCACTATATCCAATCAAATCAATTTATAAGATAGTATAATTCTCTCTGCTCGATTCTCACAGCCTTCCTCAAGCTAACAATCGACACTATAGAGTTTAATCTTGTAAACTAACAAGTTAACAAGCTAAAAGGTAACAACAAGTTCCTTTTGTCAACAAAAGAAAAGATTAAAAGAAAAAGTTACAATAAGGTAATAAAAAGCCCAAGTCAGTTCAAAAGTTCTTTTTGAAACAGAGGTTCTCCTTTTCTCTCTCTCTCTCTCTGTTTTTTTCTTTTTAGCGTAAGAGTAAGTGTTTCTTCTTTTGGCTCATAAAATTGTATTCACTATCATCAACGTTAAAAAATTCTTGCTATAAAACGTGGATAAGCTTTCCTTTGCATTTCTCAGATAATATAATATTTTGTAAGATTTATCCTTCTTTGAAGAATATGAATCCTGCTGTGATCTTCATTGGATAGAAGATAAAATAGAAATATTTTTTCTGTTTCTTGGAGATTAGCTTCTAGATATTGTGGTGAAATTTTTCTTAATTTCAAATTTGAAAATTGATAAGTGAATCATCATCATCATCTGATCTTCTTCTTTATCCAATCCAAAAGCTAGATAATGTTTATCCTCTTTTGAATTCTCTGTAAAATCTCATAAAGATAGTAAGAGATAGACTTGTTCTTGTCTTGTAAAATGTAGATATTGATAATCCAATTGTTTTGAAAGAGAATTTTGTGTAGCATTTACATAAACAAAATATGATATTGTTTTTGAAATTTTTATCGTCGATGAAAGAGAAACTTTGAGAAAAACTGTAAATCCTCTTGGATATCAACCAACTTAGGTGGAACAAATGAGTATATTACCTAAATAAACTCATTTTCTTGGAGCTAGGCCTTCAAAATATTTATTTGTATTGATTTGGAATGAATTAGATTGAAAATGGACTAATGAATAGTAAAATCATGTCAGTACTGTTTGCTATCAAAATATTGTAGACGACCTTCTGGATAATCCTTTGGATAACCATTAAAACTTCCGTTCTTTATTTTTATGATATTTTTACCCTCTGGAATATCTTTTGGATAGTCTTTTATATATCAAATAATAACTTCTGCTCTTGATTTTCATTAATACAACATTCTGTAATAACTTCTGGACATCCCTTTGGGTAACCTAATACTGTTCATTTTTCTTCTTTCTCTTAAACTTAAAATTGCATACTTGATAAACTCATCAGTAATCTCTTTATACTTTTGCTATCATCAAAACCTATTTTAAGAGAACCTCACATTCTTTAATCAATAAGAAAAGCAAGTCAAGTACCCATCTCCAAGTTAAAACAAGTATAGGTAAGTTAACTTTGCTTTGTCTTTGTTATTTGTGTGTTTGATAGTTGTAGAATAAGTGTTGTTGGTTAATGGCTGTTTTGGAAGGTCATCAGTTTTGATTGTTAGTTTTATGGAGTAGAAGTATAGAGTAATGGTGTTGGAGTTCTAAAACTTGAAGTTTATCATTGGTTTGTTGGTTGGTTAATTTGATGTGGAGAATAGAGATATGTTGAAAGATATGAAGAAGGGGATGAGGAGTATGAGACTTGTATGATGATTTTGGAGTATATTGGATGGATTTTAGGTAACTAAAGTTGGTTAAAGTGTGTAAAAATGTGAAATGAAAAAGTGTATTTCGCTATCAAAAGGCTATGGGGCGTAGTTGAAGGCGTGACATGATCTGAGTGTAATCTAGGTTGCCATGCTCTTTGCCATGGGGCATAGCAGAGGTGGTGGTAGCCCTTATGCTTCTCCATATGGGGTGTAACAGTGGTGGTTGTAGCCTCTGTTCTCTGCTTTGTTTGACACGCCCCTTGGCATGGGGTGTGGCCAAGAATGTATGAGTTTTTGATCTTCTACATGTCCTTTTCGGGTCTAAAACCATGTTTACTCTTCTTTTCATATTAAATCCTTAGTAATATGAGTCTCTTTATCTTATAGGATCCCTAGATCATGATTTGGACTTTCCGTTGGACTATTACGATGATTAATGAGAATGCACAGGTGAGTAACTTGTATCCTATAACTTTGTTTGTGATTGTAAATAGTGGAATATAGTTTAATCATAACTATAGGGAATCAAATGCATCGGAATGAGAAATCTTGTATGTCATATGTTATATGTTTGAGTATCCAATCTTAATAATCAAAGTGACAACTACTTGTTTGAACTTAAAAGTGTAATTTGCATTGTTGAGTGTCTAAAATTGATATGACAACAAGATAATATGGAATTAAACTTATTAGACTTCTAAATTCAATATGACATGCATCTCATGACATCATACTGCATTAGCATAGTACTCATGTCACGTGTTAACATTTCGATTATGTGGTAATGCTATGTTGAGTCTAGTGAGACTGCTTATAGGGTTGCCAGCTTCACAGAAACTAAGTAGGCTTTGAAGGAGGTTGTCTGTGTTGGAGTTGGCTTTAGAGTGTTACTACTTAATGGGATTGCTCAAGTTCCAAGAGAAGTAGAGGTGTTTATGTGAAATCAAATTTGAAAATGACAAAAAGAGAATGAAAAAGTCTTTCCTCTTTAGTTTTGAGATTCTCATGGGCATGAACTATTAAACTTATCCTTTAACCCTCTAGGAAGGCGTAAATCCACATAGGTTTGCATTTCAATTATTCAACCATGTTTGCTATATATGTTTGATGAGTACATTACATATGGTTGCTAACAAAACTTATTTGATAGTAGTGATATGTTTTAAGATTCTATTATTAACTGAGCTTTATATGCTCATGTTCTCTTAGATTGTTGATTTACAAGGTTATAAGCAAAAATATCGAAACTAAGCTCAGATGTGGGAGGTAGTATAGAGTGGATTTATGAACTCTTCTCGAAAAAAGACAATTCGTGTAATAGAGACTTAGTTATTGTTTTGTAATAGTATAAGTTAGGTTTTGTTTTCCTTGTAATCTTTATTGTAAAAAGGTTTTGATGAAGCCCTGAAGACCATAGTTGTGATATTTTGTGATGACCTCGATCTGTATGTGTTATATATATATATATATATATGTGTGTAATATCTTTTTCACTCAAAACGATTATCAATTGTGTTTATCCGTCCACTTCAAACGGATAATGTTAGTTATATAGTCATTATGTAACTTTCTGAAGGCCTCAATTAGTTATATAGTATACTGTTATAACTAGGGTACCCTGTAGGGGTATGATAGTAGGTTTTTGACATACTAATCTAAATACAAAAAAGCAAATGGAACAATTTAGAAAAATTACTAATGATAAAAAAATTTTATCATAACATAATACTTGAAAAAAAATATGGTTTATAATATTTAAAATGTCTACATATATGACTTTTTCTTCACCTTAGATTGTTCGGCTAGGCATATAAGTCGACTCAACATTTATAATGCTAATACATATTATCGTTAAGCAAACTGCGTTGTAATAAGAGATTCCGTTTCATGCAATTAGGTATTCTTAAACAATAATATTTTGTTGACTCTATAGATTTTATAGTTTTTAAACTTTTAAAAATTATTTGATTCCAAGCAATGTACAACTAATAATGGTTTTGTTTGGATCTGAGTGAAAACAAACTAAACCAAATTGCACCCATCCTTTTCATCTGGTAAAAGAAAGAAAAAAAAAAAAGAAAAGAAAGAAACGATTTTTTTAATTAATTGTGGTTTGGGTTGCTATACCAAACAGAAATATGGAAACATTATATGATAAAATTACTTTAATACCAAATTTCATGCAGAAGAATAAGAGTAATTGTGGAAAACATGGAAGTAATATGAAAAACATAATATAAATAATAACAAGTAATGTGAAAAGCATAATCTAAATACTAAGTTATTAAGAATGCTAAGAAACCACTACCAAAATAAAATAAGACATGATACGTATACACACACACACTTGATATGGCTTTAGATCATAACGAATTTCTTAGAATAATGATACCACTTGATAAATCACACTTGGTTAATATGAACATCACACCTCAAGATCAGAGATTAAATTTATGAAAGAAAAAAAAAAATTCTATGGTCTTGTCATTAATTTCAATAAAATGATCTTATCACATCCAATAGTTTATACCATATATCTATGATTGATCCAATAAAATAGTTAATATTTCAATTACTATAATTTAATGGTTTAATGGTTGATTGATGATCTCATCGACGGAATAATAAAACTTCAAAAAAAAATTACATATTAAATGGAAGAAATAGAGCATCAAATTTTAAGAAAATAATTTTATTCAATATCCGTCCTACCTTAAAATAATTATAAACTTGTCTATTTATAAGCTAAATAGATCCCAATTGTCTAAAAGTTTTAACAAATCTACATGAAGCTAGAAAATCAGGATATAAGGAAAATATAGACACTTTTAATGATACTAGTGAACATAGTCAACTAAAACTGAAAATAAATAGGATTGATACCACAATAATAAGTAAATTTTGATAAATATAGATTAGGTATTTAAATTTTTAAATTGATGAAGATAGTAATTGAAATAGTTTTATTTTTTTAGGTATAAATTAATCAATTTCAAAATATATTTTATTAAAATTTAAGTATTCATATATTATCTCAAATAAATAAATTATAATGTTTTTCGGCAGAAAAAAAATAATAAATTACAATATTTTTAATGCTCATTCGGATCGACTTAAGAAATGTCCCAACTGACCCCGTGCTGGGGCCAGAGACAACGTTGTCTGCTCTTTTTATTGTGTGCGTCACTGAAAATGCTGCGTGCGAAAGATCTATTGGAACTTTTGAAGCAGGGCACGAGGGGATTCGCATGTTGTATCCTCACGATGAACGAAGGACGGCTACTGCTTCCTCTTATGCTCTAAATACATCATAGAAATAATAATAAAAACAGGGCGGATCTAGGGCCGACGGGCCCTCGCACCAAACTCAGGAAAAATTAATTTTAAAATGTTTTCTGAAAGAAGAAAAGTTAGATATTATATGTATATTATAAAAAGAGAATTATAACATAAAACTAATTATGATCTAGTAGTTAAATATTCATTTTTGTATTCATAAAGTCATGATTCAAATCTTATAAGAGTAATTTTTTTATATTTTTCAACTTGCATTTATTACACTAACTCTTCTCTCTCTCTCTCATATATATATATAATATATGTTTCTTTTTAACTTTTTCCTTCACAATAACTAATAACATTAAATTCTTTCATCATAAAACTATCAAACTAAATAAATCATTGTTAATAACTATTTTATATTCAAAGTATATCATAGGTTGATAGTTATTGTTATTCATATTACAATTGAATCTCATTGCAAGCTAATTACATAATTTGATTTAGTAACTTTTTTCTTCATTAATGTTATTTAAATGTATATGATTTATTGAATAATTATCCTATCTACATATATTTTATGATTTATTTGTGCTAAAAGTAATTATATTGCACATTAAATTATATAATTTAATTTAGTAATATTATTTTTTTTCTACATGTAATGCTAAGAAAATGAATACAAAATATTGAATAAATATCCAATCTATATATATTTTATGATTATTTTTATTAAAAGCAAAATTTATACAGATATTAACTCTATACTTTTTATTAATAATTAATTTTCAAGTGACTATCTCTTATGAAATGCATTGAATACTCTCACTTATATTTTGAATAATTTTTTATAAAGTTTTAAAAAATATCACATTGAAATCAATATGAAACTCTCGTAAATGTATAAAAATAATAATTGAATAACAAGTAAATATTGATAAATATTTTTAAGATCTACACATAATTAAGGTCGGCTACTCTAATCGTATAATCCTGTGTCCGTTTTGTATAAACTATTATTTCATTAAAACCGTTGCTGCTTAATGTATGAGTACTTATCTCCTATTAATAAGCAAGCTACAAATTTTTTTTCTCCAAAGTTATAATATATAACTGAAAAAAAAATAAAAATTTAAACTTTTATTTATTACTCTTAAGCTTTAATTAATCCACCGTTGTTTGGTATACACTTAGGTTATGATAAATTTACATTTATATAGTTCGTGAAACATAAATTGATTTACTGTGGTATTAAATTAACCCAATACGACCTTCGTGTAGCTCAAACTCAAATCCACGCCTGTAGTTTCCAAATCGGTTTAGACCTGGCTAAGTTGATGTTTCATATTTTAGATAAATCATGAGTACACTTGGACGAGTTATGTAGGATACGAAACTGGCTTCTAATGTTTCAGTTATTTTTCATTTGAATCTTTAATAGATATATAAAAATATATATACATACACACACATATATATATTCAGTGGCTATTTGGCAGCTCAACATTTTAAAATTGGGTCATTGTGATGCCTAAATTTTACTAAGAAATTCACTTTAATTAAATTTCAAATGGTGGATTTACTATATGGAATAGACAACCCACCTCAGTGTTTGACACATTTAAAAGAAGTTTGATTTATCCTTCCTCCTCCTCTTTCGAAAAGTTTTGATGCTGACTTCCTGCTTTAGCTTAACACAACAAACCCCCATCGGCATGATATAAGTATTCCATCATTGTAAGTGGTTTAAAATAAAAAATCTTTACACGTGTTGAACATGGATAGACTTTTATTCCAAACCAACAAATGGTGTTAAAAATGACTATAAAATGTTTGATTTCATACTAAATTAAATATTTACAAATTAAGTATTAAATTGAAGTTTTTATTAATTTTTAGGTCTCAAATTAACTTTTTTTCCTTTAGAATAATTTATATTTTAAATCTTTTGTTATTTGTGTTAAAAAATTTGTTAATCAACTTTTGATTGACTCATGCTAATTCATTTTAGAAATTATTATTAAAATTCTAAATTGAATAATATATTCAATAGAATAAAAATTGCAAAAAATAAAAAAAAGGAAAAGTGATAAAGAAATATCACAAATCCTTAAAGAGCAACATGATTAGCCATCCTAAGTTAGGAAGGGCATTCAACCACCACCTAGGAAGGTTAAGTAGCCAAAACACCACAAGTTCGGAAGGGCATTCGACCATTCACCTACTGCTTTATTTCATGGTGACTACTATAGATAAAACAATCCTCATGATTCACAAAAGAGTTCGTTTTATTTTTTTAATGGTAAATGTTATATTTAATATTTAAATTCTACTTAGTTTTGCAATAAGTACCTAAAGTTTAAAAATGTCAATAGTCTTGTAACTTAGATGTGTCTTCCCCGATCTCTTATGTGAGAAGTCTAAGGTTCGAATCTCCTTCCCTTATTGTAATTAACAAAAAAAAAAAGGAAAGAAGGAAAAAAAGAATTTCAACATAGACTTACTCTAGTTAGATTGTCAATTATATCCACCGGTAAAGTTCAAGTAATTAAATACAACAATGGCTAAATTTCAAATACCAAAATTACACTTTTAAAATATAAATTATTATAGTAAAAAGTAAAATGCTCAGACTCTTTCAACTTGAAAGATTGATTTTAAAGAAAATCAAAGAAAAACCCAAATCTTGCATTGTCAGGGCGGTTGTCAGCTCGCACTATATCAATCTATCCCCTTCATAAGAGAAAATATCAAATGTGGTACCTAAGCTTTGAAGTGTCAATTTAGTGTGGTAGTTATATTGTTTGTTGACTTGATAAAGACAGGCTATTAGTGCTAGACAACATAGAGAGGTAGTAAAAATTTAATTATAAGCTAAATAGAGCAAATGATCTTAGGAAGTAGTAAAAATAACCATGAAAAGTTTCATTTGATATTAAATTGTCTGTTTTAAAATTCAAGTACCAAAATGATTTTTTGTGCAAAGTTTAGATATCAATTTGATAGTCACCCACTTCTTAATAAATCCAATATTTAGATTATTAATAAAATCTTTTTTTCAACACTTTTAAACTTATTGACTCTTTATACCCATAACCATCTCCATCTTTTAATAAGTTTATTGGTTTGTTTTACAACAGGTCACCTATAAATATGTTAATACCCTCTTTGTTAAGTAGCTGCTTTCTTTGTTTCAGCCTGTGATTTTAAAGTTTTGCTTTTATTTTTCTCTTTTAGTTTAATTTTTTACCCCTTATGTAGGTATTTCCTCTGTCAAAATATTGTTCTCCATTCTCTTGGTGGAACTTTTTTTCATTAAAGTGTTATTTAATACTCAATTTCAGCTTAAGAGATTTGACCTTTTGATTTGAGTCGGTGGTACCTATGTCTTTCATTGTTGTTATTTGTGATATTACACCTGTATTTGATTGTTAAATTTTTTTTTTCAATAGCTCACAAGAGTTGTTACAATACAATCACATAAGGTTATTACAATGCTAACACTGGGAATTGAACTCATACCTCAAAGACAAGGATCAGAACCAAATGGCACTAGGCTATAGGGCCATTAGTATATTTGATTGTTTCTATCAATTCCCTTCGCCCCGCCCCCCCCCAAAACACACACACACACACACACACACACACACACACAAATCTTATATAGTAAATTATAAAATCAAGTAAAGTTTGGATACCAAATGTGACAATTTCATTCTTTTAATATTTTTATTTTTTTATGTTTATAACATTATTAATTTAACATATTTAATAATTATACTTTATTAAATTTAAGCTTGTCAAAAGGTGTACATGATAATGAAGATAGATTTTTTTTTTTTTTAACAAGGTTAACAAATGGAGTAAAATAAAAAAGTTAGAGCTCTAAAAAAAATTTGAATAAAAAACAATTAAATGTTGAAAACTAAATTTATCTTCTTCCTATTGGATATTGGATAGTAGCATTCTTTAGCTCTTAGTGATATACAAACATGATATATGGGGTTAAGAATTATCTTTTTACTTGATTTACACATAATTCTAAGTAACAACTATATGTATACGTATGTGTATGCCAATCTTAATTTCTTTTTTCATTTTTTCAGTATTTAAACATAAGTAACAAATAAAAAGTTCATACAACCCATATTATTCTAGAGCCTCCATGAGATCATTAAGCCTGCTGAAAAAGTCTGATAAAAATAATATATTACATAGCACAAGAGAATAAAAAAATAGCTTGGCAAGATGATTGCTTTGAACTTCCTTCCATGTCTATCCTAGCTATGTTATCTGTCAAAACATTACACTCTCGGAGGGTATAGATCACCTTGTCCCCATCCATTCTTGTTAGCTTAGTCTTGTAAACATAAATCAGGTTAACAAAAGGAGCTGAAGGCAACAAGCTTTCACTATTAATTAGCTATACTGTATTTAGAGAATCATTTTTGAATAGCACATGAGTAAGGTTTTTTTCAATACCTATGTTAATGGCCTCTAGGATGGTTAGGAGCTCATCTTCTAGAGGAAAAGGTCCAAGTAATGCATTTATAGAAACCTGTAATGACTTCTTCTTATGAGTTCCTATAGATACTACCAATGGATGCTAACTTGAGCTTCCTTAAGTAGCTAGCATCATAGTTAAATTTGTTCCATCCACACAGAGGTCTTAGCTAGTTATGGTAGATCTTTCCTAGTGTTGGGGAAGCTTTTTCCTTCTATAGGGCCCAACATTCAGATGCTTTACTTTGTGTTGAGAATTGCAATCTTAGTAAGGCTTACCATTTAGTTTCGTATTCCTTTGAAGCTAGCTTTTCTAAATAAGGAAGTCAAAGAAACAGGGCCACGAGGTCTTTTTCCCCCCTCCAACTATGGGGATTCATACTAGCATTGTGTTTGATCCAATCTTGGAAGTTAAGTTGGAAGGTCGAAACAAAATTTGAGGAGGGGTTTAGGGTGTATCACCAGGCTCGTGTGATTCTACAACTCCTTAGCAAATGCTCTGTGGTTTTTTGTTCTTCTTCACATAGAGAACACTTGGTGTCAAGGTGGAATCCCTTTTTGACTATGTTAGTTCAGGTTGGGATAGCATCATGGAGAATTTTCCAACGGAAGTAGTGGATTTTCGAGTAGCACAAAGCTTTCCAAACCCACTCGCATTTGTGGTTTTCTTCCTCATGGTCCTTGTGGTTCCGCCCAAAGCCTCATGCCTCTCTTTGTGTTCTTGTTTTTGGTCTTCAAGGAACACATTTCCTAGTTTATTTGCAACGGTCTAGTCGATGTGATACTGAATAAACATCTTCATTCTAGACTCCTACAAAGCTCCAAGCATCCCTGAGCCATGAATTCTGTGCACTTGTGTTGTGAGGGCCCTAGATCCATGATACGAGCTGGCCATGTTTGTTCCATTTCTCTTTCCAAAAGGAAAAATGATGTGATCTAGATAACATCAAGTTTAGAGCTAAATAAATTTAAGTTCAACAATACATTTCAAGGAATTGAAGACTCAATGGTTGGAGTTTCAAAAAAAAACATGAGATAAGCGAACCAAGGGGGACACGAGAGATTGAAGACTTGAAGAATTGGAGCTGTAGGGGCCTATACGTCGGTCTTCCCATTGGCTTTCAACATTGTTTAGTTTCATAATTTTATTTGAAAGCCGATTTAATGATAAATATGCCAGCTTTCATTATGTTTTTGTGTCTTTTCGAATTTCTTTTTATGTCTTTTCATATTTCCTTGTTTATTTGTGTCTTTACATATTCCTAGGAGTCATTAATAGGCTGTTATTGTTAAGTTTGTCTTTACATATCCCTAGGATTCATTAATAGGTTATTTTTTCTTATTTATTGTGGCTAAGTTTTTAGGCTAATTAAAGCCTATATAAACCCATCATATGCAATCTTTTGATATATCTTACGATGACTGAAAAAAATTTGAGAGTTTTCTCTTTAGAATTCCTGAGTGAATTATTTTTGAACTTATTGAGAGTTTCCCATGGTGTTAAATTCTTTTAACTTAACAATCGGATTACCATCATCGGTTGCAAAGTCTATGACTATATCGATGTTCTTAACTCCAAATAGGCAATGGGTCGTGGTTTCCACTAGCTTTCTTAGAAGATCCAGGGTTATTATAGATTTCGATAATAGGTTTCATCACCGGTTGACATAGTTCGTCTTATCGTATCATTTGGTATCAGAGCACAAGTTGATGTTCTAAGAAATTCATATCTAGTTCGATTTGAGGTAACTCAGTTGTTCATATCCAAAATTGTTTTTGTTGTTGTTGATTTTTGTTTTGTTTGATTTGGAAGAGTTGGATATATAATATATATATATATATAAGATTTGATTTTTGAATTTTTTTACTGTTTGATTTAGATGTGGAAAAAAATTTCGTATAAAAACAAAGGAAAAAAATGGATTTTTGATTTGTTATCTCGAGTTTGATTTTGTTATCTAGGGTTTGAGATAAAAAAATGAGTGAAACACAAGTGAATGTAAATCTGCTGAGGATTCATTTGATGAGGAATCATGTGATCCTAAATTTTATACTAGATGCCATATGAATGATGTGAATGACAGGGTATGCAGTTAGAGGATTGACAGTGGGTTTTGTAAAAAATTTTTTAATACTTTGTTAGTAGAAAAATTGAGTTTAGAGACTTTGAAGCATCAAACATCTTATAAATTATAGTTGTCAAAAGAGTATGAAGCAGTTCAGGTATCTAAGTAAGTTTTGTTTTCTTTATCTATTGGAAAGTATCATGATGAAGTTTCATGCGATGTGGTACCCATGGAAACTTGTCATATTCTTTTGGGTTAGCCATGGATTTTGGGTAGGAAAGCTAAGTATGATGAAGATCGCTATTCTTTTGTTGTAAACAGAAGACGTGTGAATTTAGTACCTCTTAATCCATTGGAAGTTTGTATGGACCAGATGACGATAGCTAAAAGCTTTCGAAAAAGAGAAAAACAAAGGAGAAAAGAATAAGAGGAGTGAGAATGAGGAAAAGAGTGATGAAAACACATTCGTGAGCGATGAGGGAAAAGAATCTGAGTGTGAAACACTTGAAAGTGATGTTTGTTTTTCAACTACTGATCTTTCTTTTCCTAGTGAAATTGATTCATCACTGTAGGAATCCTAAGATTTGTCTTCTAAATAACTTCTAGATGGGATTAATCATTAGCCTGCTATCATTCCTTGCAATTCAGAAAAGTCCAAGAATGAAGATTCGAGGATGAATCTTTTCAAAGAAGGAAGGAATTATGTGATCTAGATAGCATCAGGTTTAGAGCCGACTAATTCCAAGTTCAACAATGCATTTCAAGGAATTGAAGACTTAATGACTAAAGTTCTAAAGACAAAAACACGAGATAAGCGAACCAAGGATGCATATAAAATAGTTTGGGACACGAGAGATTGAAGACTTGAAGAATTGGAGCTATAGGAGCTTATACACTGGCCCAATGCCGCCGACATATCTTCCTAAGCTGCTAGCCTTCCCACCGGCTTTCAACATTGTTTAGTTTCATAATTTTTTTGAAAGCCATCGGCCCCTTCATTATGTTTTTGTGTCTTTTCGGATTTCTTTTTATGTCTTTTCATATTTCCTTGCTTATTTGTCAAATTTGTCTTTACATATTCCTAGGAGTAATTAATAGGCTGTTTATTATCAAGTTTGTCTTTACATATCCTAGGATTCATTAATAGGTTATTTTTCCTTATTTATTGTAGCTTAGTTTTTAGGCTAATTAAAACCTATATAAACCCATCATATGCAATCTTTTGATATATCTTATGATGAATGAAATAAATTTGAGAGTGCTCTATTTAGAATCCATGAGTGAATTCATTTTGAACTTATTGGGAGTTTCTCGTGGCGTTCAATTCTTTTGACTTATCAATTAGTTTGCCATCACCGCTTATGGCGTCTACGACTATACGAAGGTTTTTGCCTCTAAATAAGCAATGGTCACGGTTTCCACTAGTTTTCTTAGGTGATCTAAGGATTATTTTCCAAATTTTGATAACGCATTTCGTTACCAGTTGATGTGGTTCATCTTATCGTATCAAAATATCTCTCTTGTTTTTTTGAAAAAAGAATTTTCTCTTGATTTAGGACAACATTTGGTTTTTGGAGAGCTTTAGTTAGTTGGGAGCCGCTCTTCCTTGGTTACCCATTTCTCCTATCTTCTAGCTTCCTTTGGAAAACCGTGCTATACCTGAAGTTGCCAATTCGGATTTTCCAGGCTAATTTAGTCAACTATGCCTTGTTTCGTAAGTAGAGGTCCACAAGGCCTAGTCTTCCTTCTTTCCTATGTTTTTTAACTTACGCCACTCGACTCAATAGATTTTCTGTTTATCGTCTAAAGATCCCCAAATAAAGTGTCTATAGTTCTTTTCTATGTCATTAGCGATCTTATTTGGTAAGGGTCCACTCTTTCAATATCTGTGGAAATAACAAACCTTCTTCCTTCCAACCTTAGGTATTTAGTTTTCCAACTAATTAATTTTTTGTTAATTTTCTAGATGATGAAGTCTAGGTACTAAGCTTTTGAGGGTCCATTTGTCTTAACTAGGAGGCTCAGGTATTTGCCTAGGTTATTCCTCTGATCTATTTGTAAGATCCTCGAGATATTGGTTTTGTTCTTTTGAGGTTGCATTTTGCGAAAAGATAATGGTTGATTTTCCTCTGTTTAGCTTTTGGCATGCTAAGTTTTCAAAGAGGTTAGAACATTTGTTGTTACTCTTGCATTTTGTTTTGTTGCTTCTCTAAAGATGACTATGTTATCTACAAACATGAGGTGCATTAGATCTAAGCCCATTCCCTTTAGCTTCATTGGTTTCCACCAGCCTTCATCTTTGTAGTGGTGATAGCTCTACTGAAGATCTCTATATAGAGTTTGAAGAGATAAAGGGAGATGGGTTCTCCCTGTCTTAGGCCTCTGTTAGCTGGGAAGGGATCAAGGATAGCTCTATTCAAAAAGATTCATAATTTATTGTGGCAAAGCAACTCCCAATGAGGTTAATCTAACTAGTTGGGATGTTGAGAACTTTCAGTGCGCTTCTTATATAGTCTCATTCCACGAGATTGTAAGCTTTTTCAAAGTTAAGCTTTAGCATCATACATTTCTTATTTCTTTTCTTTTTGTGCATAGCATGGAGGGTTTCCTTGACAATACTCTAGTTATCTATAGTAGATCTACCAAGTATGAAGCTAGCTTGCTCAGGGCTGATAAGATCTTCCAAGAAAGGTCTCAAGTAGTTTACCATAATCTTGATGATGATTCTGTACATTGTGGTGCATAGGCTGATTGGCCTAAAGTCTTTCATTTTGTTAACACCTTGAGTTTTTGGTATCAAGGTGATGATGGATCGATTTAGATTTTCTGGAATGCATTCTTCTACAAAACATCTTTTAACTCTTTCATAAACGGATGGATGGTCTCCTAATAGCTTTTGTAGAAGCTTGCATGGAAGCCATCTATCATAGGGGATTTATTATTCCCTATGCTCGATAGGACCTTTCTGATTTCTTTAGGCGTGATGGGTTACTCTAAGGAGAATCTTTGTGCTATGGAGAGACAAGGTCCACTATTTTCCTAAATAACGAGAGAGTCTTTAATTAGGTTCTTCTCCATGGAGTAGAGGCTTTGATAGAAGGTTTTGACGTGTTTTTTAAGCTCTTCTTCTTTATTGATCTTGACTCTTATGTCATTGTAGATGTTTACGATTTAGAATTTTGATCTTCTTGATATAGTGAGGCTATGGAAATACTTAGTATTCCTTTCTCCCTCTATAACCCATTTTGTTCTAACTTTTGCAGCGTAAAGTTTCTCCTCTGCATTTAGGATGTCGTTGAGTTCTTTTTGAAGGTCTTTTTTTTTTTTTTTTTTGTCTAAGAGTTGGATTTTCATATGGATACCTCTTCCTTCCTTTTATGTATATTAAGGATTTGTTTCGATTGTCGTATTTTTATCTATATCATATATATATATCCGATCTCTATCTATAATTTATTTGTGTTATATATGTATCATATTTATATCATATCTATTTGGTCAGTTTATCAATAAAACTTTCAATTTTTCATCGGTATCTGTTTCTTGACAAACATCTATTTAAAAATGATAAAATATGATATTAAAATGATCAGAATATGATGAAACAAATAGACTAGAAGAGACACGAATATTTATTTGATTGAGTATTTTAATCCCAACTCTAAGTTTATCATCCCTCTTGTATTGATCTATTTGGTTGATATAGCTTTTTATTCTATAAAATTCATCTTTTTTAAATATTTATATTATATATTTGTATAATCATTACAAATGAATTATCTATATATATATATATATATTTATCATAAAAAATTATGTTCATCGCTCCTTAGGTTATCCTAATCAGTTCACAATAGAGTGGGAATTAGATTACTTTATAAGAAATAATTTAAAAGAGGTCACTGTTTCAAAAAGGTGTCCAAAATTACTTTACTACACTGTTGGGGGGGAAAAAAAGGAAGAAGAAGAAGTTATTGTACTACACTACTATAAAATATAATGTCTCCATGTGACTATCTAACCACCAATTAATCAAAGAGTTATGCTTTAGCGTGTATCCATGTACTTCAATTCTAATGATTTACCAACTAATATATTCAACTTCTCGAAGTTCCGACGTCTTAATTTGGCCTTAACTGTCAATTTTTTTTAGAAAGTGCTGATATAAAATTGTTAACGTAACCATCTAACCTACCTAATCTGAAACAATTTAAACAATGTGATGATGTTTATAGAATTAATATAATCTTTTTTGTGAATTACAATGGAAAAGGGTGATTTCGAACTTAAGATATTTCACATGAGAGATAAGAAGAAATATCACTAGACTACGAGGCTAACTTATAGAATTGATATAATATTCATGCTCTTTTCGCAGATAATATAATATTTCATTCAGGGCAAATTTTTTCTCTTTCTTGTCTATTAATGTTAAGTTAAAATATTGTTATCTAACTATGATTGCACATTGCATATTGAAATATTTAATATATATCATATCTATTACTATAATTATTTTATTGGATGAGTGGAGAACCAGAGAAACCTAGAAGTTCCCTTAATTGTGAAAAACTCAAAACTCATTTTAAAAAGTTAGCTTGTAGAAAACATTTAAGCTGCTACGGGATCATCACTTAAGAAAAAATCTCGGGAAAAAAAAGATTGAAGTCTATTTATTATATAGCGAAATGCTCATTGCAGATGCAACAACCTGGACTAGGTTTTTTCATACTTTTAGTCTCAAGTATGTTCTTACGCATTATATGTAGACGCTATTTGATTAGGTGAAATAAATTTTCATAGTTATGTATTAATTCTTATCTAAAATTTGAATGTTTTGTTCTCTTGTGAATGCCGTCGCATTGGTATCCCCGCAAATAAATATGTGACATGTGAAAAGTGAATGAAATCCTTAAAATAATGCAAATAATAAATTAACATTCTATTACATGTGACAAGTGTTTATTTGTAGGAATAGAAAAAATACAGCGAATTCTCATCCACCCGAGATAGGTAAATCAGACAGCAATCATATCTCTGAGTCTATACAATGCAATTATATTCCCGTACAAGTTAAGATGAAAACTCAACTCTAATACATTGCGTGAAGCCCAGGGGTCAATCACAAAGCTTAAACGAGGTTGTTGGTTTTTGATTTCTTACACGCTCACATCTTCGAACTTCCTATTTCATAAGTTAGATTGTGGAACAAGATTCAGATCAGCTGACTTTACTTTGCTCATAACAAGGATTTGTAGGGTCTTATAAACCTATTACATGATACTTATTAGTTGGAGGTGAAATTTACAAGCTAATCTTGCTTTGTAGGGTTTGCTTAAACCCTTAATTCAATAATAGGGTAATTACAAAACTATGTATTGTTTTGTTCCATTTTGGATGCTGAATAAGATGTATGTAATTTGGAGCTTTATTAGGAAAGACATGTTATTTTCAATTAATAACCAACGTTACTTGATAAAAAACAACATGGGTCATATATTCGTTAAAAGACAAAATATAAATATGTAAATGTGATACTAGAAGTAAAGCTTTTTAAAATCCCCTAAGAACTCATATGGTTTGATTCGAATTTAAAATTTAGAATTGTGTGAATCGTGGGTGATTGAACTTGGAATTGTTCGACGAGCTGTCATGACGAGGAACGTACTGAATGTTGGGATCCGTATGTCTCAAGAATGCATGTCACATATAATAAAATCAGTTAATTTCGATGATAATCTTTGCCTGTTGAAATCGGAGTAAGCAACTCGTAGGAAAATGGCGGACTTCCGAGACAACCACAGTTATCTTACATGGGTTTTATTCTGGCTAAGGTCCTACGGCCACACGCAACCCATTTATTCTCCCCAACACGAGGAGGGTGATTCATAAGGAACATTGTAAGGTACCAACCGGAACCAAACCCTTAAAATATTTAATATTTCATATTTAAAATCATATTCAACCATAATCGCATTATTAAAATAACTAATATATTAATTATTTTATTTAGTTTAATAGTCAGATTAACTAGATGATCTCATTAACATAGTAAAAGTTTCTGATTCATAGTTACTAGTGAATGATGTAGAAAACATGGATGCGGAGTCCAAAAGGTAAGAGCAATGACTTCCACAAATAGTGAAACTAAATTACTTTGAAAACTATGCAAAACCAGGATGACAATTAAATTGTTTGGATCTTCACACTGGGGTGTATATGTTCTTCGTTAGCAAGCAGTGGCTTAAGTTTCGTTCTTTAATGCTTTTTTAAAGCCGTCATTTATTAGGTCCTAGTAAGGAATACCAATAACTTTACTCAACTAGATTTTGTTTACCTTATGGAATAGGTATCCCATTAACTAAATATTACCATAAATAGTGGGAGACAATTTGTAATAGTTTATGAAAGTTAGGCAGTGGATACGATATTAATACTAACTAATAGTTAAGGGGAAAAAACAGCCACTAAGCATTTAGGTTTGACTGTTAACTACTCTTAATATGAGATATTATAAATGGTATCAAAGCTGACCTTCCTATTTAATAAGTAAACGATGTTGCACATTACAATATGACAATGATTATGCATAATTGTAAGGGGGAATTGTTATATCTCATATGTGTATTCTCGCATGAATTATGAGATGAAATTTGCATAATTTATAAGGCCTGGTAGTGACTACCACATCAACTCTAATTAGGACTTTTAAGGTTAAGTGGTTATCAAAAAGAAAAATAAATAAGTGGTTCTTAGATTACCTATTTTTGGCAACATCCTCTATTAAGGGTATTGCCATAGATAGGTGGCCGAGGGATCACCCACCTATTTCTCGTAAAAAATAAAAAAACTATTACTATTGATTAATTTGAATGTTAATTACATCTTAACTTGGAGAATTACAGCTGAAATGTTAGTTCCCGATTAACTAGCACACTATAATGATAATATTATAAAAACAGCAAATATCATTCATACATAATTTAGTTCTAATTCATGTAGTTTCAATTACAGCATGCAGACAGTATTTAATTTATTTTTTGATTCACAGGCTCGTGATTATCTCAAGCTACAACAATGAAATAACTATGTAATCATATGGAGATTATGCATATTACATGGTTGATCTGGAGTCACTCAGCTGTCAAAATCAATGTTCACATCATAGCTTTAAATAATTTTTTTTTCACAAACACTAATTAGTAGTTGAGAACACAGTGTGGATTGATGCAACTTAAAATGGGATTAGGTTAATAAATCCATAAGGAAGCAGTTGGGTTTTCATTTCTGGAATCTAGGGTCCATTATTAGTAAGGTGAATTGGAAAAAGGAGATAGCAGACATGTATAAATAGGCCTATAAATGCCTCAGTGAGGGGTGGCCATGGGAGAAATTGCTTCAACCGCATGGAACTTTATGTGCCAGTCTTTTTTTTCTCAGAGGCCATACAGGTCTACTTACATAAATGCACAGCATGGGGAAAAAGTAAGTGGAAATTATGACTAGATCATGGAATTAGTTATATATATGGAGTGATAAATTCTTCAAAATTTTAAAGTCTATTTTTGGGATTTTACCCGGATCTAAATATATGCATATAACATACCCTTAAATTGTCCTTAAATCCATAAAATAATTGCCATATATCTATTTGGAATTTATCAAGTTTTTTTTTTCCTCTTAAAAGTTTGTACATTTTTATATTCCAATTCCTATATCTCAGTAACCATCTTTATTATAATTATATAAAAAAACACAGATAAGATAGTTTTTTAAACTTTAGACTTTAAAAAAAAACATATAAAATACAAATAAGAAATATCCAAAAATGCTTAAAATCACAATTTATTATAAAATGGAATAAGACAAAAATAGAATTATAATTTGAAAAGAATATAATAGTGAAGAAATAGCTAATAATTAGCTATATTCATTGCTGCCCTCCTTATCGCCACCTCCCATCAAAACTACAGGAAATTACTGCTAAACTTATGTGTTACATACGTAAATATTAGATCATTAGTAAAAAAAAAAAAAAAAAATGTTTACAATAAAACAGGCAAAATTGAAAAGTTAAAAAAAAGAGAGAAATCCTAAAAGAAAAGCTAGCAAACAGAGACAGCTGCTGCTTTAATATTTGTAGTACTAAGCATCTTAGGCATGGCTAATGAGCAGAGACTTAGTTACCCTTTTATTAAATATTAATAGTTTTCCCCAACACTTCCATCTGTTTTCATCAAAACAAAAAGACATCAAAACACACACGATACCTTTGATCTTCTATCATTAAACCAATGTTCCCCCAAGCTTGAATTTCCAGAAAGAAAAGTTGCAAGAGATGGGTCTAGGAAAACTTGAACACATTTCCAGGAGATGCCGGAATCCGGTAAGGCGAAAAACCTCTGGTGATATCTTCTTTGTCTTGTTTTTCTTATATGGTACTTTTTGTTTTTGTTTTTTTTGTTTTTTTTTTTTTTTTTTTTTTTTTTTTGTCCTTAGGGACATAGTAAACATACTTAGCTTTACTTTATCCTAGAAAGCCAACAAGATGCTTCTTTAGTGTCTTTATCTAGTTGGAGAATCCTGAAAGTCACAAACAAAACTCCGAGACCCTTCTTTCTCTTTATTTTAAAGTAGATCATAAACCCAAGAAAATAACCAATATGCCCTTTAATCTTATTTGACTTTACTTTCATTACTTACTTTAATAAATTCTACTCCTAGACAATCCACATATATAATTGAAAAACCAGAAATGTCATGGATTTGAACTCGATATCTCATTCGGGTCTTCATTTGTTATCAAAAACATTGTAGTAGTAGTGACTTCCTGGCGCATATATAGGAGTAGATTCATGGCAGCATTTTATTTCCGTCCTCGCCGCCTAATGCTCGATGCCAATACGAGCGATGACAGCAGCAATGGAAGTAGAGATCGATACTCGAACGAAGCCAATTTCGACACAAACATGGTGATAATCCTGGCAGCTTTACTATGTGCACTAATATGTGCACTAGGACTGAATTCAATTGTAAGATTTGCAATAAGATGTGCTAGGAGATTTGGTTTTGCCAATCCTGGCACGGCTGCATCAAGACTAGCAGGGACAGGATTGAAGAAAAAGCACCCTGAGGAGGATTCCTGTGGTTGAATATGGGGCTGGAACTGACGTTCCTGCTACGGATTGCCCAATTTGTCTTGGGGAATTCGCGGATGGTGAGAAGGTTAGGGTGCTACCAAAATGTCACCATGGTTTCCATGTGAGATGTATTGATACTTGGTTGGTGTCCAATTCTTCTTGCCCAACTTGTAGGCAATCGTTGCTTGAACCGGGGGAGGTTTCAGGGGATCCGCCAGGAGGAGGAGCAGCAGGGGAGTCTCGCAGGGTCAGTACAGGTTGATGAATTTGATGTAGAATTTGGAGAAATTATCTTCATTAATTTGAATTTTACTATGTATGTAGGTAAAGATAGGCATAAGTGAGAATTAAAATTTTTGAATTTCATGTTGAAGACTAGAAAGTTATAGCTTTGAGGGAAAAACTATATCCATGATGCAAGAAGAGAAACGAAGAACTTCAATTGATGCAATGATATGATAAGAGTAGTTTATCATGCATGTAGTTTATCAGCTCTTGTGCTTGTGGAAGTGTCCAGAACTTATAACGCTTTTAAGCATCATGGTCTGGAATTCATAACAAGTCTATTATTTATTTTTTAAGAACTAACTTTAAGATTAAGCGTTCTTAATGAAGCACTTTTAAGGTAGGTAATCCCTCAGAAATATTAATACTAAAAAAAAAAAAACTTTAATAGCATATTATGAAAGAATTACCTACAATCAAATTTATGGAGGAATAACACTTGTATTAATTCTCAATAAGCAATTGTACATAATTTAGGTCTTGACAAGGATTTTAATCAATTGTAATATGTGGGGTAAATTTCATATGGTACATAAATTTTTTGTTTTATAATATTTTGGTACCTAAAATAAATTTTATGCAAAGGTGATACCTAGATTTTTTAAATTTTTCACCAAAGGTACTTTGGATGGAATTCTCCATTTTTTTTGTTAAAATTGCTGATATAGTAGAAAAAATGATTAAAAATTATTTTTTCCTCCACATCATCAGTTTTTTTTTTTTTTATTATTTTAACTCTCTCTCTCTCTCTCTAACCAAACCTTCTTCCACCTAGAGGACTCATCTTCAACCTCAGTCCATTCTCTCTCTAAAGCACCTTCCTCCATCCACGACACGAACCATTATATATTTGGTTATCCTTATATTAAAATCCTTTTATTATATGATATATTGAGAAATATTTTTTTAAATAATCAATATTAAGTTATCCTACATTTATATAACAATTATAATTGTTAATATGCAACTTTTCATTTGATTATATTGATATTGCAACAATTATTTATAATGGTTTCATTATCTATTATTTTATGCAATGATTTTATATATTGATGCATAAATTCATTGAGATAAGGGAATAGTTTGTACAAATTGTTGCCTTTATATAAAGAATTATAAGCAATAAAATAATTTTGTTAAGTTAACGTTACATTAAAAGCTACTAAAGCAACATGTTGCTTAAAAATGTTGCTTTTAAACAATCTTTTATGTAACATTAAGAAAAATTGATGCATTTAAATATTTTAAGAAGTAAATCATAAATGTGTTGCAAATTTAGTGTTAGTTTAGGCTGTTTTTAGTGTAATGTAACCTAGTAGTGTTAGATAATGTTAAGAAAGGTAGTAAAAACTAGTGTTGCTAGAACCGAAGTGGGGTTTGACTCGAACATGCTAGGGAATCAAGGATCGAATCGTGTTTAACTGAACATTGAATTAGGGTCAATAAAAAGTGAAAATATAAGGTATATTTTAATTATGAAAGATAAATGTATATGATGTCACTCAATTAAATCTATACAAAACGTACACATTAAAAAGGAAAGAAAACATAATATAGTGATTATATTTTATAAATTTATAATATAGTATGAATATATATTTAACTTCTAGTTTTCTATTCTTTTTTTTTTGGGCCGAATCAACTTGATCAATCATTGGACTGGCCCATTGTCATTGCCATTTTCAACTAGGCTAGGTCTGTTCAAATTCGACAACATTAGTAAAAAGTCAATGATAGTGCAAACAGTGTCATAAATGTAGTAAAAATTAAATATAAAAAGTTGAATTAATATTAAATTAATCACTTCAAAGTTGATGTATTAGATTGAATCTTTTTGCAAAATTAAAATATCAAATTTGACATATGTGTGTGTGAAAGAGTGAATTGCAAATATGTGCTAATATATTTGTTTCATGTTGCTTAACCCTCTATTTTTGCGATGGATCATTTAAAACCCTACTACTAAACACTAGCACTAAAGAGGAAAGCATCGCAAGTGAGTTCTTATATGAATGCGACACAATTAATAACATGACGACATAGATGAAAACACGAAAGAAGCACAAGACACGATACAAACAATATGACTGCCACGTAGAATATATATGATTATATCGTAATTTGTAATTTCCATTCAATTTGATGTTTAACTTTGATAAGAATTCAATACAGTCGGCTACTTAGATTTGCGCCCTTAAAACTAAATGCTTTCCTATTACGCCATGCAGTTGGTGATGTATAATATGCTATAAAATGGTAAATCTCAACAGTAACATTCGGAAATTTATGACTTTAAGGTTTACCATTTTATTAGGATGAAATCTCTAGATTTACTTTCTTTAAAATATCCTAGTGTTATAAATTAATCAATGGAATTTTCTAGAACTTTTTAAATACCATATAACATCATTTTCTTCCTTATAATTTTAAGTATCGATTACATGTGATAAAATTCTAATGGGCTATCTTTGAGATATTTTTTTTCCTTTTTTCAAAGAGCAAGTTTTGAAAATTCATTTTTTCTATAATGGTTCCAGTACCAACTATTGAATGGGAACATCAAGGTGGTTCAACCCAAACTTGGCCCAATAGTCGCACTAATGGGCCCGTGATCCTGCCCCTTGCCTAGTACGGTTATAAGGCCAGACCTCACCCCAACCCAACTTTATTGGGTTTATGAATTAAAAAATATATATATAAAAAGGCAATATCTATTTTATTTATTTATTTTGACAAAGAGATAATGTATATTTTTTGGCTTTATGTAAATAAAAAATAAAAAGGATATGTCCAATAAGCTCAACTGAACCCCGAAAAAGCTAACTTTTAATAAAAATGGCAATTTTGAGCAACTATTTGCTGGCCAACCAAAATCCTGAAAGTGCTTGAGGACTGATGTTATATTTGGTAATATAAGTCAGACATAGCATCGACAACCTTCTTTAATAATTAAAAACAAATAAATTATTAGAAAGCAAATACACATCATAATGATTTAAAAAATAAACAATTTAAAAAGCTTGATATCATGATTGATAAAATTGCGATTTTATTGTTCTATTATTCACTGAAATGTATAGAATCGGTAGAATTGTACAAAATCATGTAAAACCATGTACAATCGTACGCTTAATTTCATAATTTGACCTAAAATATGTAGTTAAACAATTTTAAATTTATTTTAATTATAAAATCACAAACTTACAGAATGGCATATGGTATCAACTATAAGTATATACGATTAACTAATAAGGTTGAACATTTTAGATAATTATTTAATAATCATTCACTTCACTTACAATATTCTTCTCCATGGTCATCAAGCTTTGTCAATAAACATTTGAATTGCATTCAAAACATAGCTAAGACTCGAAGAAGGGGTATTGCTCATACCTAATTCTGCAATCCTTAAGCTGCATCACTGCTCCGATTGCCAATGGACAAACATGAACAATATCATCCAGTGCAGTTTTCATACAAGTATCACAATCATCTAAATATAATTGTTTATTGCAGGTGTCGTACGCATATGAAGTAGATGCATCTTCAGGTGCTTCAGAATAATAGGAAATATTAAAAAAGGCGTCCAGATGATCACATCATTGAAAACTTTAAGTAGAGCATGAACACAAGGATCATCATCTTCGAATTTTTCCTTGTTGCAGACACCATACTCATACGTTACATCTTGACCCACCATTTTGGGCACAAAATGGACCCCGATTACCATGATTAGATGAATAATCCTCTGAAATCTATCCATGTACTAGGTAAATGTTGCGCCTTTTTCCAATTTGCATACTCCGATGATGCTCGTGTTACGTATGTTTTAGAAGAAAACAGGACATTTATTCCAGAACTAATCTATTATTCTCGTTTGTTTTCTAGAAAATGAATGGAATCATCCACTTTGGGATTCAAGTTTGCTAGTCAAACCAGTGACGTAGGGAAGCTATATATTTCCTTGGGCTGTTCGGCTAAGTTCTCTTCATGTTATAACATATAGTATTTGCTTCACTAATCTTGTTTGGCATATTATATATAATATATATAATATACAGAGAACTTTTTTATTCATTTTGATTCACTAGCATTATATATATAATGATTAATCTTACAAATGGTATCTAAACTTTAGAAAAATATATAATTAGATATTTAAATTTTAATATTAATCAATTTAATAGTTTAAAAAAACTTAAGTATTAAATTCACCAATTTTAAAATTCAATACTTAATTATGTATTTTATCAAAGTTAATGTGTCAAAACACTTACCTCATATATAAAGATTAAATTGCAAATACATTTGACTAAATTCGCATCGTGTGGTTTAACTTTTTTTGTTTAAAATCCTTCTGCTAAACAGTAAACACCAGCATAGAGGCAATTAGCGCTAGTAACTTTTGACGTGGCACGGATACGAATGACACGGTCAATAACACGATTGCATATTGTCATGGTCAATAACGAATTATGAGAAATATAGCTTATACAATTATGAAATGAATAAATATAATTATATTGTAAACTAATTGTTCATGATCTCATTTCAATTTCATATACTTCTTAACACCAATAAAAGTTTGACATGAAATAACATGTGAAATACAACCAACTATTACGTATTGCCCCTCTTAAAACCATATGCTTTCTGTCCTTCTCCCACTATGTCATGCAAAAGGGCATGTATAATCTCCTATAAAATGAAATATTTCAACATTAACATAGAGATTCTATTGTTTCAAGATAGGTTTTTTTTTTTTTAGTATTTGGATCTCTATTTTTTTAATTTTAAAAATTATAAATTAATAGTTAAAATTTTATAGATCTTCAAAAAATTATATATGATATCATCATGACATTATCTTCTTTCTTATAGTTTCAATCATTAATTATACAATGGTGATATCATTAAGGGTTAACTTTAGAAAATTTTATAGAAAAGCAACCATCAATTTATGGCAGTAAAGAGTTAAAATTCAAATGGCATAGAAGAGCTAGGATTTAAATCTCTCCATTTGTCTTCTCAATGTCCTTCAATTTATAAATCAATGGTTGAAATTGACCGCATTCTTGAAATATATCATGATATCATAAAGATTTTTTTTTTCTTTTCATAATTTTAACTAATGATTACATCTTAAAATGATAAATTAAAGGAAAGATAAATAAAATTGACCCATCTCAAAAGACATTTTCTTTCTTTATATCACTATCATTGGGTAATCTTTGCCATTTGAAAATGCAACATCATGATTATGCAATTACAAATTAAACATTTCAGAGCGACGAGACCATAAAAACTCCCTTCAATGAAAATTCTATGGTGTAAATGTTCAGTTTACCATAAGAATAAGACTTTATTTATTTATTTATTTATTTTTAGAATTAGCAAACCGTGGATTGGCTAAAATTATTCATATGGTATAAATAAGGGTTTATGTATTTTTCTTCCGATTATTTCAACATTTCAATAGCTTACATAATGGATTAAATTTAGTTTATATGAACTTTGAGTTTATTTAAAACTTTTGTCATGTTTTGGAAATTTTCTCAATGATAAAATTTGGATGCATAAATTTTGGTTGTTCTATAGGAAAAGTTAAAGGTGTGTGAAAGGAGAGAGGATTCGGTCTGTGAATTTTGAGCAGAAAATTTAGTAGAACTCCTTCTACAAAGTGATAAAAAAATGATGAAATCATGTCTATCAAAAGTGGTTAAATGCTTTCTTTGACAATGTTTTCTAAATACACTTCTTGCCAATTACTCAGCAGCGAAAGAATGACGATGAGCTCAAAATTCATTTGCATCAAGTTGTATTATAAACCTATCTTATTTTACTTTAAACCACATAGTATAGATAATATGATTTCTTGGTCATGTTGGTATAGGCAAATTATTTATGTGGCAGAATTGCTTGTTGTGTCTGATAACTGTAATTACACTGATTGGATTTAGATATATGAATTTCAAAATTTTTGGAGTTGTAATAGACTGTCAAAAAGAAAATAATTATGTTGTTATAATTTTCTCGATAAACTAGAAATCTTGACATTGAAAAGACATTTAAAAGCGCCTTCCTCTAGAGTTGATGGAGAAGATGACCACGGTCAATAAATTTTTGGATCTTTTTTGTGTTTAATTTGACATTGCTTCATTAAAACTTTTGTTTGTTAATGGCTAATTCACTTTATCGAATATAAAGAGCGAAATAGATGATATTTTTAATATATTAATATTTATGATAAAATTGAAAAATAAATTGAGTTAATTTATTCATTATTTTACATAATAACAATTTATAATGAATTGTCATTTGAATTTAATTTTACAATGTTTCTCCTTTATATTTGTAAGTTTTCTATTATTTACAACTTTCAACCGATAAATAGGACCAGCTCGGACACGAGACATGCTTAGTAAATGGACTGGATTGAGATTTTTAGGTTTTCATATTTGGTTAATGAACGCGCTGTGTCACGAGTTATTGTTTCTGAAAGAAGAACTCATTTAAATAAAAGAACTGCTCTAACGACCAAATGAAATATTGTATATTTAAACAATAATATAAATAAATTATGATTACGGTTTCATTTTATTTTATTAGTGGGGTGTCGTAAAATGGTATTTTCTTTATCTTATAGTTTTCAAATTTGTAAGCTAAAATAAAATTCAATTGCAGTTATTCATTTTTTTTATGTTTAAAATTAATTCGTTGTTATATTTATGATGGTGCAAATCTTAATCCCACTCCTACAGTTTGAATAAAATCATGATTCTACAATTCTAAATATCATCAATTTAGGGTCTACCTACTTTATGATTCTAAATATTTTTCGTATTAATTACATATTTTAAGTTGAACTGGACTCATACAATTAAACTTTTAATAAAACGGTGCTTTTTCACCAAGTTGTGGCTGTGGGCAATCATTTTGTGCAACTATTTGTTGCCCTACCGAAATCCTGAAAAAGTTTCTGAGGAGGTATATTGTACAATTTGTATTTGATAACATTATTCAGTTAAATTATAGCATTTAAAATGCTGTTTGATGATAAAATAAAAGTAAAAAAATTAGAAAAGAAAAGACACATGCCTTAGAATACCGTACTTTTATAATTAATAAGATTGAACATTTTAGATATTTATACAAAAGTGTAAATTATGCGTACCGTTCTTTATGAACCTTATAAAATACATCAACACTTTTTTTTTTTAAAATACGAAATATACTTTCAAAAAACATATTTCTAAGAAATGTATTCGTGTTCGGATTGGACCTCATTTCTTCTAACGTATTTTGTTAGTACTATATGTAATTATATTATGATGTGTTTCAATGGATGAATTTTAGTTCTAACTAATAAAAAAAGAAGATGTTTGGTAATGGTACCTCTACTTTCGGAGAATTATTTACTGTATTTTGAAAATATGTGGAATGTCCACATATTTCACAAAATTTTATAAGGATAATTTATCCTATACATAATTATTCACTTTATTTGAAAACACTAACAATATTTTTCTCCATCCTTTTCAAGTTTTATCTAGATCGATCATTTAAAATATACTCTAGATTCACAATAGAAAAAAAAAAAAGACATTTAAAGATAAAATTTGTGTGACGGAGGATTTATAAAAGAATTTATATAACCATAAATATAATTAGTAACAAAGAATATTTTTGCAATGAAATTTCACTTTTAGAAACATAAATTCTATTATTAAAACTCAGTTTTCTTAAAATGATTTTACATAGCTTTTACTTAACAATATCAATAATTGATATTGTTCATACCTAATCCTACAATCCCTAAGCTGTACTTGTGCTCCGATTGCCATTGGACAAACCTGAGTAATTTTTTCACGTGCGGCGTTCATGCAGCTGCGGCAATCATCAACTGCTAATCGTCCATCACAAGCACCGTATGCGTATGCAGTAGACGAGCCTTCGTCTCCTTGACAATAGTAAGAAAATTGATTTATAGGCGTCCCGTATACCGCCATGTTGAAAGCTAGACTTAGAGCATGAGCGAAGGGATCACCCTCTTCGAAAGTTTTCTCATTGCAGAAACCATACATATGTTAGAATTTGTGGCCCATTATGTAAGTTTATTTTAGAAGAGTCATGATTTTTAATTTAAATGACATGACTCTTCATAATGGGTGTCTTGAGGAAGACACCCCTTACCATTTCATGAAGAGGTATGGTCCTCTTCCTGCCCTTATATATATGTACAAGAGTTGACAATAAAGTTCAATCTTCACTCTTGTCTTTATGTTTTAAAATCCATCATATTAAATTAAGGAAAAGAAAGAGAAATCATTCCTTTGGTGAAATAAGATTGGATTTGAGGGATAATCATGTCATATAAATCATCTTACAACATATTGATGAAATAATCATATCATATAAATTATAAAATCATCTTACAACATATACGTGGCGTCTTCAATACTCGCCATTTTGGACATAAGAAGAACCCCAATTGCCATAATTAGACGAATCCTGTTAAAGCTAGCCATTTCATACCATGTAATTGTTGTGTTGTGTCTACTGTCTAGTCTAGCTTCTTCCAATTTGCATACTCCAATGATATGTTTTTATAAGCACAAAAAGGATATTTGTTTCCTCAATTGATCCATTATCCTCGTTTGTTTCGAGAAAATGGATCACATCATCCATTGTGGGGATTTGAGTTTGCTAGTCATTACTATGAAAGCAGTGACGTAAGGTAGAGGTGTATTATGATTCCTTGGGCGGCTCCCATCGGCTCCATCAGGTTAGTTAGTATTTGTTTCACTAATCTTCTTTGGCATAGAGCCTTCCGCAGGAGAAAGAGTTCAATCCGTGTGAAATACTAATCAAAATTTAATATATTAGTATAATCATGGATGAGAATTGTCTTGAAAAGTATTTATTTTATATAAAAAGATTCAATAGCTATTTGATGTCATGGACGCGTGATATGTAAACAACAAAATTATTTTTGACATGCACAATAAAAGAAACAATAGTAACATAGCGTAAAGCATAGATAATCAATATTTGCAATAAAAATGTAAACTTTATGAGAAAAATTTCTCAAATAGAATTTCAAAGAGTAATAATCATATCTAATATTCTAACAATGGTTTTTTGAGAGTATATATACCAATAGCTAAAAGCCCTAAAAGATAAAATAAGAAAACAATTCACGCACGTTGTCTTCAAGCGGCCTATAATGTATGTCAGTAATTTTGGGATATATGTTAATGGTGTTGAGCCAGCATTGCCTTCCTACAAAAATTCCATGCTCATGACATGACCCGTGCTATAATCTAGGCAATTGATTCTTTATTCTAAGCTGGCAGAACACTAACGGCTTTCCTGGAAACACCGGCGACATACGTTAAAACACTTGCGGCCTTCGTCTACTGTCAGCAAGTTGTCTTCATTTTTTTTCGTTTCTTCTTTGATGCCTATATTTTATTCAAATAAACATCCACTACCCCGTTCGCATTAGATAGTTACTCAAACAATTATCACTCATCATTTACACACCTTATATATATCAAAATTATATTAGTATTAATATATACGTGTAGATTGTACATAGAATGTAATATACAACAAATCATTTAGACATTACACGAGACATGTCCACAAACCACTTTTTTTTTAATTTAATTTTTTAAGTTCACCAGGATTATTTATAGAAAAAACTGTAGGTAAACTCCTAATTTTTTTTACCTCGATAATATTCAAACAGTCAATAGCTCAACAGTAAAATCCATGCTTAAAATTAAAAAGAAAGAAAAATACGGAGCAAGCGGATGGGTTGTGTTTGCAAGTTAGCACAATTTGTATAATGTCAAGTATACATCTAAACTTGCCATGACTTAAAATAAAAAGAAAAACTAAAAAGGGGAAAAAAAAAAAAAAAAGACGGGGCAGGCCTGTGGATTGTGATTGCAGTTGTCACAATTTGTATAATGTCAAATGTACATCTAAACTTGTGAAAGCCACATCCTCTTTATTATTTGTAGGTTCATAATTATATGATAAATAAACAGAGGTACTAATTCCCTTTTTCCTTTTCCTTTTATAGATTTGCAGTGAAATTAATCGAATAACAGTTGAATCACTAGCATCAAATAACCAATACTTTCAAGAGTGTATTTATGGTTGGAATGTAATCACAACTCAAAAAAACCTCCAATCCACAACCTAAATATTTTGTTGAAATAAGTAATTTAGAGAGTTTTGTATAACATTCTCCCACTCTATTTCTATAAAGGAAAATGAAAGAATGACGAAAAATTAAAAACCGTTTGAAAGTCTTCTTATATATATATATTATATATATATATTATAAGTAATGCCTTGTGGAAAGAATCAAAACTTTTTCTGTCACGCTTCGATTAGAGTCAAAACGTATCCAATTCAACATGTATAATGCTTCAGCATTATACACAAAGGCAATTATAAAAGACTAATTTATCATATTTGTTTGGTCGTAACTAATTTCAATTTTTTGAAATAATTTATTTAATTTGAAAACTTTATGTAATGCAATGGATATGTAAATTGTACAAATAATTGATAAAAAAACTATCCCTATGAGACAGCCAATCATACAAAATAAGTACTTGATAACATTGGTTTTAAAATTTCCATAAATAAGCATAGAAGATGTCAACAATAAAATATATCTAAAAAGTATTTAAAAGTTCAAATAAAAGTCAAGGGCTTACAAATAGGCCTAAAAGATGACAATAAGTCTAAAAATAAAACCATGAGTGTATATGGGTATCCTATGTAGCTATAACTGCTCAAGGGGCTGACTAAAGCAAATCGAACTCCTTAACCGCCTAGAGAATAAAACCATGAGTCTATTTGGGGGTCTTGTGTAGCTATAATTGCTTCCGGGGTTGACTAAAGCAAATCGAACACCTTAACCTCTTAGAAAAATTACTATGTAATAGCTTCATCTAAAGTTCATAATCATTACGCATCTCTACTTATTTCAATCCATCAAACTATTTGGTTCAATGAAGCCCACAATTCTAAACTGCACATGTGTAACTTTTCACTGAACATAAGTAGATATTATCCTTAGACCGATTTTCCTATCAACTACCTATCGAGACACTAAGGGTGGCCCAAGCGCCTAACTATTATGCTGGCATCACTTAACAAGGTTGCCGTTCTTTAGTTCGAATTGAACAACATATGCTGAACTAACACACTCAATTATTAGACTGTATTTAAGTTTTATATCATTTGAAATGCTACACTAGACAAACAATATGCATGTCACCGCGTACTTTTATCATATTGGTAGTCAATAAAGATCAAACTATAGACAAATGATCAATTGGATATATGTTCAAGGAAGATTAATTTGTAGAAGAATTGAGTATACAAACTGATGATTCAGGTCATATTGATTAATTAATTAATGTTATGACCTATATAGTACTAGGCCTTAGGCTATATTTGATTTGAGTCCATTTAGAGTAGTTGGGCTCAGGCAATTTGGATTGGGCTCATTGAATTTAGAAATTGTTTTTTATTTAGATGTACTAGGCCTTTTAGGGATCCTAGATTATGCCTAATAGGAAATTATCTAAGTGTTACACTTTTTAAGGTAATTGGCTTTGAGGTTTAGTAATCGAGTCCATTAAGAAATATTGGAACTAAGTTAGGTGAAATAGGTAATTAAATATCTAGAGTTGATAATGGACTTAAATATTTTAGAATTAGGCCTAATTAAAATTGGTAAAGGATATTGGTCTGTATTTTGGAATTTAAGTCTATAAAGCGTAAAATTAGATATAGGTTATATTTTGAGGTTTTAGGCCCTAATTAGTTAAGAAAAACTTGATAGGATTTATATTGGGCACCATAGTTGTCAAACTTGAGATTCTATCTAGAATCGCTGTAGGGTAGGCGTGGTCATAAAATTAGAGCGTAGAATTGTAAGATTCTACAACTAATGTAAATTTGCTTGCAAAAATTATAGATTTACTTATTGTATTAATAAAACTTTAAATAAATTATTAAAGTAAGAATTCAACATTAATTTTAGTTACATACAACCAAAATTTAAGTTTTACTAATCACAATTCACATGTTCTCATTAATATGTTTAATGCAATGTTGATAATTACAATAATTATTTACATTTACTGATGACTCACGATCTGTAATTGTTAAGATGTATTGCAAATCATTCAAATTATCATGTGAGAGTAACATTTTCATGTTCACTATATATTTGTGCAAAAAAATCATTAAATTTATAACAAATAAATTACATACAAAAAATTTTGAAAAAAGGGGAAAAATATAGCACTATATATTTATTCAATTTTCATTCCATTCATTCAAAATATATCAGAATATATAACTTAAAAGAAAATAACCCTCTAAAAAAGAAAAAAAAACCACCTAAAATTAAGTTAGTTTAACATACATATTAAGAACTAAACCAAAAGTTCCTAAATTTAATTATATTAAATCACTTACTTTTTTAAAGTTCAAATAGAACAAAAATGTGTAAAATCACTACACAACGATAGTACTGTTGCTTCTACCACTGATTTTACTTCTACCACTAATTCTACCGATTTTACTATATAGAATTGCGAGTCTACATAAGTTTACTCTAAAAATAATTTTATATGCAAGTTAATTCAGAATGATAGGTATATAGATACCTAACAAGCAACTTAAACAATGGAAAAAATTATTTTTATAAAGTCAATGTGATTTTGTATGTATTGCTATTTTTGTGTTATAGGTAATAATGGCAGTTAGATATTAGTTACTTTTTATGTAAATCTTAATAAATACAACCATACTTTTCAAAATCGCGATTTAAATATAGATTTCTATGAGCTTATGATTTATGTTTTCTCTTTACTAAAATGGATGCAAAATTGATTAAGTGCAAACTTTAGATCAATTATGAATTTAGGTGTACGATTTTACATGTTTATAATTTTACTGGTTTTGCATGATCTTGTACGATTTTACCGATTCTATGTGTTATAGTGAATAGTAAAATCGCGATTTTGACAACCATGATATGTTGTAAATTATGATAAATCTGGCAAGTAAATATTTTGTAAATATCACATAATATCAATTTTTAGGACATTTAAGGAACAATTTATAATTAGAAAGTCAAATGTGGTAATCAATAAGTTTTAATAGAATAGCCCTCAAACTCATAATTTCTAGTAACTCTTTTAAAAACCAATTTGTTGTAGATTAGTAGCGAAATTCGAATCAACCTACCCCTTGATCTTAATTTAATTTTTTTCCTAGCCTTAGTCAAGTAGCAACTACAAAATATTTTTCAAAATTAAAATTTTTCTTTATTTCTTAGTCGATGATTTATGTTAAATAGGTTATAATTTGATGTAAATCAAATTAAAGAAAATTAAACCGAAAATCAAAATTCAAGCTCGAAAATGTTAAAGAAGCATTCCATTGAATAACGATACAAGTCTTGATGCAAAAACACAAGTATTTGCTTGTGTTGTTTGGCTATGTTTAACAAGCTACAACATAAGTATTTGCTTCATTATTCTAGTTTGGCATACGGTGCTTTTGTCAATATTACTCTTAAAATAATAACATATGAATAATTTTATAAAACAAAAATGTAGCATGATGATTGTTTATCCAAAAAAATATAAATACTTGCTCGTCATTCACTTGAATACATAGTATTAGACTTTGTGAAATATATCAATACCTTTTTTTTAAAATATAACAAATACCCTATTGAAAGAAATCAACATATTATGGTATTTTGAAAAAGTGGAGTGCAGGTGTATTTAAAAAAAGTTATGAGAGTGGTCAACATAATTTATTATTATTATTATTATTATTATTATTATTATTATTATTATTATTATTATTACAGTTCACCAGCATTAAACATTATGTATTTGAAACCGTAAATTGCAAATATATTATGTTATATTTGCTTCATGTCGCTTTAGCCTCCTATCTTTCAAAAAAATGTTTGAAACCTTATTATTAAACACCGAGGTAAAGCAAAATACAACATGTAACATTTGGCAACCCTTCTCATTTAAAGATTAAAAAACAGAAAAAAGCAGATTTAAAGGAGTTAAAATTCAAATGGCATAGACAGTATAAGATCCTCTCCAGCATTCTAAAATGCAGCATCATGAATATGCCATTACAAACCAAGTTTAAGGTTTTCTTCTTCTTTTATTTGGCTAGCTCCTGAGAGAGATTATTTGCCAAGCAAGCAATAGTCGTGGTAGAGACGCCCCTAGTCCCACCCAAATACCACTTCTTAATCATCTCCACCACATTTCCATTCTCAACTTTGATTTTCGATTCTTCTTTTCCCTCGCTTGTAAAAACAATCTGCCCCCAACATTAAACACATCAAAAAAACACATCAATGATCTCTGTCAATTCGGAATTTATCATGTTGGTTATTCGACTATTTTAAGTTTATGTGACAAATTTGATGAATTTGTACCTCAGCAGTCTTGGAAGTTGAGGGGAAATGGTAAGTGATGACTGAATCTTTCTTGAAATATTTGGACTGAAAGAATTCAACAACTTTCTCCAATGCTTCTTCCTCTTCCTCTTCGTATTTGTCGTCGGCCGCCAACCGGTCACGCACGGCGCTCTCCAATTGCACCCCGTATTGCGATCCCTTAATCTCCTTAATTACCACAACTCTAAGGAATTTCTCAGCCGGAGCTGCCAGTGATTAATTTGATTGAAATTACTACTCATTAATAATGAAAATTTTCCTCATGTATTTCTTTTATCTATTACGAAGAAATCATATAAAGTGAGGTTCCACTCATAATCTAGCTTAGACAAATAAGGAAAATTTTTTGATCCCATCATTTTTTTTAATAGGAACGATTCTATAGATTCATAATCCTATCACTGAAATACTTATTATATTAAGTATTAAATTTATTTTAATAGTTAAATAATTGATTGGATGTTATTTGTACATGCTTGTACAAATTTCCTTTTTAGATATTTGATGGGAAAAGCTGTGGTACCATTTATAAGAGCTTCAAAGAAATCATCATCCTCGGCCAATGCACTTCCCGCTTTGCCCTTCCATTGTTGTAAATGGCTAACAATTTCAGGATCTAAGTAGACACCAATAGCTGTGAATTTGATTTGTAAAAAGTGTATCTCGATGTCCGTGATTCCTGTAGAAGAAACCCGTATCGAACATTAACATGTTGATGATGCAGCTGGCTAATTTGAAAATTTGTTTCAAGATAATTAAGCAGGATATCTCTAGGGCAAAGACAAATTCTTTATAAATAAAAAAAATTATCTGTGTTTAATATAATTTTTATCGTATACCTAATTTAGGATTTCCTCGATTAGTCCTAAGCTCTAAAAAAAATTAAAAAAAAAAAAAAGGATGCTAATGTCATTATTGATGTTAGCATATCATCTTTTTCCTCAAAGAAGACAGGTGTATATCAACCCTATAGAGCTACTTTTGGATCCATTTTTACCCGATTTTGCTTGCAATTTCATCAAATTGATAATGAAATTGCAAATCAGACATGTGGTGCTTTCAATTGATACTAGATATGCATGATTTCATAATGTTTTTCTAGATAAAATTGGGGCTTGAGAATTGAAAAAAAAATCATATTATCACTTTCCTAAAGAATCACAATTTGTGTCAAACTTGAGTTTTTTAGGGAAGTTGAAAGATGAATAGCACTTCTAATATGTATATAAGTATCAAGTATTTAATTTAATTGGAAAATTACACTCTGATTTAAGAAATCCCCACATTTCGTGCTCAAAATAACTAGAAAACCTTAAGCACGAAATTGATAGAATTGGTAAACTTTGAGTGTAAATTGAAAAAATTGTTTCAAGATAATTAAGCAGGATATCTCTAGGACAAAGACAAATTCTTTATAAATAAAAAAATTGAAAAAAGAAAACCATTTTATTTGTCTGGGTTTTCAAATATACAATATGAAAACTAAGTATATGATATTATAAATGATACAATTTTGTCCCTGACTCTTAACAAATGTCTGAAACACTTTAATATAGATAAAGATAAAATTTTCCCATAAACACTTACCATGACCCAATAGGGTTAGGGGTTTGGTTGTGGTGATTTGGGGAGGAAAAGGAATGCCATCTACCATAACCATTTCAGAACCCACTGCATAGATTGAAACATTACTAATTTAATTATCTGAAAAAGGATTTATAAGAAATAAGATGACATGTGTAACCTTTAGCATCAGGTACAAATAACTATAAACTTGCTACTTACTGGTAATCTTGGTACGTTGTACAAGAAATTGCTAAGAGAATTGTGGGAGGTGCAAACGACGTGATGTAAGGAAACAAGGAGGAAACACAAAGCATATTTATGAGTTTGATAAAGTGGAAAGAGTGGTAGCTACCCCCTTTTCTCTCTCTGATGCTACTTCTGGGTGGTAGGTCTTCCCGGGTGTTAGGTGTAAACGTGGAAGTTGATAGAGCTTGTGATCTATCAACAATGTCTAATGCTTACCACACTTTGTCTAATAAGGGGGAAAAAAAATTCATAATACATACCGAATCGTATAGTATTCAAATTGAGCTTGATTTACAAATTCAAAACTAAAGCTTAAATTATTTATTTTAAAATTTTATTTTCTTAAAAAAATGTTTATGTATTGGATCCAAAACTCCGCTCAAATTTAATATAACTCGATTTATGCTTACAATCGAGCTAAGCTAAGTTTTTGAAGGTTTAGGTTCAGCTTGTTTAAAAATTACCAAGCTCGAATCGAACTTTTTATCAAGTCTAAAACATAGGATCAAGCTCGACTTATTTAGATAAAAGAATTTATTTATCGAACTTGAGCTTAAGTAGCTCACGAGTTTTAAAGATAACGTAATCTCTAACAGAATAAATATATAAAATAAATATGCAAATAGAGTGGTGAATAATAAATAAATGTTAAGCTATGTATATATATTTTTTAAAAATTATTTTTGTTTAAATAATTGAGCCTGCCAATGTATATAAAGGAGTCTACTTACGAACCGAGTCGCAAGCTTGGAATAAAATTCGACCTGGGCTTATTTAAGTAAACAAGTTTTACCTTAGGCTTTAGTTCAACCTTTTTGCGACCTCAACCCGATCAATAGTTAAGCTTGATAGGACTTATTATAGTGTTTGGTTGCATAATTTTTATGTAACTGAACTGGACAATAGTCATTGTGCCATGTTTGATTTACAAAATGTATCTGAAACCGAATAGAACTTTCTTTATGAGACAGGATAAAACTTAAAATTTTTGTTTATTATATTTCATGATACAAAAATATTAAACCATGATAAGAATAAAATATCTTAATAAGAACTTTATCCAGTGTTGTCTAATACGATACATACCGAATATAGAATACGATAATTATATTATCCAATACTTCTTGTACCATGCCTTTAAGTTTTCCTCGTCCTATCCACTTCTTACGATTAAAGACTACCATAAGGTTAGGAAGTTAAGATTCAAAATCAAACATAGGTTGATGATGAGTAAAATAAGTAGTTCAAACTTCATTTGTCTTGGTTTAATTATAGTTGTATCGATTTTGACCAAGTGCTCCCTTTGAGCTCAAATGGCTTGTAAACTTGGATAACTTCATTTACTTTCATATTTGTTGCTGAAGAGGATAAATGGCAAAAAAAGAAAAAAACTCCTATATTTATTTCATGCGTATTTAGAACTCTAATCTCGAAAAATGTATATTCAAACCAATCCCACTATTATGTGCTTGGATGGAATAATCCAAAGAATAAGATAAAATACGCAAGAGAGAACGAGTTTTTTTTTTTTTTCTTCTTTTTTTGGATTTTGGCTTTTGAACATTTTACTCTACTTCATTTTTTTTTTTATTTTCTATTTTTTAATAGTAAAAACAGAAAAAGTTCAAAAGTTTTTTTTTTTTTTTCCTTTTCCTTTTGAAGTTTCGGCTTCAGATTCAAAGATAAGAAAGAATTTAAGTGCATATTGTATAAATACAAAATATAGGTAAATTTACAATTGTATAAAGTAATAAAATATCACATAAAATATGATATTTTGAACCAAACAGATTATAAACCAGTAGATGGTTCCGCGTCAAAATCAAAGTCTCCAGTTGGGACTTCGAAAGAAAGCTACGGGTTTTGTTGTTTTGAACTACCTCAAGCATTCACGTGCGTACATTGTATAACAACCACTCGTTTTACCTACTAGACATGTTCGTCGAGGACACGAAAGTCCGAAGAATTTCAAAACGAAAAGGGCTCGTTGGTTAGGATTTTTATGGAGATATAATTCGATTATTCGTCGTGGACCATGTCTTCATAAATTTCTACGACATGGTTATCTATTATAGGGAACTAGAAGAGTTAGATAGAAGTAAAATGATATAGAATTAGGAACAAAATACCAATGTAGTTTTATATTTAAAACAAGGGTAAATATCAATCATGGTACCTAACTTTTTCAACTCTAACAAAATATAACTAAAGAAAATTTTGTACCGCTAAAATATCTAAACACTTTTAAAATTTTACTAAAAATACCTAAACTTTTTGAAAGGTTCACTTAAAGTACATCTGAACGAAAATCATTTATTTTTTCGTTTCCTCATTGACGTGGCCAGCAGACTTTGACTAAAATATTATTTTTTGGATCCATATTGGCTTTTTTTATTTTTTACTTTTGTCTCTTTCTCTCTCCACTCTCTCTCTTCTTCTTCTTCTCCTTAATTTTTATATATATATTATATATTATATATATAAATTGCAGGACATTTTTTTGAAAAGTTCTTTTTTTTTTTTTACTTTCCCTTCTATCTCTCTCTTTTCTTCTTCTTCAAATAAAACAAAATCGTAGAATATATTTTTTTAAAAAAAGTTTCTTTTTTTTACTTCCCTTTCTCTTCTCTTCTCCTTCTTCTTCTTATTCTTCATCAAATAAAAAAAAACAAAAACAAAATCCCAAAACATATTTAAAAGAAGTTCCTTTTTTTAAACTCTCTCTCTTCTCCCCTCTTCTTCTTCTTTTTCTTCAAATAAAAAAAAAAATCACATAACATATTTAAAATATAGTTATTTAACTCTCCCACCCCCCTCTTTTGCTCAACTTTTATTCGTATTTCATAAAGATTTTAAGCTTTGTTAATGGTTATTTTATTACGATCTAGGTATTTTTTGCATCTCATCATGATAGGTTATGCTATATGTTTATGGTTTTTAAATCATAAAATTTTAATACACAAACTGGAGCTTTCAAGCCATTAATGGCATCTTCATTTTGGAGAAGAAGAAGGAGAAGGAGGAGAGAGAGAAGGGAAAGTGAAAAAAAAAAAAAAAAAATAACAAAAATTGCCAATGTTAATCAAAAAGTAATATTTTAATCTAGTTTCAACATCCGCATCAATGTTTTTAACGGAAAAATGGATGGCTTCCATCCATAGGTACTTTTAGTATAATTTTAAAAAAGTTCAGGTATTTTTTCGGTACGAAATTTTCTTTAGGTATATTTCTATTACAATAAAAAAAAGTACGGGCATCGTTTAGTGAAACTTAACCAAACAATCCTTGGAATGGTCGATCTTATTCTAACATTAACATTTTTTTATTATATTTAAAAAGAAATGAAACTCATATACATTAGCATTTATCAAACAGTCTCCTTTATTTGTGAATGTGTATAATCTACATGTAGCATATATACACACACATATATCTATGCAGATGTATGAATTTGAATTGATTGGTCATGTGCATGCTACATGAATCTTGTACTACACATGAGATAAGAGGAATTGCATAGGATAGAATGTAAGGGATGACTAAGATCAAAATGAAAAGTAAGCTTAATTATTTCAAATACACTTAGAATGGGTAGAGGAACTATTAAGCATTAAACCCTACTGATTGTTATGCTTTTTAATATTTACAGGTGTCTGATCTTTCAAGATGGAAATTCAACAACACAATGATAATTCTATCAAGTCTCTAGATTCTCCAAATGTAGAGGGACTTGAGGTATTTATAAAGCTTAACTATCATTATCATCCATCAGATCATATTAACAACTGATGGCCAAAGTATGTCCAAGTTAAAGCATGAGTTATATTGAGAAAGTTAGATAACAAATAGCCCAGTTCAACAAGCCCTACTTCAAGGCTAGCATGTCAATTATCCCTTGATAATCCCAAATAAAGTTTGAATTCCTTAAAGTTAAACCCAATCACTCAACTCAAGGAATTATATTCAAATTCTTAATAAATTAATCATTTTTACCCATCTATATTTTACTTCCTGATCAAAATCCTTTGGTAAAGCTCAAGTGTTTTGGGCATTAATCATATGTTATGAATAGCTTAATCGCTACTTAGCACATGCGTGTCGTATAATAGCATTGCTACTATGTGTGTTCATAAAGCTAGAGACTTTTTTTCTTGTAGATAAAATGTAGATTATAAGCCTAGCATCAACACTGCAAACTAATTAATTGCATATATTCTTCTTTTAGTATGCAAGTGCATGTACTATTCTCCTTCCATGCATTACCTTAGGCTTTTTGGTTTAATACTACCACCATGACTATATATATATATATATATATATAAATTCTTCCTTAGCAACACATGAAATTACTCAATTCATATTTATACATATATACATACAATAAATTTCTTCTTCTTTGTATTTTTTTCTCCGATAAATACATACCTACACATATTATTGCAAAGTCACTTGATCAAATTTTGTTTCTCAATCTCCATTATTATTTTACCATGAGTGCATGATGTTCAGCTTCCATCAGCTTTTGATGTGTTCTCTTCATGTCGATAATGGTGACTCACTCTTGGGTTGAGAAGAACTTTTGTAAAAAGAGTTTTTGCACAATGTTCCCCATGAGTCAGGTAGCTTAGAGGGAGACTAACATATTAGGTGTATGCCTTTTTGGTGAGCGACTTAAAGAACTCTTTGAGCTTCATATTATCATAAAGCATGTATTCTTTTAGTGTTTCAATAAAATTAAATCAATTTTCTTTTACATTTCCTTTCTTACCATTAAACTACATGAATTTGGGCTTACATAGTTCTTAAGGTAGGTATGTCTACGATATGCTCATGGTATGAAAGTTCAAGTCCACCACTCCCATAGAAGTGTTAAGTTGAATTTCCTTCAAGTAAACATCTAGGTCATCCTTAGTAATGGAGGAAGTTTTTAAAGTAGACATTGTAGGTACATTTGGTAGAGTAAAGGCAAGATTAGAAGGGCAAGTTATCTTGCCAAGAACAATTCAAGGGTGGAAGATGTGAGAACAAAGATATGTTAAGCTAGACTCTTGCATTTTCTGCTTCGGATGCTTGGTGTTGCTCAACCACAACTTTGGTAATATGATAGATCTTCATGAATAGAGAAATTACATGTTTCGCCTAGTGATAGGGAAAATTTGATTTTCTGCATAAAGATTTAATCTTTGTAAAGGAATCATGATCTTTAATGCGATCTTATTTGACGTTAGTGAGGGAGAGGTTTCCACTATCTCATATAAGATTAGGAATTGATTAACTCAAGAGAGTAATTGATTTATTTAAGAGATTCCTACAGTGCAATTCATAAACAATTTGTTAATTAATCCATTATCATAAGAAAACTATGGTTTATGGTGGATCAAGATTAAGGGTGTGTTTTGTGATTGAATATTTTTAAGAAAGTACTCATATTTAACTCTAGGGTTTGCTGAAATAGATTAATTAGTAGCCTACACATTAATTTTAATTCAAGATTTAGGCTAGATAGTAGAGAAAAGACACTACTAGTACTTGCTTTTTAGATCCTTGTGGACGACACCCAATTTAATCCTATACTACTCTAGATAAGTATACTTTTCTAGCTCGATCGTAGGATTTAACTTGGGTTTATAAATTTTATAACTTGATATGACTGGTAGTAGAGCATCAAGTTATTGGCACCATTGCTGGGGATCTGGCAAGGCAATATTAGAAAAAACCTTAGAATCTACTAGTTTAGTCTTTTTTTTATATTATTATTATACTTTCTCTTCTCCCTATCTTTTGAATAATTCTAACTCGTAATTGTTTGCTTCTGTGGTGCATGACAAGGAATCTCTCTTCTGACATTTTTTATCTAAACCTAGAGATTGAGAGAACTTTTCATAGAAGGTTGAGAGAGATAGCTGCTAAAGATACACGACAATTAATTTTTTAGAATCTAAAGCATGAAGAAGAAGGGGATAATAAGGATATAGACATGGAAGAAGAAGCTCCCAAGACCACTTTGGATTATGCAAGGCCGACTCTTGATGGCACAAGCCCAACTATTACGAAGCCTCCTATTGAGGCTAATAACTTTGAGATCAAAAGCGTAGTGATTCAGCTCCTCCAACGTACTATCAATTAATGGACTACATGATGAGGACTCACATACACACATTCAAACTTTTCTAGAAATTTGTGAGACATTCAAGAATAATGGAGTCATAGATGATGCAGTGTGTTTGAGATTATCCCCCTTTTGACTTAGAGGGGAAGCCAAGAATTGGTTAACATTATTAGGTACTAGAGCTATCATTACTTGGGACGACATGGTTAAGCAATTTCTGGATAATTACTTTCCTCCATGTAAAACCGCCAAACTCTATATCCTCCTTCACGCAACAAGATGCTAAAACTCTATTTGATGCTTGGAAGAGGTGGAAAGAGCACCTAAGGAGATGTCCACACCATCAAGTGCGACCATGGATGCAAGTTCAGACCTTTTATAATGGTCTCAACACAGTTACTCCGCAATTAGTTGATGCCTCAGCTAGTGGTACATTCAATTCTAAGACCCTCGAAGATTCTTTGAAGGTTTTTAAAGAAATGGCTAGAAATAATTATCAATGGAGAAATGATCAAGGAAAGCAAAAAGCTGCAGGATTGTATGAGATGGATCTCATGACCACTGTTGTAGCTAAGATAGATTCGCTAGTAAGCAGGTTGCTAGTATTAAGAATGCAACAGTACCATAATTTCAATATAAGGACTCAAATGGGGATGTGAGTTTCTTTGAGCAGCAAGAACATGTGGATTATCTTGGAAACCAGAATAGGCAACGGAACAACCCGTACAATGCTACATATAATCCAGGTTGGTGAAATCACCTTAATTTCAACTATAGCAATATAAATGCTCAGAGAGCTAACTATCCAGCTCTAGGTTTTCATAGACCACAATTGCCACCACCCCAAACCATGCCTCACCTCCCCACTCTGTCACCACCAAAGAAGAGGTCAAATTTAGAAGATTTAATGAGTCAATTCATTCAAAGCTCTGAGGCCAAACATCGGAATCAAGAGGCCTCAAATCATAATCTTGAGAAGCAAATGGCCAGCTGGCCAATATGATGTCTAAGAGAAAACTAGGCTCCCTTCCTAGTAACGTGGAGCCAAATCCAAGAGAGCAAGTGAATGCAATTAGCTTGAGAAGTGGGAAAGAGTTAGTATTTAGGAGTGAAGAGGAGCCCAAGGAGAAGGAGAATCTAGTTTTTGAGAAAGAAAAGCAAGAGCCAGAAAAAGAAGAAAGTGGACTTTCTAAGAAGGAGAAGGTGGAGCATGAAAAGAAAGAGCTGGAAAAGAGATCACCTTCAGTTGTGAAGGAATATGTCCCAAGGATCCCTTGTCCAACCTGCCTTAACAAAAATAAAGACAAGGAGAAGTTTGGAAAGTTTCTTGATTTATTCAAATAGTTCCATATAAATATTCCTTTTATTGAGGCAATTTCCCAGATGCCTAAGTATGCTAAGTTCTTAAAAATTGTTATCTAAAAAGCGGAAATTGGAGAATGTTGCAACAGTAGAAGTTGGAGCTAGTTGCTCGTCAATTATTGAGAATAAGCTACCTCCAAAAGATGAAGGATCTAGGGAGTTTTACAATCTCGTATATGGTAGTGATATCACAACTAATAAGGCTTTAGCTGATCTGGAAGCGAGCATCAATGTGACACCATATTCATTCTTTAAGAAGCTGGGTCTATATGAACTTAAATCAACTCGGATGATTTTGCAACTCGTCAATCGTTTTATATTGGAATTATCAAAGATGTTCTAGTGAAAGTTGGGAATTTTATGTATCCCATGGACTTTGTGGTCCTAGGCATGGAAGAAGGAGGGGATGCGCCTTTGATTCTTGGTAGGTCATTCCTTGCCACAGCTGCAGCACTCATCGATGTTGAAGCTGGCCAACTAACATTACAAGTTAGATATGAAGAGATTATTATAAAAACTACCATAGCAAGTTCTAAAAAAACTTGTCCTTAAGAGTTTAGAGGTGGTTAAGCAAGTAAACATCAATGAACTTCACCTATAAAGTGTTGTTGAACTACCAGATATACACCACCAGTTAAAGCCAAGTGCAAGAACATCATGCAAGCCATGTTCTCTAAAGTCAAACGATAAAGGAAAGAAAGGTAAATCTACAAACTTTGCAACTATGACATGATCCACCTAACTGTGGGCTATCACTTATGATCAATGTGGAAGATGTTTCAAGAAAACCGATATAAGCGCTATTGACAGTGTAGAGCTTAAGGCGGAGAGTTCCCACAACTCTCAATTTGAACTTCCTTGATTGTTGAGGAACATGAAGGATGTTGAGCCAACAACATTAAAGAAGTGCGCTTCTTGAGAGGCAATCCATGACTAACCTTAGTAAGTTAAGTTCTTTTTGTTTTCATTATCCTAAGTATTTCATGCTGTCAAAATTGTAGATTTTTTTTTTTTTTTTGGGAAGTAATTGAGCTTATTTGAAGGGACTAAGAGTCAACCCTTAAGTGTGGCAAGTGCACTTTGAACAAACACAAGGTCAATTAGTTTGGAGAGCTTTTACTTGGTTTCTGAACAAATTTTAAGTACCTACACAACCCTGAACATAAGCAATGCTAAAAGCGGGGCACACTGAACATGAGCTTTTGGACAAGTTTTGGAGCCATGCACGGCTCCGAGCATAGCTACGTCAAAGGTAGTACACTATGTGCACATAGGAAAAGAAGCTATGGGGAGAAATTTTAAGACTCTGCACAACCCCGAGCACGGCCATGTACCAAGTAGGGAACTCTAACAAATCATTTCTTAGCCCTCGAGACATTTTTGAAGACCTTGCACGGCCTCGTGCATGGCTATGGAGGAGGCGAGGAATTCTGGTACCCCCAGACAAAGCTTAAGTGGACTTTTAAGGCTCTGAACAGCCCTAAGCATGGCCATGTAGGAGCCCAGACAGGCATAATTTTTTCCATTATATATATATATATATATATTTGTTGTTTCTTTCTCCTCCCTCAAAACTTGATATGTTGGATGCATCATTTGATTTTCTAGAATAAGATAGGCTAACTTCTTCTTCTTTTTTGTTTTGTTTTTCTCTTTAGGACTTTTGCAGCATAATCTTTTGCTCTGATGGGTTCCAAGACAATTGACAATGATCCACTTCGTGGACACATTTGAAGATATGTTTTAACTATCTAGGGAAGTTTTAGCATCCTTTTCTTTTTAATTTTCTTTCTTTTACTTCTTTTCTCATTGGTGCTTACTTTAGAAGACACTAGGGACAATATATCATCTAAGCATGGGGAAGGATTATATTTGAAGGAAAGTATTTAGGTCTAGATGTGTTTTAACAGTTTCCATGCACTTGCTAATCAAACTTCCCACTTACAAGTTTGCAATTGAGCTTAAAAGTTGATATATAATTTGACAAGATAAGAATCTTAAAATTATACTCATTCATTTGTAATTAGCATTCAAATGATAAAGTATAGTGAGTTTGTGTTCCTTACTTACTTATTTTGAATTTGGTATACTTAGTTAAAGTTTTATGATGAAATATAAGTGGGTCAAATTTATTTTATATTTAATGATTGAATCTAGAGTTGTGGAAGATGTTGAAGTCCCTAGTTTAAAGTTAAATGGTTGTGTTTCTAAGCTTATTGGTTAGTATATTTACTTTCAAAAACTTTGAGAGCCCTTCTAACCTTTTGTGAAAGGGGCATATGAAATCAATCACCTAGTGATTCCTCTTGAAAAATATCTTTGAAAAATCAATCAGTTGTTGTGCTAAAATATAAAAAGCTTAGTCAATATGAGTGAGCTTTGGTCCTTTAGAAGAGCGAAGTCTGACCCCTATTGACGTACAAGCCTCCTATACCTCATTGATTTAAAAAAAAAAATGAGCTAAAAAAAGTGAGCAAAAACCCATTTAAAGGAAAAGGAAAAGATGGAGGCTAAAACCTCCCCCTCTGAAGGTTGTAAAAAAAAATGGAGAGATTTCAATCAAAAAGAGAAAAAATCTAGAGAAATTGTGGATGCCATATGCTTTTAGTCTAGGTTGCTATACTTAAAGAGGTGGTTGAACAGTTTATATGCTCTCTAATAAGTGGTGAGATGTAATCAAGCCGCTTTTACTTTGTTTAACTTTGTGTTTCTTTTATAACTTTACAAGCGGTTATTAAATGGTAACATTAATAGTTTGACTTACTTAGATTAATTTTAAAAATTTAACTATAGTATGCTAGATACAAGTACAATTATCGTAGGTTTGAGCAGTAGGCACTAATGAGTTACTTGGTTTAATTGAATTAAAGAGTGCTACTTATGATATGATATTGTTTAGTAAGTATACTTGATGATAGATCCTTTTATCCTTATTTTGTTTTCTTACAACAAATGGATAAGTGTGAGGAAGTTTGATAAGTGTTAAAAGATCCTTATTTTTAGTACTCATTACATATAATTTTGTATGGATTTTATGTGAATTTATCAAGAAAATTGTACTTAAGTGCTTAATATTTGATTTCAGGATTTAAAGAAGACATTTGAAAGATTTAAGGATGATAGTAGTAAAAACGAGACAAAATTTGGCAAAGTATAGGAAATGATGATTTTCACAAGTGCACAAGCTTCAGCATGGCTATGCAGACATTAGTGCTGGAGGGAAAAAAGTGACTTGAATTTATATTAAAGTGTGCCCCACCTGCTACACCAGTTGTGCAAAGAGTAGTGTTGAAGAAAAAATGCGACTAAAAAAGAAAAACAAGGAATTCTAGTATGCATAACCCCAAGCACGGCCATGTAGAAGGTTGTATAGACCATCCCTGTTTCTAAAACTATAAATACTACTTTATTTTGCAATGAAAGGGATATATTTTCATTCTTAAACATTCTAAAAACCCTAAAAGACCAAAATTAAGAGCTTCAAGAGGAGAAGCTCAACGACATCATTGAAAATCACAAAACATCAAAGGGTTTTATCATTTAATCATGTTTATTGATTACTTATCTAAGCTTCAAGAGGAGAAGCTCAACGACATCATTGAAGATCACAAAACATCAAAGGGTTTTATCATTTAATCATGTTTATTGATTACTTATCTAGATTTTTCGTTTTCATTATAAACTCCATGGAGGAGTAAATCTTTATGCCCTAAATCTTGTGAAGCCCTAAGCCTCCATATGATTCGAATAGCTTCGATTAATGAAAAGTTTATACCTTTGTATCTATCCATGTGTCTTACTTGTCTTGTCATGGATTTATGCGCAAAATTGATTCCATATATGATTCTTGTTAGATAGAAAGATGTTTCATCTAATAGGATAGATTCTTATGAATAGAGAGATTATATGTTTCATCTAGAGGTAGGAAAACTTTTATTTTCTGCATAAAGATCCAATCTTTGTTAAGGCATCATGATCTTTAATGTGATCTTATTTGACGTTAGTAAGGGAGAATTCTCCACTATCTCATATAGGGCTAGGAATTGATTAATTCAAGGGAGTAATTGATTTATTTAAGATATTCCTGTAATACAAAGCATAAACAATTCGTTAATCAATCCATTATCATAAGAAAACTAGGGTTTATGGTGGATCAAGATTAAGGGTATGTTTTGTGATTGAATACTTTTTGAGAAAGCACTCATATTTAACTTTAGGGTTTGCTAAAATAGATTAATTGGTAGTCGACACAATTAATCTCAATTCAAGATTTAAGCTAGATAATAGAGAAAAAACATTACTACTACTTACTCTTTAGATCCCTACGGATGACACCTGTTTTAATCCTATACAACTCTAGATAGGTATACTTACCAAACTCGATTGTAGGGTTTAACCTTAATTTATAAATTTTATAATTTGATACGATTGGTAGTAACACATCAACGTACTATGAAGAGAGTGTCGTGGAATGGCACTTAAAGGATGATTAAGAGAGAAGGGAAACAGGAAAAGAGTAGGCAATATCGATCGTCTTAATTGCACTTCTAATAAGTTGAAGACCTATCAAGCATCAAACTCCACTAATGGTGATGAAAATATTTTATCTTTTGAGATAGAAATTCAATAATACAGTAATGTTTCTATCAAAAATTTTAGGTCCCTCATATGAAGAGGGACTCGAAGTATCTATAGAGTTTAATCATTAATGTCATCTGTCGGATTGCATTAATGATTAACGGCTAAGTGAGTCCCTTTTAGTATATGAGCAATATTGCGAAAGATTGGATGAGAGACAGGTCAATCCAATTGGTCTGTCATTTGGCCTTGCTCTAAGTCCACAATGTCGAATCTCTCTTAATCATCTAAAGTAAGGACCATGCTCTCCGTAACTCTTGCCATGCAACTTAAAGAGTTAAGCTTTTTAATTAATGCAATAATTTTCTAGCACTACATAATCTATATATGAGCTTAATATATATATATATATATATATATTGTTTATTTGGACCTAACTTATGTGTTAGATAATAGGGTCTAGTAAGTCTAATTGATTTATTATGATGATCGGAGAGATTTGATTTGATGGGCTTGTAATGAGGATTGTTGAACTAGTCTATCTGCATTTGCAACTAAGGTAATCAAATGGTCATCGTCAGTTTCAAGTACTTATAAATATTCAGTCACTTCTCTTTATTTAAAATTATTTGAGAGAGAAAACAAATAACATTTTATAGAGAAATTTTTATTCTCAAAGATCAAATAGACAAATCAAATGAGTACCATTTTAATTGCTCACGAACTATAAGTTTGATGTGCGAGAAGCTCTTGAGCTCCCTTGTCTGTTGCTTATAAATTCGAGACACCGAAACTACATGTTCCTCTTTCTTATGACTTTCTTCAAACTGCTCTATCAAATGTCATCTCACCAATACTTTGACATCACATATAAGGCACAAGGCTCACAACATGACCATTCCAGAAAGAACTCTATAATTACAATATGTTTTATATATAGAACAAGTATGTATATAAATATCACAGTTAGTTTATATACATATAAGATAAGATTTTTTTAATAAAAATATATATTATCTAAATATGTTATATATATATATATATATGTATGTATGGTTGTCAAAATCGTGAGTCAAATATATAATTCCATGAGCTTATGATATTATATGAAATTAAAATAGATACAGAGTTGTTTAGGTGCAGAATTTAGGTAAATATATGAATTTAGGTGTACGATTCTACACATATACGATTTTATTCGTTTTGCATGATTTTATACAATTCTAGCGATTCTATATATTCCAGTAAATAGTAAAATCATGATTTTAACAACCATGTATATGGATTTGGAGTGAAATAAATGGTAGTGCCACAAGCAGTGCACACAGCCTATAATTTAATTGAAATTAACACTATGTTTGGTTATAAGGAATGGAATCACTATTCCAACTTTACTCTCACGGAATATTTATTCCTTCATTTGGTTTGCAAAAAATTCTATCAAAAGAATGTCTATTCCATGGAGATACGAAATAGATAAGGAATCCACATTCATTCCGTTTACTGGAGGAATGGTTATTCTTGACAAAAAATATATTTTGTTTCAAAAATATCGCTAACTATAAAATAAGGAATTACTATTATTTTTCAACCTTAATACATTCTAATGAACCAAACGTACCATAAGTCCACGTCCAATAGTTACTAAAGCCCAAAGCTAGCCTTGATCACATGAGGCCCATGTGTGATAGTGCCGCAGTAATTAATATAAGCTAGTAATTAAAAAAGGATTAGGTACAGAGTCGCCCATTCCTACATGAGAGTAATTTAGTTTCTTAGGTAGTGTATAGTAGGGAAAACAATTTACCATGTTTAATATACTAAGCAAGATGTGTGTACATATATATATATACATATAGTTTTATATTATCTATCATGCATAAATATTATGGCTTATAGTAGTGTTGATTTGATATCATGGTAATAATACATAATGGTGATGGTAATTTTTCATTTTATTGTACTAGTAGCAATAATGGTACCGATAATAATGGAGAAGTGGCTAGGTGGCAATAGTAGAAGCAAAGATGATGACGGTAATAGTAGTATCAAATTCAAAGTGGTAAAAATAAGATAATAGTAGTCATATACAACACTAGATCACTTACACTCCTGCAACAAGCTAGGAACCTAAGGTCCTAAATAGCAACAACTACTCAAGGGGTTAATATAGATAGGTTAAATATCTATATCTCTTATCTATAACTAGTAATAGCTTCTTTTAGGGGTTACTGCCATTACGCGACTCTACTTATTTCAGTCCATTACATTGTTCGGTTTAACAAAGCTCATAATCTTAAACTAAAAAAAAAAAAAATGTAACTTCTTTTTTAACATAAGTAAATCTTATCCTGCTACCATTTTCCTATTAGCTACCTGTCAAGCCATCCTTGATGGCCTAAGCGCCTAATTACCGAGTGCTAGCATATCCTAGCAAGATTGTCACCCTTCGGCCCAAGTCCAAGAACGACCAAGCATAAACAATTAGTCATTTATTAGATCTTCTTTAAATATTAATTCATTTAGAATTCATATTCTAACAAGTAACATGCATATCACTGCGTACCTGATACTGAATCGGTAGACGATAATAGATCATACGTTAGTTGATCAAATATCTGTTAAAAAAAATTAATTGTATAAGATTTGAGTATATAAACCAATTATTCATATCATATTAATTTATTAATTAACATGAGGTCTTATGTCATATAAGGCCTTTGGGTTGTCATTAAATTGAGTCCATTTAGGGTAATTGGGCTTAGGTGGTTTGGACTAAGCCTATTGAATGGAAATTGAATTTATTATTTGGATGTATTAGGCCATTAGGAATCATAAGTTAAGTCCAAGTCCAATAACAAATTCTCTAAATGTTTTACTTTTAAGGTAATGGACTTTAGAATTTAGGAATTGAGTCTAATGGGCTTGAGAATTTTGGAATTGAGCCCATTAAGAAGTAGAGATATTAAATTAGGTAGATTTAGGCTTTATTTTGAATTTAGATCCAACTAGAGTAATATCGGTTATTTAACCTAAGAATTGAGTTTTAAAGCCCAATGGAATTTAATTTGGATCTTAATTAAGCTTTGGACCTTCTAATTTTTAATTTAGGCCCATTAAGAGTACTTTAGAGCTTTTAGGCCTATGAAGGGAATTTGAGCCTAATTAAGTATTTCGATACCTAGAATTGATAAATGACTTAAATATTTTATGAATAGGCCCAATTTAAAAAGGTAAGGGTATTGAGCCCATTAGTATGAAATTTAAGTCAATAAGACATAGGTTTAGGTTTTTTTTTCCGTTTTTTTTGCCATATAGGTTTAGGTTTTTCCATTTTTTTCTTTTGGTAGGTTCCAAGAAATTCATGATAGGATTTGATTTGGCCCATTTAAGTATAAATAGACCCAATTTGCTGGAATGAAGTTATTGATCCTAAAGTTATGTTTCTACGTCAATTTTATTTATCTAAGTCCACTCATATTTACTTAATCAAATTGGATCCTAATTTGTTGTCTAAGCACATATTTAGTTATCAAGGCCCAAAATAAATATTTACCAATCAAGTTGGTCCTAAATTATTTCTAAGTTCATTTTAGCTTATATAAGTCAGATTATAACCATTTAAGTCATTGGGCTCATTTAAGCTATTTATGTCATAAAGATCTTATTCTCACTACTTAGGCTAATTTAGGTATTATAGCCCACTTAGTCCTAAATAAATTGCAAATTCAATTTGTATAGCCCATTATATCTATAAAGACCATTATATGGCTATTCACCTATTTTCAGCCCATTTAGTTGATTAAAACCGATAATAACTCAGTTTGACATAATTAATCCAATTATGCCCATATAACTTATTTGAGCCCTAAACAATTATCTAAGTCGAATTTAGCTACTCCATAATAACTTATTTATATTGCTTTAGGTCCATTCTATATTCATTTACCTAGATGTATAATGAAAAGTCTTTTTGTACCTAATTAACCTAATTTAACCCATTAATATACATATACATATATCAAATTTTAAGTTAACAAAAAGCCTAATAAATCAAAAAATGCCTAAATTGACTAATTATAACCAATTACACTTAAACCAAGCTAGTTTAATAATTAGTAAATTTAATTAAAATCAGATTACACAATTTAACAAAAGAAACAAAGCTGGAAAAAGGGGAAAGTCTGCACACCTTTTCGTTTTAGACCGATTCACCATTGTTTTGCATGATTCCGGTTTAGTAGTTCACCACACTATACTAGACATCCTAAGCTATCGGTACAATGAAGATTTGTTCGAAAAGGAGGAGAAAAGCCAACCAATTCGGCCTCTAGACTATGTCCGATTCAAACAGCATTTTACACAATGTACTTGAGAAAGCAAAATCTTAAAAAAAAAATTAAACGACCTTCAAAAGTTCTAAAAATTTCTAGATCTAATATAAACTTATTGAAAATCATTTCCTCAAAATTTTGCGTTAAAATAAAATCATTTGGTATTTTTCCTAAATTTTTCAAAATAGGAAAAAAAAAAAAGGACTTATAGGGAAAATTTCATAACTCTAAAATCATCATAGGTTGTATAAATCATATTAAACACATTTACAACATAACACATGATGATTGTAACATTTGTACATAGTTCCAACATATTATGATATGATTCTTGTGCCTAAACATCTATTTTTAAGCTATTTTTGTAATTTTCAATTATAAACATAAATTTCCAGATTACATAACATATTTAAATTATATAAAAATGTCACAAAAACATATTCTAAATTTAGATATATGAATATAACATGCTTCTTACTTTATTTATTAAATAAAATCAATTTTACCCATATACTATGCGTAATCGTATTATCTAAGCATCAATTTATAAAAAACATCTCATGAACATGTTTAATCTAAAAGTTTAGATTTGAGAAATTATCAACATCATCAAAAACAAGCAATTTCAACATGATCTAAAATTTACTTACTAGAAAATCAAAGTAGACTCAATAATTTATTCAACCCCATAACTAATACTACAAATTTGTTGTTGAAGCTCCTAGTCCTCCCAACCTAATTCTTAATCTTCTTTAAACTCCATGAACACCTATTTTCCTCTTATAGTTGATATTGGTCTTTATGGGTTTTGAGGAGTTAAAGATGAAGATGAGGGGTTTTTTTTTTCCTGCAAAAATAGAGAGTATAAAAGTGGGTTTTTGTAATATTAGAATATTGTTTTACGTATGAAGAATGTAAGGAATTTTGTGGGTGGCTTTTGTAGGGTTTGAGCAAATGAAATGGTGTTTTTACTTGGGTATTTTTGACCAAAAGGTGGGAAATGAATACGATTAAGGTTTAGGCATTATAAAGGTAAGCTAGGATAGGATAGATGGTTATGTTGATGATATTGTAATAAAATCTATTGAAACTAGAAGGGATATGAAGGGTTAGGCATAGAACTCCAAAAGATGTAAAGTTTAGGGGTTTGGAAAAAAATAACTAATTAAAATTAGCATTGACATTTAGCTAATTTTAATTTAAAACTCACTTTAGGTGAATGATTATTGACTTTAGTGTTTGTCTAAAATTTTTAATGAATTTAGAATTTGAAAATGAATTTCTAAGGTAAATTAGATAAGGATTTAATGTGTCTGTTCTCTAATTTTAATTAAACTCACCTAGCCTATTTAGTTAAATTATCAGTTTTCAATTATTATTATTATTAGGCATAAATTTACTCATATATATATTACGGATGTTTCAGTTACAACATATGAATTTTTTTTTTATTTTTAATTTATAGATGATAGTTTATAATGAGCCGAGAAAAAAAATATATAAAGCTTACATCTATACAGTTTTGCAAGAAATGGCATCGATTATAACCTCCAAATGATGATAAAATTTAAAGATATAACAAAAACTTATATTCTAGAGCATTACTCAATGTTTGTTGAACTTGAATCGGCTTGCCCGATTTGACTCTATTCACTCAAAACCAGTCTTAGAAATAGGCTAGTTTGTAGTTAAGGCCCATTTTTGGATTGAACCAACCGACCAAACCTAAGCAAGTTAAATGTGTCCAAATACAACACTGTATAAATAAAAAAACAAACACGTAAAACAAAAGGTTACTGCTACTAAGCAAAATCATGAACAAATGCAATATTTTAAGTTTAAAAATTGCATTAAGAACTATGGAAAGGTATCATCTACCTCTTCATTTATTGGTTATTTCTCTTTTATGGAATCCAAATCTATTAAACTTGTTTGAAATAACCAATGTGACCCCCTTGTACAATCACTAGCTTTAATATATAATTCCAAATAGCTATAAAATGTAGAGGTTAATAGATGTGGGGTTGAAAAAAAAATTAGTATGTTGTGTTGTTAATATTTATAAATTAACTAATTATATAGATAGCAATATATATTATATTAATTTTAATAATACTTGAATTTTAATATAATTCAACATATAATTTAATACATGTAATAGGACGTGGATCGATAGAGAAATTGACTTATCAATTGAGTTATGAATTAAGCAATATAATATATACTAATTAAGTAAAAGGGTTTATGTTATGTTTGGTGCCTAAACTTTCATAAAATATACAATTAAGTACCTGAACTTCAAAATTGATCAATTTAATACTTAAAAACTTTTCATGCACATCAACAAAATTTACATCATATTCTTTTAGGTATTAAATTGATCAATTTCAAAGTTTTTCAAGTGCTGAATTAATCGATTTCAAAATTTAGCTACTAAACTAATCAATTTCAAAGTTTAGGTACTTCATTGCATATTTTATTAAATTTCAGGAACCATTCGTGACATTATCACTAAGTAAAATAATAAATTTATATGTTATATTAATTTTAATAAACATTCAAATTTTAATAGAATTCAACATATATTTAATACAATTATATATATATATATATATTTTACTTAAGATATAGATTATTTTTACCTCAGTTTGACCCCAAGTCGAACCGTTGACCCTTGGGCATCGACCCTCTCGCATACCCAGACCAACCACCTAAGCCAGTCCAACAACACTGACATTAACAAGTGTTTCTATAACACAAAATTTGGCATTTTTCTAGATAAACACTTTTAAAGGAAATTAAGATAGATAGAACAATAGCAGAAATTTAAAGAAAAAATGCGAATAGTTTCATAAATTTATATCTCAGTTCGGACATTATCAATAAGCCTAAAGTTTCATAAACTGGCTAATAATCCTAGTGATCACAAATAAATTCTTTAAACTTTGATCTTAGTGTGAAGACATCTCTTGAATTTATCAAAGTGTATTTTGATACACCTAAATATTGATCTTGGCACATTTTTTTAACTATAAAAAAATTCCTTTTAAGTTAACAATCTATCAAGTTTTAGGGTCGTTTACGGCCTCCCGATATTAGAAAAATGACTTTTGCAATCAACCAAACATAAAAGTCAACATTTTCCATCAATGGAGTCCTTTGCCAAGTCACTTGATTCTCTATATATAACATCCTAGGCAAACCAAAGTATCCTTCACCATTTGATTGTAGCCATAAGTCATCTGGTTAGTTAAACAAGATCAAATTAGCTCTTTCTCGCTTTCTAAACTTGGATTCAGAATCAGGGATTCCAAAGCTCTTCCTACGATCAAATTTCCATTACAATCTAACTTTCCTAGTGACTCTTTTGCTCATTCTTTTGGGATACTACAGATATGAAGTCTCTCCTCTTAGAGGCAAGAAACTGCCACCTGGTTCATATGGATATCCATTTATAGGAGAAACTATAAGCTTTTTAAGCGCACATAAACAAAACAAAATAAACGAATGGGTTCAAGCTCGCGTAAAGCTGTGGTTGTAACAGGCCAAGCTGGTAACAAGTTCTTCCTCAGTGGCAGTGAAAATGGCATTGGATCCGGACAAATAGAAGCTTACTTGGTGATCATAGCATTTTCGAATTATTCAGTCCTCGGCACAAGCTTGTCAGGGATGCAGTTGTGAGCTTCCTGAGACCAGAAAGCTTCCGAAAATTTGTCGGTGAAATGGATATTCTAATTACGCAAGAACTATTCCAAGAATTCGATGGAAAGGATGCCGTACACATGGTAACAGCTATAAAGAAAATTGCATTCAATGTGTCTTGTAACTTCCTGTTCGGACCACCAGAAGGCAAGGAAAGGGATGGACTCCAGCAAGATTTCACAATTATGAGCAAAGGTTTGGCATCTATTAAGAGATACTAACTACTAAAATAGAACAAGTAAACTAGGAATATGAATAATTATAACTAAATTAATCAACCATAGTTGGGAACACCATTTAAGACACTCTCGTGTCTTTAGTGGTTTTTAGAAGTATTCAATCACAAATGAAAACACAATCTAGAACACTCTTGTGTTTTTGGTGGTGTTTACAATTATTCAATCACAGATAAGAACACCGTCTAAAACACTATCGTGTTTTTTGTGATGTTTAGAATTGATCAAATACTGACACGGAAAATGAGAAAAATGAAAACCATGTGAAATACACCTTTGACTCACCATTATATTGCTGGCATAATCTGGTGCACTTGTCGGTTTCTACCTACTTAAAAACGATTTTTCACAAAACGGCAACTAAATACCTAATGTTAGTGCCGGATTCCACATCTAGGAACTGTTGCAATATATTGCTCTCACGCAGAAGATGAATGACTCTGTAGCCTGGAAAACAATTCCAAATAATTCGTTCGATTAGAAAGCAGTGTACTAACATATATGGCTCTCCTCCAAGCCTCAAAGTGTAATAGAAGTTTCTTAAGACTAGATTCAGTCGCCTATATGCTGCTAAAACCTACTTATTATCCTTTGTGTCCAAAGCTAGCTGGTATAATTACAATGACAAAAAGAAATAAGTAAACCCTGCTACTCCATTAGAATTTTCACAACCAGAACCAGTGCATGAATACAAGGAGGAAAATTCAAAACTAATTCAGTTGCCTTGTCTGGTTTTGCCGCATAACATGGTAAATCAATGACTTATTATGGTAAATAGGTGTTATATGATTTAACATCCACTAGAAATTGATAAGGAATGAAACCAATTACAAACATGATTGCACAAATTGCAACCCGAATAGTATTGTATTAAAACCCGCCACCCACTAGGCAATGAAATACTGTTGGCTTTAAATGTGACTGTGAGCTTTTGATGGCCTTGGGTTTTATCTTATGTAAAAATTTTCAAGCTTGGTTTCACATTTGTAAAATGAACAGTTTAACATTTTGTAAAAACAGTTTTGTCTAACATAATTTATGTTTGTAAATCGTATTTTTTGTTTAGTAATAGAGTAACAAAAATCAACTTGTGTTGCTAAATCCATGTTTGATATTACAAAATGGTAACTTGCAAATCTGCAGTATACACGTGGAGGATCCCCGTTCATGATCAAGAGAATCATGGAAATCCCCATCCATCCCCCCCCCCCCCCCCCAACCCAACCCAACCCAAACAAAACTCCAAGAGAGAGGAGACCTACTGGGGGATTCATTTATTGTATAAATCATTTGACCAAGTTACTTGTGAACCCATGTCTTGCCAATGGATGGAAATAATGCTATTGTTAGTGTCACTCTCACTCTCATAATTGTTAGAGAGCTTTAGCATGATTCATGGAGGAATTTTTGTTGCTAAATTTTCATAATTTAGAAATGGTAAGATACACGTGATGGAGGGAGAGATTCAAATTCAATTTATCCTATCGAAAGCACAAATTTATTTTTATTTGTTCACCTATGGCTCTAGTTTGATGAGTCGCCTAACTATCAGTCTGTATCCACTTCCCATAACGAATCATCTTGATTGGAGCATGGATAATACAAAATATTGCAGTACACTTCCCAAACTTCAATCTCTCCACAAATATCTCTAAACATCAAATATTACAACTAACCCCCTAATTTTAGTTAGTAGCAATAAATTTCAATTAGTAGCAATACAAAAGTAGTTGATTAGAAAAGGCACAATGAGATCAAGATTCAAAAGGCATTATATAGTGTACTTCAATAAATTCAATGACAAATTTCTGCATCAAGGACAAAGATGAAAGTACGCATTATTTGTTAATCCATCAAAGTTGTAGATAATTGTTCAAAACATTTAGAAATTGAAAAACATAGAGTTTCAAGGGAGCTATTTACATTTTCCCTTCAATTATATAAAGATAAGATTACTGGAGAAGAGATCAATTTGCTTAGCAAGTTACTTGTTCTTTATGCTCTCTAGGATTCATTTATACAAAGATAATACTAACGACAGAAACACTGTTCATGGATTATTTCTGCAACAGGGCAACAGAGTTACAAAACCAAATATCAGCAGAGGGAGACCAGGAGAAGCAGCTTCAGCCGAGTCTTTAAGTTACAAATCAAAACCCATTATACATTCATAAATACAATCTAAACATGCAAAGAGCAATGTGCAAAACGCTCATCTAAAGCTCATATACGCTTTGCTAGGGCTATCTATCATGTACATGACCAAAGTATTAACAATGCTATATAAGAATAAGACGCATCTGGAGAAGATCATAATACGTGGCATGTAGCAGTCTTCTAGAGCCAATTCGTATTCATCTTTGTTGACATGGAATTTGAAGGATTATCAGAGACTTTAGCAAGTGACCGATACTGCAATTTAACACTCTCTGCATTATCCAGCGTCTTCACCACATACCTGCAAGATAAATAAGGTGAATGACATCTAGGTATGAGTAACACATGTTCACGCATTTACCCAAAATGGACCTTACAATGGCAGTATGCGTGTAGCATGTTGCCACAAAATAAGTTGAGCAATCACAAGGCTTCACAAAATTTGGAGAAGGGTAATTTGACTAACCATCCATTCAAGCATTGTGTTGTTACAATAGCCTCACGACCAACAAACCGTTCTGGTGTCCTCTTGTTACCCTAATCCAAGTTCCGGTGGTAATGAGAGAGAATTCACCTAAAAGTACAACAAATATATGAATGTCTGACAAGAGACAAACCTTTATAATTACACGGTCTGTCACTGCAAATGGAAATTGCACACCTCTGCTCCGTGGAGGATCTGTGACAGACAAATCGATGTGGCTACCCCTTTCCTGCATGAAGAGAAGAATGGGTGAATGAAAAGGAGTTTTAAAACTAGAGAGTCTAGAGAATTAAAGATACGAAAGGGGAGGCAAGGTTGCAAATTGCAGTCTAGAATCAAGAAAATGGCAACCAAGCTCTGTAGAACAGGTTTTACGTATAATGAGGCAAAATGCGAGAATATAAAAGGAACAATCATATAAGAATAGAAGGTGATTACTGTTTTCACCATCAATTATCAAGGTGAATTTTATGAAGAGTATATTTGAATCACATGCCATTCCCTTAAAACTCTGAAATTGCTTTAGAATCTTTCCAAATATCAACTCTCCAATAAAAAAGACGAGACTAGATGACATTCCAAAACCCACAGCCCACCTGATCAAATTTTTCTCTCCTCCTCTTAGAAGAACGGGACAGATGTAGTTCTTCCTCACGCCGAAATGCCTGCACTGCATCTCTAAGGGCTGTATGGGTTGAACAACGAAGAAACATTTAGATTCTGTGTATGACACGCATAGCTTCAGTAAAAGAAACAATTTTTTTTTTTTTTCTTTTCTGATAATTGTGTGAGAAAACCTGTTAATTGAGAAGGAAACTGATTCCAGTTAATCACTGATATACATTCTCTGCAGTTCCAGAAAATTAAACTTACAAAGATTTGGTGAAATCAAGTCTTTGGAGCATGTGTGCGAGCAGACTGAACATGCTTTCTGCAGTTGTTTTGAAGAAAACAAAATTACTTATTTGACATCTGCAATGACGATGCAAAAAATGATTGGTAATCATGGAAGTGTGCAGTATATATGATTGCATGAGTAATGAATACAGGGTCAAAAATTACCTCAAGCTACAATAATATGTGCTTGTGTTATGAGATCAAGTGTACTAAGTTGACCAAGACCTAACTTCTAGTCTTAAAATAAACAAACTCATGCATCCATGGTGCACAGAAAATTCTAACTCTGCACTAAATCTTAAAAAGGCCCTTGGAACTGTTTCGGTTGAACTTTTCATCTCAGCATAGGCAATGAGGTGAATTCACATTAATGGTTTGGCAGGAACTCAAAAGCTACAACGAAGGCAAAGCTTGAAAAGCCATTCCCCTTATTATAGAAAGCGTCTTCTCTATAAAATTGACTAATCATAAAAAAAATAAAAACAAAAATAAAATAAAATAAAATAAAGAAAAAGAAAAGACCCTGAACTTGGAAACTTGAAACCTACTTTTCAAGGCTTTTCTTGAGGATGTAAAATTAAATACCTCAAATCTGATACAACCAAAGTGCTCTTCTAATTCATTTTACATTCAAATGAGCATATGAAGTTTCTTCGAGTCATTTCCAATATAGTAAGCAGCAACATCATCTCATATGGATTACATGTTACAAGCATTTGCCTTATCTCCTATCAATGTATGCGAATAAATCCAAAGCTCTTATTCGTCCCTAAATCTAAGTTTTGGGGCTCACAGCAAATCCAATGGGGTGTAATATAGATGTATGTTACACCACTGTAGCTTTTACCAAAACATGTGGTTAAAATGATATTGAAGTCAACTTTGCATATCATTAAATTATGTCTAGAGCTAAATCATTGGAATATAGTATAGCTGTTATAATAAATTAACCAGGATGCTTTGTTTCCTGTGAAAAATCTCCAAAAATGACTAAGACTTAATCAGTCAACTTAATCTTCCATAAAACTTTTTTGGGAAAGACTCTTCCACGATACTTGTTGCACAAAGCAAGAGACTATTACTGAGGGTAAATGAGAGGCATTTGAGCATTAAATATGATAATGGTTATGTGCTAGAGTGATCAGATCTTCCACAACATAAATACCTGAAAAATCAATTCTTAACATAGAAAAGAGAAATGGCTTCTTCTAACTCACCATCCTAATTACATGTTGTATCCCACCACCTCCAAATGAGTGTCCACATGGTAATATCATAGCATCATCCATTAAAGTTCCCCTAGATTTTACAAAAGCAATGCAAGTGCATCAGCTACCATAACTTCACCAGTAAGAAAAAAAATAAACTGTGGGATAGCAGATAAAAAGGAAAACAAATATACGATTGGCTTCTTAACTTCGGAGAATAGTTTTGTAACTTTTAAGAATACTAGCATCCTATACTTCTAATAGAAAACAAAACACATCAGACAAGGACCTCAATACTCACGGTAGTGTAAGCTGCTACATCAGCAGGAATTGCAATAGAGGCATTATATGAATATTCAAAGCAAGAAAATCAAACATCCTACAACAATATTCTACTGGGTATTATAGCCTAATTGATAAGTAATGACAGTAATCATGAGACTTGCTCTTGTAAATGATAAATAATTCTTTAGACTAGAAAACATTTTACAAGTATATCCCTTGCTCCTTCAAGCCACGAGGTATAACAGAAGCTCCAGAAAAATTAGATTCAGTTAATTACAGGCCGTTAAAACCTGCTCATTATGATTTGTATTCGTAGTTAGCCATTCAATTAGATCCGTGTCACTCCATTATCCCAAAACGGAAAAAGAAATGCTAATTTAACTTGAATCCTTAGCAACCAGTGCGTGTACAATCTCCCTCTGAAGGTATTAACCAACCTTTACTTTTAAGCAGACCACATGACACTGCCTCCTAGTAAATAAAATAAATCAATCACTGGATATTAGTTCAAGATGACTTCACCATAGCTAGTGTACGGCATTAAATATTAATTATTAATATCAGAATTATGCATATGGATAACTATGCCTAAGCTAGTTTACTACATTCACAATTATTACTATCATCAACTTATACATATGGCCTCTGTGCAAGGAAACTTACGTTACTGGATCTGAAAGGATTGCCCTTAATGGCTCCCCCGACTCGCTTATAATTGAAGCAAACTTCTTTCCGTTATAACCACAACCACTTTCCACGGCCAGATCTTTCTGTCCACTAGCTGAGGCCTCAGTACTCTGCAAATAATGGGAATAATATATCTCAGAATCAGTCCCTGCAATTGTCACCTCATTCTGGTAATTTCTCATTCTCCCTTGCTGCTGATGATTCTCTCCAGGAGTTGGTCTATCATCACTCAGTTCTTGCCCAAAGTCACCATCCTTCACCAAAGGAGCTCTTCTTGACCCTAAAAGGCGATTAGTATTGCCATGATTAAATCAGGAGTGAAAACCATGTCCAGGGCTTTCAAGGAAAAAAATTGCAAAACTACAAATTTAAAAAAAAAAATTACCAAAATCACTATATCACATAGAGGAAATACAATACCAAGATTTGCACGTGTCGCATAATGGAAATGCAATATAGCAATGTAGTCCAGAAATTTATACAAAAAAATATATTACATGTCCAATAGGCAATACACAACAATTAACATGGATATCACATGCTGGACATGCGATACTCATAAAAAACCTATATCGCATCTCCAAGATGCGATACACAACAATTACACATGTATCGCATGTGCCATACTCATAAAAAACCTATATCGTATATCCAGGACGCAATATAGCATTGGTAATAATGCAATATTTTTTATCCAAGTTGTATTTATGTAATTTTTTTTTTTTTCAAAATGATAGCTAAACAAGAAATAATCTCTTTTATTAGTCTAAAAAACAAAGCATGGCCTAAATTACTAGGTGCAAATAACATCCCAATGGTATACACCACAGATACTTGCAATCGCCACAGATTCCCTTCAAGTTTTGCCACATAACCATCACATCAACACAACTGTAAATGATACCATAAAAGACACTACTACTATTAAGCTCAATGAGCTTCAATGCATTATCCACATGCATTCAGTGAAACACTTGTAACTTTAACTATTGATATGGTGTGAGATTTATTGTTCTATTTACATTTCTCCCAACTTAACTTTTCTTTTCCTGTTCTTGTATACCAATTATGTCCTTGAACAATTTCATTAATGAAATTACTTTATTTACCCAAGATGGTAAGCAATAACATCCATCAAACCATTAATAATGAAACTCTTTCATGCTTTGAATGATCCTTGTAATGTAATAAAGATAACATCCTATATCGCATGTATTAATATGAGCTTTAAAAAACTGAACTAAATAAAGTACCTGAGCACACTGCCCTGAGTTCAAATCCTGGCGATGTCGTTTTACTCTCACTTAATTAAGTCATCTAATTAATGGGTTTCAATCAAAGTCTCAAGCTCACAAGTGGAATGGAATGTCAAGTAATAAATATAATAGCTTATCCTATATGTACAACTCAAGTTTTCGAATAAGATAGCTCTGTTGCTAAACAATCTAATGACAAAAATCAAAGTTTTGACAGCACAGAACAAGAATGCATTACGATTCTGTCTTTTGATACAATGTTCATATATGATCAAGGATCACCACACAAAACTTACTAAGGATGTGAAAAATGCAGCATATTTCCTTTTCCATTTTAGTTTGAAAACTTGCCTTCATTTGTTCCATTACCAACTTTTGAAAACATTTAACAAGAATTAATATTTGCCGACATGGCATCAATATCGCAATGTTTCCATTACATCACAAGACACCAAAATTAATGGTTTTAATATTTCTTTTATTAACTCAGGGTATGCAGGGAAGAAGGGGACTAGCACCTCCTTGCAAAAACCCAAATCTAGCCTGGCATTATTAGAACTACCTCTGAAACACTCCACTCCACTAAACTCCCCTCCCCAGTGAAAAAGGTATCAGGGTTCCTAAATCAACAAATGCTACTCACCAGAAATGACTGACAACCATGTAGCCAGTAAGACAAAAGGTCCAGGTAATCCAGCACAATTATCCCCTAAAATTCTAATTTCTAACCTGGCTTTATTAATTATAGAACTAAGTAGTGAAAAATACATAGGAAATGTAAGACACTGTTAAGAACCGTAACACAAAATCCATTTTACAAGTTTTACACAAATTACAAAAACTTATTATACTTGTCAGTTACTAACAAGGTATTAACTAGTGCTCTTAGCAGAATTCAAGAAATTTTCCTAGTTTCATGTTTTAGCAGTGTAAATTTTGACAAATACTTATAACTAGGGTGCAAATGAACCAGGCTAATTCACAAACTACTCGATCTCAATCTAATGTTTACTTGAATTCGATTCAAGAATAGTCAAGTCGAATGCGATCATGGTTTATCGAGCCGAGCTCGAGCCTAAGCTCAAACGGCTCAAGTAGTTTATTAAATCCAGCTCAAACTTCATATGTTTAACTTGATTATCTCATGATTCTAATCGAGCTCTATCAAGCTGAATGTAATACAAATATTGATCAAATTCAAATTAAATTTGGATATTAATATTATTTATATTATAATTAATAAATTCTTTTCAGCAAATAGAGTATAAACTAAGTTTAATTCAATCGCGGTCAAGGTTATGTATAATTATAACATTAGAGACTTTCTGCAATCTTGTAACCACATCATCCACTTAATCATCCTACATTAGAATAAGTATAAAAATTAATATAATAAATATTTCAATCATATGAACCTAAGGTAATAAATAACTGATCCATATTCACACGATTTTCCATTGTACAAACATCACAAAGTTGGAGGAAAATTTAAGTCGAACCTAAAATTAAACAAAAACATCGAAATGTCCATGCGCTTAGCAACACAGTTGCACGAATGCTTAATATCAAACAGCTAAACTAAAAGGGGAAGCTAATTGTTAAAACAAACACCAAAAAGACATTACCTTCATGGCTCGATTTGTTGTTGTTACTATAATTATTGTTATTCTCACTGTCTCTCTTACTCCGGCGATCATTATCATCCCCAACATCATCATCACGGTCACCTTCGTCGTCATCGTCGTCATCGTCCCCATCCTCGTCATCATCATCCTCCTCATCACCATCCGACCCATCCCCACTGCGGGCTGCATTGTCTCTGTAAAGCTCGCGCCGGAATTGCTGTGGGTCGAAGTAGCGGCTGTGTTCGTCGATGAAACCGACGCCGGCGGCAGAGGATGAGGATGGTGAGGGTTTAGGTATGGTGGAGGAGTCGACGGGGTGTGGGTGGGGAGCGGTGGTGAAGCGGCGGAGAGAGTCGTCGTTGTTGTGGTGGTGGTGGAAGAGAAGTTGAGGGTTTAAGTGGTGGTGGTGGTGGTGGTGTGTGGTGTGGCGGGGTGGTGGCGGTGGTGGTTGGGAATGGGGAGGAAGGAGGTTTATACCGATTTCTTCGCTGGACATTTTATTCATTAGGGTAAGGGCTTTGGAGTATAAAAAGAGAGCTTAAAAAGCTTGTGGAGAAGGAAATGGGTGTTCAGCAGAGAGAGAGCGAGAGAAGGGAAATAACTTTGTTAAAGAGGAGAAAAAAAAAAGTAATTTTATATTTAAAAAAATGTAAAACTAACATTCACGAAATAATTTTATTTTTAGAAAAAATTTCAACCTCGACTTTCTCTTTCTTCCACCACACCTAGACATCATCACGAATCAGTTCCGAATGAAAACCAACCTAACCCATTACCTGCAGTTTCTGAATCGAAAATCCAAAAATGACGGATCTGAACCGATAAAAACTCACCGGTTCTAGTGAATTCTTAAGGTTCCATCTCTAAAAATCACATGACTGGCGAATTTGGAACCGGCGATTCTTGAACCGACAGAACCGACGATTTTACACTATAAAAATTATAAAAGAAAAGAAAATTATATTATAAAAAAATATTTAAAACTACTTTCATAAATAATAAAATTTTATTTCCTATTCATAATATTAATGTATTATTATTAACAACATAAGTAATAAATACATTCGAAATCATATATGATTAAATTTATGTAGACTTCTAACCAAAATAGCTTTCTTTCTTAACAATATGTGATTTGTTTTTTGTTGATGGGAATTATTTGTATCTTGAATATTTTATAGTGTTACATTGCTAATATAACAACTAAAAAAGTGCAAATGATTATATATAAATAAATACATAATTATAGAATTTCTTTTACTAATGCTATAAACAATTATTGTTAGACTCAATGTTATTTCAAGTTAAAAAATTATTTTGCATTTTTCCTTAGTTAAATTAAGTAAATTATTTAATTGATTTTTTATTTTTTTTATGGTACCTGGTTCCTCTAGAACCGAAACCGAATCGAACCGTGGAACCGGCGGTTCCTAAAAACCGAGAACCGAACCGGCTTCCACTGGTCCAGTTCTAGTTCCACCATTTTTAGAACCGGAAACCGGCGGTTCGAGTCGGTTCTAGACGGACCCGAACCAAATCGTGATGACGTCTAACCTCACTTCTTCAACGGGCACCCTTCTATATGCAATTGAAAGATGGACCTTCGATTTTGGAAACTCAATCACGCTTTTTTGTGTTGTACTTAAAGATAAACGCTATGTTCGGCAATTTATAAAATGTGAAAAGCTATGAAAATGATAAGAAAGAAAAGAGTAGGGAAGGGAATGAGTAGAAATAGAAATATACATAATGCTTATTTGTGTTTGGTAATTTATGAAAGAAGTGGAAGGAAAAGAAAGAAATAGAGTTATTATTTCTTAAATTGGTTTTTCATTTACCAGGAGTGAAAATTGAAAGCAATTTTAAAACACTGTTCATGCTTTTCCTTAACTTTCATTCTGATTTTGGGAAGAAAATGATACAGAAGTTGAAAATTTTACATCCTTTTACAATGATGTCATTGGCTTTCTATGTCTCCAAACACCAATTTTCTTTCCCTTTCTACCGTTCTCTTTCCGTTTCCTCAACTTTGAAAATCTTACCACTCTTCTTGTTAAAATCATGATTTTACCAAATATGATTCTACTAGAATATAAAGTTAGAAAATCATTCCGAGTTAACTCATATATAAAATATTTTTTACATAATTTTATAATTTTAATAAAGTCTACATGTAAATTTGATAGAATTTACATTTTTAACTGAATTTACCAATTTGAACAATTTGACAAGTAGGATAAAATATAAAACATACAATCGTGTTTTTCAAACTCATCAATTATTAGGATGATACATATTTCTTATTGCATTTTAATTTTATTTTCACAAAATCTCTCTATTTCTTTCCTCCATCCCTTGAAGTCCTTGTTCTACATTTATAAAATTCATTCATCAAGTTATAGTCATAAAGTTTACAAAAAAAACCTTATTTTATTTCATTTATATAATTAAGAATTTAAGATAAATTAAAAAGTTTAATTCTCCTTTTATTCATAATTTTTTTTTTAAAACGAAACAATAGAAATTAATTTAATTTTGACTCTATTCACCATTATGGGTTAAAAATTATTGTGAAAAAAAAAAACTCAATTTCTTTATTTTTTGTTTTTACATCCCTTATGTATTTTAAGAGTATATCTATAGTTCTTTAAATCCATTTTGCATAGAATTATAGAAACTTACGTTTCGATTCTACATTTCTAATTCTACGGACCTTTTGGCGATTTTATATAGAATCGTAAGTTTGACAATCTTACTTACCTCTTCTTTTTTTTTTTCTAACTTTTACTCTCTCCATTCTTGTGTGTGTTAACAACCATAAAATTTATGAAATGTAAATTGTTTATGTATTATTGTTGGAGCTAAAAATTTGTATAATCTACAATGTTCTTGAAATAAAATTTGTTAAATTTGTCATAAATAACCTCAATTATTAAGTTTTCCTCAATTTTGCGAATTATAACCTCATCATTACCTACTCTCTATATAGTACTCCTAAGACACAAAACAAGACATTACCTATTAGAAAAAATTGCAAAAAATTTTGTAAAGTGATTAGCGATATTTGGTGAGTGAAAGGTCAATCTAAACCTTCTAAAAAAATAATTACTGTCAATGGCCTTATAGCCTAGTGGCATCCGATGTAGGTCTTCATCATTTAGTTATTGAGTTCTACTCCTCACATTAGCATTATAGTAGCCCTGTGTCACCTCGTTATAATAGCTTTTTATGGCCCATAAAAAAAAGTAATGCGTATTGAATATATAAGTTCACTAAGCAAAATTTGCAATAACTCACAGATAGGAAATGCAAGTCTCAATACACACCCGTATTTAAGAATCGTGCTTCCAATGCATGTTGGGAAAGTAACTCGCATATTTAACATGCATAACATATTAAAATTAAAAATACACGTTTTAAATGCGAGTTTAGTAGTCTATTTCATTAATTAAATTTAATTATTCCTATTTTAGTAATTAATTTCAAAACAATATCTATTTTTACATAAAGGTTTATCTTTGATATTGTATTCTTTGTGGATTGAGCTCAATTGGTCAAAAAGAAGGGAAAAAACAAACAAACAAATAAATGACACTTGAGGTTTCTTGACACCATAGGGTATATAAAGGAAAAAAATTTCAAAGTCCTTTATTTTGTTAACATGACATCTCTAATTTAAGGATCAAAATAAAAATATGTATTATCTCAAAATTTAAGTTTTCATATATATAAGGAAATGATTTCATGAGGCAGTAAAATATATGGTAATGGAATGGATGGCACACTCTAATTTTGAGTAAATGTTATTATGCATGATATATTCACTGTTTGGTTTATTATCTTCAAGTGACCTCAGTTAGAGTAGTAAGAGAATTTAACCCCATCTATCAATTCTTTTTAAAGCTAAATTATATTTATAAAAATGTTGCATGCTCCTCTTTTAAACAAAAAAGATTAGTTGTGAGATTCTTTTACTTCTAAGAAAAAAGATTAGTTGTGAGATTTTTTCACTTCTAAACTAATTGATTGAAATCTTTGGGAAATTTCATTTTACTTCTATTAAGTGTATGATGATTTTTTCTTTTTTTGTTGCTTGCATTATTCTTAATAAAATTGTTACAATAGGGAATTGTTTTAACCACTGAAGCAAGTGTTACCTTTGATGTCATGATATGCTTTGATTTTGTACTGTTGCATCCGATGAGCATTTTATGAGAATCATCATGATCTTTAATGAACCTTAAATGAAGATCTCATGATATATAAATTCAATATTCACCAATAAAAGCCTCATTCCAATAAATGAAATAATTAGGATGAAATTATCTTATTAGATTCATCTTGTGAGAAATTTTGTTGCTGATAATAAAAATATAGAATTTATTATATTATGAGATTTTCATTGCAAGGTTTATTAAACATCATGAGTGATTAACATAATATTTCTCATCTTATATAAAAAAAGCACTAACTCAAAGTATATTATAGCATTATTAGCAGCATTCACTTCATCTCATTACTTATTATCTTATTCAGCAGCTTTATTAAGAATGATGCTATTTGCATCACCACCACGCACACATATTGTATACTCCTAATAAAAGATAAATGAAAACCTCCACAAGTATCCCAGCATGTTGTAATATTCTAACCTGATTGGGTCGCTACTTGTTTCTAACTTGTATTTGATCAAAAGCAAAAACATCACAACATTTATAACATGGTTTAGAATGGAAAAAAAAAAAAGATATATGGTATTAATTTCTCTTGTTACTCCAACTAAGGCCAATTGATGACAATAAACAAGATGAACATTGAAGCATAATAATTTCACTCAAAATCAATGCTTGCAATCTATTCCTTTCACCATGCATTTTAACTTTATCCTCAAATTTATGAAAACCCAAGCTATATTCTAGACAATACACATTTTATCTTGTTCTTTAGATTAGAGACCATTGAGTCATAGCATGAATAAGGTCAAAAAAGACATTTCTTTTATGACTTGTTTGGTATGTAAGAATGGACCACAATGGAATTAAAATTATGGTTTCTATTTCTTTTCCTATTTTGGAAGCTTCAAGAGAAGGTGGAATCATGATCCCTTGGAAGCAACGATTCCAACTATAAGGTGGAATTTGATTCCGCCTTTGAAGAGGTAAAATCATAATTCTATTTCACCTTTTATAAAAAAAATTTACGTAAATTACTTTTTTACCCTATATTAATTTATTATCTTATTTTTTGGTGAAGGGTATTTTTGGTAATTTCCAATATAAACTTATTCATTTCTATTATATTATGTGTTCGTATCCAAACAAAAGAATGGATTTGCTATTCTCTTATTGATTGCATTCCATTCCTTCAATTCCAATACATTCCATTCCAGACAATTCTCGCGTACCAAACATGACATTAATGTCAACAAATGTTAGAATTGCAATTTGTTTTTTCCTACACTTAGTTTAAGCTTCATTTAAAAAAATACAATATTTAATATCACTGTTCAAGCATTACCTAGGGTATTGTTAATCACAACACTATAAATTGTTCAGTCATAGGACGTTAACACCTTAATCAATTCGATGGTATTTCTCAAATTTTGACAATTATTATTCTTATCATTATCTCTCAATACACATCCCCTAAAACCGAGCCACCGTCTTGTATCAATGGTAATTTTGAGCTTCAAATAAGATATATAGTTTGTTAAACGTCAAATTTTAAACATACACAAATAAAATTAAATATATATAAATAGAAACTTATAAGAGGAAATGAGTTAGTATAAGATTATGTGAAATCCACTATATTTTTGTTGTTACACTTACACTATAGTGTGTATGTTCAGTGTTACTCGCTGTAGATTTTTACATCTATTTGTTATGGGTCCTATGTAAATGGGTCTTTTATTCCTGTATTTTACTTGTTGTTTAGCTTATTGTTGTGTATTATATGGTATATTAACCTAAAAGTAAGACCCAATACCAAAAAAGCTTTTCTTATATACATTCATGGATATATATTTCTTATTTTCAAAATATATCTCAATTGTATGCTATCAATTATAACTAAACATGGAAGTAGTGGCAAAATAGATAGATGTTCAATGACTTAAAAAAAAAACACAGAGACACACGCAGATGTTCTAAATTATATCAATCATTTTGTGCATCCGTACTTATCTAAAAACAAGAGGGCTAAGCTTATCTAGAAATAATATTGAGTAGCCATATCATGCAATTGATAAAAACTATATTAGCAGAATTAAAATTGTTGAACGGTAGGCAAACTTTGTCCGAAACAAGTCCTTTGTTCCCTCCAGCCTCTAGGCAGGAGGAAGTAAATTAGGGTTAGAAACGAACCAAACTTGTAAAGGCTCGGACTTGGCTTGTTTAAAATTTAGTGAGTTTGACCTTGAGCCGAGCCGAGCCAAGCTGAGCCGAGCTTTTTATCGAGCCAAACGAGCTTTTATTTAGCTTGAAATTTAAGTTTGAGCTTAACTCATTTCGATAGTTGTTTTTCATTTTTGTAAACATAAATATAATATATAAATGTTGCTATAATATATATTATATACATGATTATTAAATAGAAATTAGTTTTTATTGTTTTCATTATGTAATTACAGACAATATATCATGTATAAAAAAATTCACAAATTTGCTAGCGAGCTTATTAACAAGCCTGTTAATAAGTCTAGTTGCAAGCCTATTCACGAGCCTAAATCAAAGCTCGAACTCGACTCATTTAAATAAACGAGCTTTACTTTGGCCTCAATCTCGGCTTATTGGTAAGAGAGTTGCTATTGATGGTATACGTTGTGACCACCAACTTGAGGTTCTTGCAGGTGAAAGTGTTTTGAAATCACCACACTATTTTGTGGTGAGAGCCTCTCATTTATATATATGTTTACAGATGGTATAAGAGAATAAATACACATAAATATCGATTACAAAATGAATGAAAGAATCATCGATTCAAACTCCTATAAATGATTGGTTGATGTGTAGAATCTTTTAAGTTTTAAAATTTATAATCTTGTAAATTCTAGATCTACACAAGGCAGTGCACCTATCGTGTAGTGTAGAATTTAGCTCGGATATCGTCCTAGGGATCAATGTGCAGCTACTAGTAATTACCCTTTAACTATTATCTAGCCAAGCCAAGAGCGAATTTTATACTAAACTAATCACTACTTCTAATTTAAGATAAACCCAAGAACCCTAACTCAAGATATGCACAATTAAGATAAACAATTCACAACGAAACCCTTGGTTTTGATCAACCCTAACCTCCTTCATCTCTAAAAGTGGATTCACTTGAATGAACTTTGATTTTGAACTATCGGGTTACTTAAATAGCTTAATTACTCTCTTCAAGTTAATTAAACCCTAACCCTAAATTGCAAAAGTGGGAATTTCTTCCGTCACAAAGGTCAAATTAGAATCGTTTAAAGCTTATGAACCCTAATCGATAGAAGGTTAGAAAAAACCCTATTTCTAGGTGGATTACTTAACCCCTTTGCTCATGAGAGACCATACTCATTAACCGAAATCTTCTTTCATATTAATAAGAATCGGGTTTGTAACAACTTTGACCTAAAATTATCACAAACAACATTATATATCATGAAGCAAACTCAAAATCAATTTACATTCAAATGATCAACAAGTCTTTACATGAAGGCTAGGGTTTCTCAAAACCTAGGGTTACACAACTACTCTTCCATAGAAAAGATAACAACACAAATAATAGGCATAATGGAAGAAGAAAAAGGAGAAATCATCAAGATAAAACCCTTGTAGATGTGTAGTTGAGAATCTTCAAGTGGAAGCACGCTTTTTCCCCTTCAAGAGCTCTCCAAAGGCGTCCCTAGGGTTCTGGTATCAAATGTCCTAAGAATTGAATGAATGAATTTCGCAAAAAGGCATGTATATATATACATTAATGCCTACACGACCCCTACACGACCCGTGTACATCGGGGTAGTGTACTCATTAAAGTAGCTTCTTTTTCCTCTGTTGACCCATGTACACGACCTGATGTACACAACTAGTGTATGAGAGGTCGTGTACCCTTAATTCTTAGCTCTTCAAAATTTCTTCAAAAAGCGCTCCTCCAAAAGTACACTAATGGTATGAATGTCACTAGTGTATGGGCGGCAACTTCGCAAAAGCTCCAAAGATCTTCAAAATTGGCTTCTTTCTTTGATAATCCTTTGAGAAGCTCGATAGTTTGATGATTGTCCCTGAAACCAAAGATTAACTCAATAAAGATCCTTTTCCTCAATATTTAAACAAATAGCATATACAATATGCTCCATATAGTAGCAATAATTTGGGTCTTTGGACACTTATCAAACTTCCCCACACTTAAACATTTGCTTGTCCTCAAGCAAACAACTTAGGACAAAAAGAATCTATCATCAATTATACTCAAAAAGTTTCTTTCACAAAATTAAGATCTATATAGCATTCATTAATTCCTTGAGATACTAGCGACTCACTTCATACCTACCACTCTAACCATCACATAAATGTAATTAGCATACTAGAATCAAGATTTTAAGGCTAATCCAGGTAAGTTAAACTTTACCCTCACCACTTAACAGTAGATTCCTAAGTCACAAAGTAAAAACAAATTCAAGCATAGCAAAAGGGACTTAGTTACACTTCACCACCAATTAACTGGAATATAAGCCTTTCAATCACTCCTCCAAGCACAATAATCCTAGGAAGAAAGCATATGACATCTTTTAATCCCCTAGATTTTTTCTAATTGGTCAAAATCTCTTCAGAAATAATTTTTATAGTCTTTAGAGGGGGTAGGTTTTAGCCTCCATCTTTTCAATTTCCTCTAGGTGGGTTTTTGCCCACATCTTTTCGACTCAATTTTATTTTATTTTTGTTTTTGTTTTTTTTTTTTTTTTTTTATATACAATTGTGTATAAGAAGCTTGCTTAATTAGTAGCGGGGTCAGACTTCGCTCTTCTGAGGGACCAAAGCCCGCCCATACTAACTAAGCTTTTCATTTAGCACAACAATTGATTGAAAAATTTTCAAAGAGACTATTGCAAAAGGATCACTAAGAGAAAAATTTCATTTGTCTCTTTCTTAAGAGGTTAGAAGGCTTTCAAAGCTTTTTGAAAGAGAAAATATACTAATTAACAGGCCTAGAAGCATAACCATTTAACTTTTAACTAAGGACTTCAATCTACTCCTAGACTCAAGATTCCATTGTTAAATAATAAGTAAGATCAACTCACCTAGATTTCATCTTATAATTTCGACTAAGTATGCTAGCCACAAGATAAGTGAGTGAGGCAATGTGTAAGTCGCTTTTTCTTTTCTTGAATTGAATGCTAAATTAAATATATATATATATATCTATATTGAGCATATTTTCAAGATTTATCAACTAAAATCAAACTTTTAAAGCACAAAAGCAAACATAAAAGTGGGGGACTTTTGAATAAGTTCAATTTTAGCACACAATGATATACCAAATGATATGTTTAACTAGATGCATAGAGGCCAATATCATTCAAGACCCGAATATTCCCTTCAAAATTACCCCCTTCCCCACACTTAATTTAGACAATGTCCTCAGTGTCTATTAAAACAATCAAGATAAAGGGGAAAAAAAAAGGTAAAGAATTAAGAAATAATAAGGGGAATTGAGAACTTCCCCAATACAGCAATGGATTCAAGGACAAAAGTTGCTGCCACGAGCTTGCGAACAAAGACCTAAAGAACCAAATGAACAAACAACAGCTATACAGGTTATCCTATTCTAAACATCCATCAGGAATATAAGAATAAGCAACAAGAGTCTTCCCACAAAGGGGCTCCAAAAAGGCTACAACAGCCACAGAGTCTTAAAACATGAAACATAATATAAACAACATGTAACAAAAAGAGAGGTAAATCATTTATCCTCATCTTCATCCTCCGACTCCTCATCCTCATCATCATCATTCTTGCTGTCGTCCTCTCCATCCTTGCTATCCTCATCTCCAGCATCAGATGTGGCCTCCTCATCATCATCATCCGCCTCAGTTGTCGCCTCCTCCTCATCATCATCACCAGCTTCAGTTTCCACTTCGATTTCCTCTTCAGAACCCGAATCAGCCACTTCCTTGTCTGAGCTAGATGATAGAACTAAAGGAGCTTTGCCTTTCTTGTCAACCACTGGGGGTGGTTCATTCTCTTCAGAAGTGGTCCCACCGGGTGAGGACTCGTAGCTCGGAAGGTTTTCAGGGGGTTTTGAGAGGCAGCCAGCCATTGTTTGGAGAAAATTCCAAACTGTTGCTCTAAACTTTTTGTTTTTCTTCCGCTCCTCCCTATTCTTTTTCTTTTCTTCTTGAAATTCCTTCCTGAAGGATTTCCATTCCTTATCCGAGATGGAAACCTGAGGGGTGGATGGTCCTGCAGCTGGAGAGCTCAAAGGAGCTCTAGGTGGTGTAGAATACTGTTTGGGAGGAACTAGCCTTTCCCTGACCCTACAAAGTCCCCAGTGTCGAAAAGGGCCATCCATTACTTGCTTGACCTCCACCTTGATTGCTTCATTGGAGGGTTCTTCCCAAACTTTCATTCCATGCAACAACTGGGTGATGTAGCCTCCACAAAAGATTCCCTTAGTGCGGGGATCAGTGGCTTGGCGAATGATAAAGTGGGCCAATTCAACACCAACATTAATCTTATGCTTGTTGGCGATGCTGTAAAGATGCCCCAGTTCAAAGTTATTCACCACACCGTTGCTACTTTTCCTTGCTCCAATGGTATGAGCAAGGATGTGGTGAATGATCTTCAGATTGTCATCACAATGCAAGAGGCTTTTGATCTGATGGCTCATTTCATTGTTTGACAAACTCTTGCCAGAATTCTTGAGGTTTTCTACTCCTTGGTAGTCCAATGGAAGCGCGCGAAATTATCTGTCTCAACTTCCTCCTTGGTGTACAGGCCCATGTAAGTACAAAAGTCAGCCAAAGTAATCGTATGTACCACCTTAAAGGCTTGGAAAGTGAGAACATCATCCACTATTGACCGCCCGCGCTTTTCTGTAAGTTTCAAAGTTGCCAACACCTCCATAGTGATGTCCCTGTAGGCAGCAGTGTGTATGGCAAACAGCTTCCTCCATGGCCCAATGGATAACATCTCCTTAATCCCTCCGCTTCCCATAATCGGCCAGCATACTCCAATCTAAGAATCTGTGAGCTCCAAAGGATTTGTGCTCAAACCGCCCCAGTTTTGTCTTAGCCCAAGGAGTTTCAGAGAGTAGGGTAGCAGGCCTTGCTCGTGGTTGTGGTTGTGATACTTTTTGTCTCTTTGTTGGTGTAGGTGGGGATTGGGTAGACTGAGCTTTTGATGTGCGTCGGGACGGACCGGGTCTCCTAATTGGTTGTTTTGGTCTTGCCATCCCTGCAACATAAGACCACACAATAGTTGAGAAAAAGTGGGTAAACTCGATCTAAAATTGACATAATAAAGCACTAACAGACCCTACACTCATAGAATACAAGTACCAAAGCTTTGGAGTACAATTGACATGAAAGGTACAGTTTCACATAATCTGTACATACACTAGTAAGTGTACACGAGTCGTGTAGGGGTAGTGTACTACCCAAATTTTGAAAAATTCAATTCTTGTGCACAAAAACTCATCTTAATCATCTTAATCACCATTCTTCCCATTATTGTGCATTAGATTTCAAAAATCCTTCAATTCCTTCAAAAGCCCCAATTTTTGCACAAGAACCCTAATTTTGCAATTGACAAATTTCATCAAGGATTTTAATCAATAAACAGCCCAACACGCTTAAGAAGTATGAATTTCATGAACTTGCAAAAGCCCTAATTTATACAACACTTGAAAAGTTCACATAAACCCTAGATTAGTTGGAATCTACTCAATGCATGTAAGATTAAGGAACTTTAGAGTTAAATCACTACACCAAGCATGTGAATATACTATATACATCAAGAATAGATCCTAACAACCATCCAAACTCCATTTCTAGGTACAAGAAAAACCCAACTACACCTTTACATTAGCTTATTTTCGTGGAAGAACATGTAAGGAATAGAGGGAAGGAAGAGAAATCATACCTTTCTTGGAGTGGTTTGGCACTTGGATGAGATGGAGATGAAGATGAAAGTGCGTGGGGGAGAGGGGATGTGTTCGTGAACGAGAGGAAATGGAGGACTACACGGTGATGGAGGAGGGAATGGGCGGTGCACGAGTGTGTAGCTATATATATTGGAGGAGTTTTTAATGAGTACACGACCCCTACACGACCCGTGTAGGGGGACTCGTGACTCCACAGATTGCAAAATGGACATACACGACCCCTACACGGGTCGTGTAGTCCCACTAGTGAGTCCACAGCTTGTGGAATTTTGTACACGGCCCCTACACGACCCGTGTAGGGGGACTCGTGACTCCACAGATTAGGAAATGTACATACACGACCCCTACACGGTCGTGTAGTACCACTAGTGACTCCACAGATTGTTAAAATTTTTACACAACATGCACTACCCATACACAAGTCGTGTAGAACAGCTTGTGACTCCACAGATTGTTGGAAAAATTGATACACTACCTACTACACATACATGAGTCATGTAGGGGTAGTGTATACTGGAAAAAATTTTTGTGCTCGGAAAAATCTTTCGAAAAGTGATTTTCATGAAAGAACTTGAGGAGGATGACTTACCTGCAACACTTGAAAAGTGTTTGTGTCCTTTGATTCAATTGGGAAGCTTTTCCCCACACTTAACTCAAAAACACTATTCCTTCATGGAGTTGCCCCAAAAACTGCAGAAATAAGTAAATCCAAAAGAAACAAAACAAAAGAAAAAGAGAAAAGAGAAAAAGCTATTTACAAAGGAACTAAACAAAGTTAGTTAGCTGGTGGTTGGAGTCGAAACTCCTCTCGGCCTTCAAATTCGGGGTATTACCCATGTAAAGCTTCACTCTTTGGCCATTCACCTTGAAAGTACCGTGTTCCGGGTGCTCTAACTCCACAGCTCCATGTGGGAATATTTGTTTGATGATAGGGACCCGACCACCTGGACTTCAGCTTGCCAGGGAAAAGCTTCAACCTGGCATTGAATAAGAGAACTTGGTCCCCTACTTGGAACTTCTTCGGGTGACGGATATGTGCATCATGAAATCTCTTGGTCTTCTCCTTATAAAGTCTCATATTCTCATAGGCCAATAGCCTCCACTCGTCCAGCTCATTAAGTTGAAACTTCCTTTGTGACCCAGATGCACCCAAATCGAAGTTCACTTGCTTGATTGCCCAATAGGCTCGATGCTCGACTTCAACTGGCAAGTGGCATGCTTTCCCATACACCAATCTATATGGGGTGGTCCCAAGTGGTGTTTTGTATGCAGTCCGATATGCCCAAAGGGCATCATCAAGCTTATCGGCCCAATCCTTCCTGTGGTGGCTCACTGTCTTCTCAAGAATTCTCTTCAGCTCTGTTGGTCACTTCTACTTGCCCGCTAGTCTGTGGGTGATAAGCAGTTGCTATGCGATGTGTCACCCCATATCTCTTCAAGATCCTATCCATTTGGGCATTACAAAAATGTGTCCCCCTATCACTAATGATAGCTCTAGGGGTTCCAAACCGGGCAAATAACTTCCTCAAGAACTTGCATACCACTCTTGCGTCGTTGGTGGGTAAAGCCTGAGCTTCCACCCATTTCGAGACATAATCCACTGCTACAAGTATATACTTGTTCCCGTAGGATGGTGGAAGTGGACCAACAAAATCTATGCCCCACAAGTCGAAAACTTCACATCCTAGAATGTAGTTTTGTGGCATTTCATCTCTTCTTGATGTAGTTCCCACTCTTTGGCATCGATCACAAAGAGAGACTAGATGGTGCGCATCTCTAAATATAGATGGCCAATAAAAACCGGCCTCCAAAACCTTGTGGGCAGTACGATTTGCACCATAGTGGCCACCAACAGGGCCCGAATGACAATCCCCTAGAATTTTCCACCCTTCAGCATGAGACACACAACGACGAATTATCTGATCCGCACAAACCCGAATAGAAATGGTCTTCCCAATAATAGTGCTTGAGATCTGAGAAGAACTTTTTTCTTGCATGATAATTCAATTCACTAGGGAAACTCGTGCAACAAGATAGTTTGCTATATCAGCAAACCAAGGTGGCTCCGTGATCGTCAAACTCAAAAGTTGATAAACTGCATACAACCTTTCTTCAGGAAATCGGTCATTTATGTCATCCTCTCCCAATTCACCTCGGTGTGGATCTTCTAGCCTTGATAAATGATCGGCCGCCAAGTTTTCTGAACCTCTCTTATCATGAATTTCCAGATCGAACTCTTGTAGAGCAATATCCATCGAATCAGTCTTGGTTTTGCATCAGTCTTGGATAATAAAAACTTGAGGGCCGAATGATCAGTATACACAATAACCTTCGACAATACGAGGTAAGGTCGAAACTTATCAAAGGCGAAGACCACCGCCAATAACTCCTTTTCAGTAGTGGTATAGTTCTCTTGTGCACGGTTCAAAGTTCTACTGGCATAGTGAATGGGCCTAAAGTGCTTATCATGTCTTTGGCCAAGAACCGCCCCAACTGCGAAGTCACTCGCATCACACATGAGCTCGAATGGAAGATCCCAATTAGGAGCAATCATGATGGGAGCTTGAGTCAATTTCTCCTTCAGCAATCTAAAGGCTTCTAAACAATCTTGATCGAACTCAAACACCACATCCTTCTCCAAAAGCCTAGTGAGAGGCCGGGCGATTTTGGAGAAGTCCTTGATGAACCTTCTATAGAACCCCGCATGTCCCAAAAAACTGCGAATAGCTTTTACAGATGTTGGAGGTGGCAATCTTGCAATGATCTCTACCTTGGCCTTATCCACTTCAATCCCTCTCTGCGAAATTTTGTGCCCAAGTACTATGCCTTCTGTGCACATAAAGTGGCACTTTTCCCAATTTAGCACTAGATTGGTTTCCTCACATCGGACCAAGACTTTCTCCAGATTAGCTAAACACTGTTCAAACGAATCTCCAAAAACTGAGAAATCATCCATGAACACTCCATGATGTCTTCAACCAGATCTTCAAAAACACTCAACATGCATCGTTGAAATGTGGCGGGTGCATTACAAAGTCCGAAGGGCATTCGTCTGTAAGCGTAAGTGCCATAAGGACATGTAAATGTAGTCTTCTCTTGGTCTCTGGGGCAATAGGAATTTGAAAATACCCCGACATGCCATCCAGATAACAGTAATACATGTGCCCTGCAAGCCTCTCTAGCATCTGATCAATGAAGGGCAAGGGAAAATGATCCTTCCTGGTGGCTTCATTCAATTTTCTATAGTCAATGCACACACGCCAACCAGTAACTGTCCTCATGGGAACAAGTTCATTTCTTTCATTAGGGACCACAGTCATTCCCCCCTTTTTAGGCACTACTTGGGTTGGGCTCACCCAAGTACTATCAGAAATCGGGTATATCAAGCCGGCATCCAGAAGTTTGATGACTTCTTTCTTCACTACTTCCTTCATATTTGGATTTAGTCGTCTTTGAGGTTGAATGACTGACTTAAATCCTTCTTCCAACAAAATCTTATGCATGCAAAAAGACGGATTGATACCCTTTATGTCCTCTATCTTCCAGGCGATGGCACGTTTATGTGCTTTGAGAACTTTCAACAACTGCTGCTTATACTCTTGAAAGTGCCGAAGCAATGATCACAGGAAGTTTGGAATTTTCCTCCAAGAATGCATATTCAAGGTGTTCCGGAAGTTGTTTCAATTCGAGTGTAGGTGGCTCCTCGATCGATGATCTCAACCGCCTCTCACTATCAAGCTCAAGCTCCTCAAACCCCTTTATGGGCAAGAATTCTTCAGCAATATCCAACTCCCTCACAATCTCCTCCACTTCAAGATCTATTAATTCCTTCCCCTTGTCGGAAACCAAGCTCAATTCAACCTTGTCCCGTGAAAGTATCTCTTCTGCATGTTCAGCCACTGAAGAATCAATAATATCAATATAATAGCATGAATCATCCGATCTCATAGGCTTCTTCAATGCTGCAGCCACAGTAACCACAAGCTCCTCATCTCCTACTCTGAGAGTTAGCTTCCCCTCCTCCACATCAATAACAGCTCTCGCGGTTGCTAAGAAAGGCCGACCCAAAATTAATGGAACATCCCCTCATCATCAATATCAAGCACAACAAAGTCCACGGGTAAATAAAATTGCCAACCTTTACTAGCACATCCTCAATGACCCTCTAGGGATTTTCACCGAACGGTCCGCTAGTTGAAGACTCATGCGAGTTGGTGTGGGGTCCGCCAATCCCAATTTTTGAAAAAATGAGTAGGGCATCAAGTTAATGCTCGCCCCCAAGTCTGCTAGAGCTTTCTCCACACATAGCTCTCCTACCCTACATGGTATGATGAAGCTTCCGGGATCCTTCAGTTTAGGAGGCAGCTTGTTCTGAATGATTGAGGAGCAATTTGCTCCTATCTCCACAGTTAACACATCTTCTAACTTCCTCTTGTTTGAAAGGAGTTCCTTGAGGAACTTAGCATATTTGGGCATTTGAGAGAGGGCTTCCACAAATGGAATGTTGATGTGGAGTTGCTTGAATAGATCTAAGAATTTCCCAAACTGCTCCTTGTCCTTGCTTTGGTTCAACCGGGTAGGATATGGTATCCTTGGTGTGTACCCCTTTACAAGTGAGGGTTGTTTCTCCATTGGTGAGGAGACCTCCTTCTCAGCACTTGACCTTCTTCACATGCCTTCTCAGCACTACTGTAGGTGTCTCTCCACTTCTACTTGGCAACTCTTTGCCGCTTCGTAAGCTAATAGCCTTAGCTTGCTCCTTAGGATTGTTCTCAGTATTGCTCGGGAGAGAGCCTACTTGCCTTTCTGAAAACATCTTGGCTAGCTGGCCAATTTGTTTTTCCAAGTTGTGAATTGAGGCTTCTTGATTCCTGTGCCTTGCATCTGAGCTTTGTATGAATTGGCTAAGTACTTCCTCCAAGTTGGATTTCTTCTCGGGCTGGGGTTGTGGATTTGATGATGATGATGGCAACTGCTGGTATGGAAGCATATGTGGCCTTTGAAATCCCGGTGGAAAATTTGGCCTTTGAGCATTTTGGTTACTCCAGGAGAAATTAGGGTGATTCCTCCATCCTGGGTTATAGGTACTGCTGAACGGTTATTTTGCTGCCTATTTTGATTCCCCAGTAGTCCACTTGCTCAGGTTGCTCTGGATGAAACCACCATCAAACATCCCTTCATGGCAAAACTGTGATTGTGGTGATTGTTGTTGATTCTTGATGCTCATAACTTGAGTACCAAGGGCATCCATCTTAGCGACCAAAGAGGTAAGCATATCTACCTCATACACCCCAGTAGCTCTTTGCTTCCCCCGGTTGTTTCCCCATTGATAATTGTTTCTAGCCATTTCCTCAAACAATTTGAGGGATTCTTCTGGGGTCTTTGAATTCAGAGTACCACCGGCAGATGCATCAATAAGCTGACGAGTGATTTGATTCAACCCATTATAAAATGTTTGAACTTGCAACCATGGTGGAATTTGGTGATGAGGACACTTTCTAAGAAGCTCTTTCCATCGTTGCCAAGCATCAAATAGAGTCTCGGAATCATTTTGACCAAAGGATGAGATATCATTCCGGAGCTTAGCAGTTTTGCAAGGTGGAAAGTAGTTGTCCAAAAACTGCTTCACTGTTTCCTCCCATGTGGTAAGTGCTCCTGGTCCCAATGATGTAAGCCAAATTTTTGCTTTCCCTCTCAAAGAGAAAGGGAATAGTCTAGTACGAATGGCATCATCATCCACTCCATTCATCTTGCAAGTCTCACATATCTCCAAAATGTTTGGATGTGAGAGTGGGGATCTTCATCGGGTAGTCCATCAAACTGACAATATTGTTGTAGAAGTTGAAGCATGGTCCCCTTGATCTCAAAATTGTTTGCCCCAATTGGGGGTTTCACAATTGTTGGAGCAGTGCCTTGAAGAGAAGGTCTTGCATAATCCATATTTGTTCTTAGCGCATTAGGGTCCGCCATGTTGATTTCTGTTGATTTTCTCCTTCTGTTCCTCTTGTTAGATCTGGATTAATGCTGTTCTCGTCTAAGTCTTCCAAACCCAAATGCTCTTCTCTCCTCAAATCCAGTGTTCCTCCCTCAATATCTGCTTGTCCGGAAGTGTTGGCACTTGTATTCCTTCTGAGTCTTGTGAGTGTCCTCTCGATCTCAGGATCTAATGGAGTTGTAGATGAGGAAGAACTCCTGGTCATACACTGCAAAAGAAACACACAAGATCAGGATTCCACAATTAATTCCTTAAGAAAAAGAGAGAAAAATAAAAATAAAACAGAGAAGAGAGAAAAGAAAAGAAGAAAGAAAGAAGGAAAAGAAAAAGAAGAACAAAAGAAAAGAAAAGACTAAAGTAATAGCTACTAAGGCTTTCCTAATATTGCTTTGATCCCCGGCAACGGCGCCAAAAACTTGATGTGTAGAATCTTTTAAGTTTTAAAATTTATAATCTTGTAAATTCTAGATACACAAGGCAGTGCACCTATCGTGTAGTGTAGAATTTAACTCGGATATCGTCCTAGGGATCAATGTGCAGCTACTAGTAATTACCCTTTAACTATTATCTAGCCAAGCCAAGAGCGAATTTTATACTAAACTAATCACTTTCTAATTAAGATAAACCCAAGAACCCTAACTCAAGATATGCACAATTAAGATAAACAATTCACAACGAAACCCTTGGTTTTGATCAACCCTAACCTCCTTCATCTCTAAAAGTGGATTCACTTGAATGAACTTTGATTTTGAACTATCGGGTTACTTAAATAGCTTAATTACTCTCTTCAAGTTAATTAAACCCTAACCCTAAATTGCAAAAGTGGGAATTTCTTCCGTCACAAAGGTCAATTTAGAATCGCTTAAAGCTATGAACCCTAATCGATAGAAGGTTAGAAAAACCCTATTTCTAGGTGGATTACTTAACCCCTTTGCTCATGAGAGATCATACTCATTAATCGAAATCTTCTTTCATATTAACAAGAATCGAGTTTGTAACAACTTTGACCTAAAATTATCACAAACAACATTATATATCATGAAGCAAACTCAAAATCAATTTACATTCAAGTGATTAACAAGTCTTTACATGAAGGCTAGGGTTTCTCAAAACCTAGGGTTACACAACTACTCTTCCATAGAAAAGATAACAACACAAATATAAGCATAATGGAAGAAGAAAAAGGAGAAATCATCAAGATAAAACCCTTGTAGATGTGTAGTTGAGAATCTTCAAGTGGAAGCACGATTTTTCCCCTTCAAGAGCTCTCCAAAGGCGTCCCTAGGGTTCTGGTATCAAATGACCTAAGAATTGAATGAATGAATTTCGCAAAAAGGCATGTAATATATACATTAATGCCTACACGACCCCTACACGACCCGTGTACATCGGGGTAGTGTACTCATTAAAGTAGCTTCTTTTTCCTCTGTTGACACATGTACACGACCTGATGTACACAACTAGTGTATGAGAGGTCGTGTACCCTTAATTCTTGGCTAAATCTTCAAAATTTCTTCAAAAAACGCTCCTCCAAAAGTACACTAATGGTGTGAATGTCACTAGTGTATGGGTGGCAACTTCGCAAAAGCTCCAAAGATCTTCAAAACTTGGCTTCTTTCTTTGATAATCCTTGAGAAGCTCGATTGTTTGATGATTGTCCCTGAAACCAAAGATTAACTCAATAAAGATCCTTTTCCTCAATATTTAAACAAATAGCATATAAATATGCTCCATATAGTAGCAATAATTTGGGTCTTTGGACACTTATCATGGTCAAAGGGTGCATTTAATTGAGGGTCAAAGAATGCAATTTATGGTATGCCTTAGATTAAGACGGAGGATCCTCAACACCCCCCCGCAAGCTAAGCATCGGATTTGAGCAAACGTGAAGCTTGGAGTGGAAAAATTGAAAAAGAGGCTAAGGTATACTTTTGTGAAGATATCGGCAACTGTAAGTGAGAGGGCACATACTGAGTGCGAAGTTTACCATCTTAACAAGTTCACAAAGAAATGGTAGTCTAACTCGACGATGCTTGGCTCGCTTGTGAGAGATGGGGTTAAATACTCATAAAAATTGCACTTTTGTTGTCCACGGAGAAGAACGGCTA